>JANLNO010000012.1:2808317-3138537 GCA_024678965.1 Bradynema listronoti
AAATGGCGATTAAAAAGAGGATTTCGACAAATCAAAATAATTTTTCTCGTTCTACATTTTTTTTTTTTTTGGTTTTACAAAAGCTACTCCTGCCCAATTAAAAAAAAATGAAAATAAATAGCATTTTTCAAAGTAATATCGGAACGCTAAAATAATTTTTAAAGCATTTTCCACTTCATTTTATATTAAAAATTACCTAATTAAAAATAATAATAATTATTATTATATAAAATCTCTAATATAAATTTACCTAATTAAAAATAATAATAATTATTATTATATAAAAGCTCTCCCTTGCTATATAAAATCTCTAAGCTCATCATACATTGTGAATGTTAATTTTATTACACATTTTTGAGCTTTAAAGGGTTTGAAAAAAATATATAATCTCGTAAAAGATAAGTAGTTATTTAATTTTTGTAAAAAAAATTCAAATTACTTTTAGATTTTTTGATAGGAATTCAAATCTAACAATCTTTTCTCTTTCTCTAATTTTTATGCATCTTCCGTTATTATTTGAGTAATCGCATCTAAAGTGTCGCCCACGCCTTACCTGCCGTAATTTCTTTACCGATAAAGTTACCTATATTAAATTTGAACTCCTCATATATCAAAAATCAAAAAAGAAATTTTTACGAGTTAATAAAAACTAATACAATAAAAACAAATTTATCGAGGAGAAAAATTAATCCTATATTATAGAGAATAATTAACACATGTAACACACAATTAAATAATTTTTTTAATTAACAGAAAAAAATATAAGGCCGGAAAGAAACTTTCTCTACACCCAAGACAAAAATTTTTTTTCCTACTGAAACATTTTCAAGCCTGGTAGATGGTAGAACCTTTTAGAACTTTTCATGTCTCACCTGGGGATATATAAGGATGCTGCAGCATTAAACAAGCTAGTCATGACTTCAATTAACAAATAACAAATTCGGGCAATCATCTTCTACGAGTGGCGCCTTGGCTATAGCGCACAGGCCGCAGCCGGAAACATATGCAATATCTTTGGGCCAAATACTTTTATCCATACGACTGTTAGTACCTGGTTCAATCGCTTTCGAGAAGGAGATACGGCACATTAGGTGTACAAATATAAAAGTTCGTTTTTTACGATTCAAAAAATTAAAATTCCAAAAATTTTTCAATTAAACTTTTATTAACAATAACAACCATTATTAAAGGACGCATGCCATCCCATACAGAAAATTGCGCGTCATAAAAAATGCGGCAAAGATAAAAAGAAAAAAAAATAGTATTAGAGAAAAAGATAAAAAGAAAAAAATCCCTTTAACAACAACATTATTCCAATTTATGGGCAACTTATGGATTCCATCAAAAAAAAAAAATTTCGGTTGTTTCAACGCAATCCATTCATCGAGCCATTTTCGCACTTCTTCTTGTTTTGTGAACTTCTGCTCCGCAAATCCGTGAGCCATTGATCGAAATAAGTGATAATCCGACGGAGCGATGTCAAAAGAGTAGGGCGGGTGGGGTAAGATTTCCCATTTCAATTCTTTTACGAACTTTCATATTTGTACACCTAATATATCTTGATCGGCCGGACGATTTCTCGGGTTACTGGCATGATTTACGTAAGAAGCCACTCTACTTCTCAAAGCGCAACTTTGGAGGTGACACGCTGATGGTCTGGCGAGCTTTCGAAGCTGTTGGCACTCTTCCTCTTGCGTTTACGTCGAGCAAAATGAACAGCGAAGAGTATCAGCATGTGCTCAACGAACATTTGACGCCATTCTTATCGTGGCAACCGGCAATACGCCGACGTCAACGATCTCAAAACTGCAATTCTTGAAGCACGGAGTCGTCTAAATTTGAATGTATTAAATAACTTGGCCCCTAGTTTTCCAAATCGATTGATCAATGTTGTAAAATCTTAAGGAGGGCCTACCAAATATTAAATGTTTATGTTATATTGTTATTTGTCAATTTTTTGTTCATAAAGCGTTAATTTTGAAGGTGCGGCTATCATGTTGACCAGAAGTGCATAATCATGTTTTATATTCCCGATTAAAATTTCTGGCTTTTGTTTTATTTATATTATAAACGAATTTTTGCAATTTAAAAAAAAAAATTTTATTAGCAAAAAATATTGTGCATGATCTGGAAACAACAATTGATTTACAAAGGAAGGTTGGCTATTTTTTGCGTCCTCCACGCTCCTTCAATTGTAGTTGAACGGTGCCATTATTAGAAATATTATAATAGGCCAACGAAAAGTTGTCTTTCATAAAGAGTCCCTAAAAACAATTAAACGTCATATATATTATATAAACAACAAAAAATGTAATGAAAATTTTTGGAACGCACCTCGTAAACCAATTTCTGCTTTGAGGACGGCACACCGGCTTGTTCTTGAATTTGCGACTTCAATTCGGACACCTAGAGTAACGGACTTTTTCAATTAAATTGTAATTTAAAAAGCCAAATAAAACAAAAGATTTTAAATTTTATTAAATTTTTTGATTGGATTTGAAAATGCCGGAAAAAAATACCTGCGAAGTTATCTCCAACGTGACGTGGAACGTCTTTCCGTTAAGATTCCACTCCTGAGTGGACGGCGTTGTGATGCTGAGCGCCATCGGGCCCGACACTTTTCGCAGCCATTGCTCTTCGGTTTCCAGCGTCTCCTCGGGTCGAGCGCGTTTCGTTGGCGGCGCACCGTCATCGGCCGCCGACGGTGGACCAGCGCCACTCGGCGGCGGTGGCGGCGGTACGACCACGGGTGGATGAAAAGGTGGTATGCCCGGCGCGAGAATTCCAACCGGTACAACCACCGGCGGTTGCGAAGGAATCACGGCCGTCGTGAGCGGAGGTTTTATCGGTACGGGTATTATACGTGCAACATTAGAGCCGATTATCGGTTTTGTCTTCAAAAAAAAAGGTTGAAAATTATATTTTGGGTCGAAATAAGAAAGCAAAAGTTTTAAACTCGTCCCTTAGAGACATTCCTACAAATTAAACATAGAAAATTGAATTTCAAGTTATTTTAAATTAGACCAGGGTTGCCAGGATGAAAATAAAATAAAAACGAACGCTGGGCACGAAAAAAATATTTTGTATTGATAATTTCCAACAACAAAAAAGATTTTTCTAAAAATATCTGAATTGGTCTATTTCGTTAACTTTTCGGGTCGGATTCCTTATTCTCTCAACAATTAATACTTCTCGGAACTCCTGATCCTGTCTCTAAGAGAGCCATTTTTCATGGAAAAAAAGAACAAAAAATGGAAAAAGAACAGACCCCATCAAAAAAGGAACAAATCTTTTTAAAAAGGATATCTGGCAACCCTGGGTTAGACTAATAATAATTAATCCAATCAATGTCGTATTATCAACGTTACAGAACGAAAATGCCCACCGTTGGCGGTGCGGCAGCCGCCGGCGTAGCTGTCGACGGAGCCGAGGTCGCCGCTGGCGTTGACGGCGCCGTAGATGGATTCGTTGCGGCGGCTTCGGTCGTCGGCGTGTCCTTCGGTCCGATGCGCTCGCGGGCCGGATCAGGCGCATATCCGTGTTGACGTTGAATTTGAATGATCTGCTGGTCGAGCGTAATCGCCTGTTGAGCGGCACGCGTGGTCGCATCGATGGTCGACTGTTGACCGTCCCATATCGTTTTTGAATCGCTACGCGGCATCGTATTTTCCTCTTCGCCCAATTTCTTACCGATAATGGTCTGTTGAGCGCCCTGCTCACCGACGCCGAAAATATCGGTACGACGTTCGGCTAATTTGGCGATATTACGACTAATTTCCGTGCCCGAAGCGTTGGTGGGATCATCGTCTTGGCGCTCCATTTGCTCACTAAACAATACGATAATGTGTTGGCTTACAGACATATCTAATTAATTAGCTTCAACTAAAACGCTTTAACTTTGTTGATTGGAATTTTTTTTCCGAGCGATTCTCAGCTACTTTTTGAATTCTATTAAATTTTCTGTACAAAATTAATACTCGTTATGGTAAAAACTTACGATCATATTTGAATTCTACGATCTCAATAAGCTTAAAAATAAACTTTTTACCAACTTGAAGTTCGGATAATTTAAGGACTATTTATTCATTTGAATCGAATAAAAAAAAGCAAAAAATTATGTTTTAAATCAATCGATACGTGATACGTGAAGGCCCCAAATTGATCCTTCCCCGTTGGAAATCCTCTCCCTGGAACTAATCATTTGGCGGGTTTTTGGATGAGGGCCCTCCCGGCCATCGAACTACCGGCTGATTCGCTTGGCATAAGCACGCGGCTTATAAAACTGATGCGGCTTATACAAGGCCTGGTCAGCATCGCCTTACCATCACCCACACTGTGCAATGTGTGATACCTATTGTCTTTCAAATATGGATCGTTTGACACTTAGGTGGGGGGTCGCAAAATTGAGACCTAGCACAACCCGCTAGGAATCAATCGAATAGAACAAAAATAGTATCCTAATTTCGCGTGTATAAGCCGGATGTTTTGAGCCAAATTTAAACGAGTTTGTATTCTGTTCGTATTGGATCCAAGCGAGTCCAAATTTTGTGCCCACTTTTATGAAACCGAGACAAAGGCGAGCACAAAATTTGGACTCCCCAACGGATCCGTTGGGATCCAATACGAACAGAATGAACTCATTGGCGCGAATTTAAATTTGGCTCAAAATACCCGGCCTTATACACGCGAAATTAGGGTAATTGTATTCGATTGCCTAAATGATTTCAAAAATAGTGAGTTCTATTTTTTTATTCGAAAGAATGGAACAATAAACACTATTCTTTTCCAATGAATTGAATAAATAATAGTTGTTCTAAATTATTTTTTTAATTCATAAAAATTTTAATTGAATATGATTCCTTTTTTTCACTATTCTGTGTATTCGAATTTTTCAGCATCACTAATTGAGAATAATGAGAGGATGGGATAGAAGAGACGTTAGAAGAAAACACTAACCGATCACGCTGCTCCTTATACTGCGGATCGACGGTGTTGAAGCGTACGTGCTGTTGAAGCTCTTTGGCCGGAATCCTCTCGCCCGTCAACGGCGATACGATGTACTCGTCGATTAGCGATTTGTTGAAGAAGTTGCGATCTGCAAACGTCGTGTTTCAGCAATGTTTAACAAAAAAAAAATAGGCGTCAATAGTAAAAATAAGTCTTCGTGTATTTTTAACAAGAAATATACAAAAGCTTCTTAATAAAACAATTTGAATTGTTATCACGTATCACTCCCCATTATATTTCCAAAAAAAAAAAGTGGAATAAAACCTACTCTTCTTCGGATCATAGTCGCGAATGACAACATTGGATGGCGTTGGCGCAGCCGGTATCGGTTGTGTGATTTCGAAAGCGTTGCGAAGCGGAGCAATTCCCTCTTTGGTGTCTCGAATGGAGAGCTTGTTCTGCAGCGCTTCCGCTTCTTTGGTTTCGACCGCCTCTTCCTCCTCCTCGGACTCGGATTCCATCTCCATGGCGACGTTCTCGGCCGCGGCCTTCGCCGCCTCGTGGCGCTGTTGAAGAAGAATGCGCGCGCCGACGTCTTTCGGCGTACAAAGCGGTGGCAAATTTACTAAAAAGAAAGAAAAGCATACACGATAATTCTTGATGGAAATGAGAAGTGCAATAATAATTAATAATAAGCTTTTTTTTCCTATAAAAGCCATTCGAACTATGAAAACATACACGTTTCCGACGGCTGAAAGTCAACGGTTTGCACGACCACAAAGTCGTGCCAATCGATTTGACTATAGGCCAAACGCTCCTTTTCAATTTCGGCCTCCTCCTTGTCCTTGAGGTTGCGTTGATGTTTCTCCCATCCGACGCGATAATTCACGTCCGCCATTATCTTCTTATGCGTTGCCGATTCGCGTAATTCCTCGACAATGTTTTTCGTCGGAAACATCACCTATAAAATCAAACTTATTTATAATATGGTGAATTTGATGTTGATCCAAATCAAACACAATCACCTTAGCATATTGTTCCACCAATTTTGTGAAATATTGAAAATTGGAGTGCTGTGGCTTCAAAAAATCGAATTGATAGTTTCGCGCTTCGCGATTCATCAACTGTGTCATAAATTGTCGTCCATCACGTGCGACGAATAACGCAGTTAAACGAATCAAATCCCTAAAATTTAAAATTTAACGATTTTTTAGCTTAACTATCAGCTATTAACTAGTAAAACGCACAAATCAAAAGCGTTAATTGTCGACGGATCCGCCATGTAATCGTTGGGTTTCGGCGGATTTTTCGGCACAAACTCCATGCGTTCAATGTGCTCACGAACCGCGTCGGGAATTTTCGACGCGACGAAGTCGCCGGAACTCGTCGCCGGCACGCCCGTTTCACACTCGATCACTTTGCTCTTATAGTAGGCGTGATAGGGATCGGTTGGCGACAAAAAGTTGAAGCGTACATTCGAAGCCTCTTTCTCCTTGATTTTATTCTCAAAATCGATGCCGTTGCGAGCAACAAAAAGAGCGGTTTTATCGACAATATCTATAAATAAAAAATAACGTTTATGTATATTCAAAAAAGATTCAAAAAAATGAAATGTTTAATAAATTAGCGCTTCTCCAAAATTACTTAGTTTAAACTAAAGTTTGCCTAAACTTATCCTTAAGCCTTAGACTTATCCTAAGCCTAACATTAAGCTTAGACTAAACTTAAATCTTAACATAAAATCTAAGTCTAATTCTTTTAAGAAATTAAGAATAATCAAATGTGTCCTTTATTCTAAGAAAGCGCCGATAAATCTTTTACAACTTTTACTTCGGATATCCGGCGGAGGAATGATCAATCCAACGATTGTTTTACCACTAAGCGACGGCTCATTATTCATCGAGTCCTCTTCGCGATTCGAGACACGCAAGGGCTCGTTTTGCTGAGCGGTGACAATAGGTGACATTATGAATCACTAAACAAAAAATAAAATAAAATTCAAGAAAATAAATAAATATGCTTAATGGGCAGTGCAAAATTAAAATGAAATCTTGAAATTCAGAAACAAAGAAAAATAAATTAAAACCCGAAAAAATTTTGGCTCGTTACAACTTTATAAATCCACCATTGGACCTTTAAAAAATCATCCAAAAGCTTAAAAATTCTTATCCCATTCTTAAAATAGAAATGTTTTATGAAAGAAAAAATTAGTTGAAATTTTCCAATGTGCATATTGACAAACGCGGAAAAGCAAAACCTTTTACAATTCTCTAATTTTTGAAAAATGGAGTGTTTTTTTTCGTGATCGTCATTAATTACCTAACGTGACTAACGCCATTAATTAACTAAAATTTACATTTGTCGAAAAAAAAGCTTTCGATAATTTCCGATGGTAAAAAACGAAAAAAATAAGCAGAGAATTGATAAAAAAAAATTCATTAATTTATTTTTGGCTGAAAGTGCCATTTTTATTGTTTTTTTTTACCAAATTTGGAATTTTGATTCAAAATTTTGATTTAGTATTTTTTTTTACTTAATTTTTGATTTTTATTTTAAAATCAAAAATCATTTGTCACAATTCGTGACAAGTCAATTAAAAACGGAAAGCTTGTGGCTCGCGAAACTTTTCGTTTCTACGTTTCTTTTTTTCAGTGACGATCCTCCTTTTTTGATAATGTTGTTCGCCACGCTCACTGTAAAGATTTGTCGTTCCGTGGGGCGGTCGACCGCACTGGCGAGGACAATTCCTTCATTATCTCCCTCCGCCTTGACGACAACTAACATCGTCCGCCGAGCGTATTCGACTCAGGTTAGTGAGATTAGATTTAGATTTAGGATCAGCTTTAATAATACGAGATTTTATCTAATCCAATCATGCAAGGAGTTGGTAAATTATGATTCCAATCAAAATTAACTTTTTTCAATAGTTTTAATGGGGTGGCTCGGGGCCAGTATTTTTCGGCTTGTATTAAACTTTTAACTATTAAAAAATCTTTTCGTTTTATAAAAGAGATATTAAATTTTTAAAGTTAATTTTAGAAAATGAGTTTCCCGAAAATCAACAGCATAATTTTTGATTTTGACGGCGTTATTCTCGACACGGAAACCATCTTCTTCGAAGTCAACTCCCAGGTTTTTATGCGCTATGGCGTCGAGTATACGAATGACCTCAAACTTGGACAAATGGGCCGTAAACTGACGGAAGGAACCGAATACATCATTAAAGAGGCTGGACTTCAGGATAAAGTAACTGTGAAGGTAATAATTTTTTATTATTCAACTACTTTGTTAAGCTTTTGTCTATTTTTTGAAAACAAAATGCCATATGTTTCAATATTTTTTATCGTGTTTTCTTCAGGACTACATAAAACAATACGACGAGATTCTCGACGAAATGCTGAAGAACATTCCGGAGATGCCAGGCGCGCGTCGTCTCATCGACCATCTCTACAACCACAAAGTACCGATGGCGATTTGCACGGGCAGTGCGACAGACGAGTTTCGTCTTAAAGCGCGCAAATATCACGACATTATCGAAAAGGTTTCTTCTTTCTACAGGATTCTCTTCTTTTCTATTTAATTCATTTTTTTTCTAGTTTCCGCTCATAGTGCTAGCCGGCGACGATGAGGAGGTGAAACGCGGCAAGCCGGCGCCCGACCCCTATCTGGTAACGATGCGCCGAATGCGTCCGCCACCCGCCGATCCGAAGAGCGTGCTCGTCTTCGAGGACTCTATGAACGGCGTGCTTTCGGCGGCCGCCGCCGGCAACACCGTTGTCTGGATTCCCCAGGTGCAATTTCAGCCCGCCAACTGGGCGGAGGTCCACGCTCGGATGGCGCCTAAATGCGCCGAGATCTTATCATCCATGGAGCAGTTCGATCCCGCCAAGTATGGGCTGCCGCCCTACTAATACACCCAGATTTTTAGAGTAGACCAACTTCAACTAGGCTTTTCATTCGTTGGCTCTATTTATCTCTGTATTATAAAAATTTTAAAAATTAGTCCACCACTCCTCACTACGATGAGACATTCTCTATTTTCAAATTTTAATTCTCTGACATGTTTATTTTTTATTTTTTTGATTATAAACGGGTTTGTATTCGCGATTTGTCCAAACTAAAAGAAATGAATTGGTCTGTTCTTTGTGTCATCGAATTTATTTGTTATCGATATTAATTTTCTTTATACATTCAATATTTTTGCAATTTATTTAACGGAATATTTTATAATTTCCTACTATTGTGAATTGTTGGAAATTTTTTTAGAGCTATTCGGTGTATAAAAAATGTGTTCAATGACGTTTTCTTCGAATCGAGTCTCAAAATTTTTGATTAATAATTCTAGTAATTGATTTATGAAAAAATAAATATTTTTATTGTTATGTTTGTTTTTCTTCTCCGAACGTCACATAGCGTTCAATTTTTTTAACATTTTTAACTCAGTGCCTAGATTAATATTTTTTTCTAATTTATAAGTCAAAGAAATAAACATTTTTTGTCTTATTTTTAAAAAGTGGATTTTTTTTCCTCTTTTTCTATGGCCGTATATTGCAAATTTCATAGATTTGATTCATTCATTTATGCGTTTAGAAAACTAGAAAAATGTCTTTACCGCCATTTTCTGTGCGCGCAATGCCCGATTCGTTTTGGGCCAAGGTGGACCGCGAATGGATTCGTCACAAGCTCTCCGACGACGACTGCTACATTCCGGCCCAACACGTGCCCGATCAAGACCTGGAGAATCGCTGCTATTTGCTCGAAGCAGATGAGAATTGGAACGACCGGCATCTTGCCAACTTTTGTCTCAATCATCGCCATTAATTTTCATTATGTGTTTTTACATTTAATTGTATAAAATCAAATTTTAATAAAATTAAAATTTTGCATATAGAATTGTTTAGCGTATGGAAACTTATTAAGAAAAAATATCTAGTTACCGGGCAAGAAAACAAAGCAATCGAGTAAAGTATCATAATTTAATATTATTATGTAGATGAAAAGTTATGTAGAAAGAAAGTAAAAAATACTGAGAAATACTTAGACTGTCCAAATGAGCAAAAAAAAAGCCATACCTATGAATAAATATAATACCCTCTTCCAAAAATTCATAAATTAAAATCAAAATTATTTTTTATAAGTCAACAATAATTTTCTCTTATTAATAGGAATCTAAAAGACATAAAATATCACCGTTCGACAAGTTTTTGAATTTTAACTTGGCTTTCATTCTATTATTTTGCATAAAATTTAACGAACACCATCATTAAAGCACACCCAAGTTGTAGTTCAAAAATTTCGAGCTCAACTTTGTTTATAACAGAATGAAGGCCAAGTCAAAATTCAAAAATTCTTCGAAGGGCCGCGTTTTATTTACTTAGAGTACAACTAAACTCATTTATCTTTGGGTGCTGGAATCATCTGGTCACCTCGACGAAATGACGACACGAATAAGCTCCTGGCCGCCTTCATTATCTTAGTCGCCCGTTGCTGTTGTCACCGTTGTCGTAAATAGGTTGTGTGGAAACCTTTTGAAATTGTGTATCGTCAAATCGTCGATCCATGTCCTACACAAAAGAAATAAAAATATTGAATATCGCTGTCCAATCAAATGTCTCATTTAAACACAATGCATTCCATTTCATGGAACATTCGAAAAAAGTGGTGCATAAATTAAGCCAAACCAATTTTTGAAAATAAGTATAAGCAGCAGAACCGAGCAAAATGACGAAATTACTCAACCACCATAGGACGGTTTTCACCTCGCTCCAAATTAGAACGGCCATGACCGTCTGAGCGGCCGCTTTGGCCGTACCACTGATATTGTGCGTAAGGGCGGAAGTGACCTAAAACCCGGCTTGTAATAATCAAGTTATGAAAATTCCAGGAATATTTTCCACGACCATATTTTCATAAATGTACCTGAATTTGCCAGCCGGTAACGTAGCCCATGACGAAGCCGAAAACGCCGGACAAGCTCATCATAAGCCAAAATTTGGGCGAGAATAGATGCTCAAATTGGAGCACGGTTTCCAATTCGCCAAAAAGCAAAAGCAATGGCAGGAACATTCCGCAGGCGTTGACGTTGTTGTAGAAGGTGAGCTGCCAGACCGAGTCGCCCACCAGCGGCAAGGATTTTTTCGTGTAAATGGCGTTCAGCGCTACGCACAACGACGCCAAAACGCCGTAGACCAAACCGGACACGGACAACGAGCCTACATACATAATTTAAAGTGGAAAAAGTGGGTTAAGGTTTGAGAAGAAAAATTACATCACTTCAAGTTGAACAAGTTTAAAAAAAGAAGAAGAAGAAATGAGTAAATTCATAAATATTTATAAATGTAATAATACCAACCGACAACATCCTCCTGTTCGACGCCCAAAAAGAAGCCGAGAATAATGACCACGCAACAGATGAGTGCTCGAGCCGAAGTGGATTGATTGAGAATCAGATACGAACAAATCTAAACCGAGACAATATATGTTATGGACAGAATAGAACTTCGGCCAAGTTGGAACTTTCACGACCAAATAGCCGGCTAAATTGACTCTTTTAAAAAATTGTACTGAAAACAAAGGAAAGTAAAAAAACTCGTTAATTTAACAAAAATTTCGAAAATATTTTTTAATTTATTTTTATTAAAAATGTTCAACTTTCTAAAATATTTAAAAATTGAAATGTAGGCAACTTTTAAAAAAATACGCAACTTTATTTCAATTGCTTTGAATCTTGTCAAATCAAAAGGATCAAAGTTAATAAAGATATCAAAAATTTGTGATAGCCTAACTTGGCCTGCCAAGTTGTTTTTGTTGGCCAGTTAAAACTTGAACGTAATTTTATAACTTTTGCCAAGTTCTAACTTGGCCGTAACATATATACATAAACTATAATAAATTTGTAATAATTTATAAGAAATTAGAAAAAAGTAATAAGACAAATTGATTATAGTTTTATCGAATACATACCACGTTGAATACGGTGGTCAACGATCGGCCTACGTAATAGAAGGATACGCCCACGTCACGAAGACATAAATTGTTGAACGTAATCATTGCGACAAACACCAACGTTAATGGCAGAATCTATATAAATTTACAAATTGGGAATAAATTAGGTCTACCAAAATTGATTGGAAAAAAGAAGTTGTAGCAAACCTCTCGAGAGAGTTTCTGATCGAATCGAAGTTTGGGAAATGAAATAACATTCGGAAATTTAACGGCGCCAAACGAAAGTACGAGGCATAACGCCGCGGAGACGAGACATTGATAAAATGTGACGAAAAGTGGAGCGTTCAGCTTAAAATATATATTCCGAAAAGTTACTAAAAATTTATGCCAGAATGAAATAAAAAATATTTATAACTTGGATTAAAGTTCTAAGTACCTTTTTTAAATAAAACAAACTGCTTACAATTTAAGGCTTTTAGAAAAAAATTCTAGACTTCTTAATAAATTTGAAAATAATTTCCTTTTTACTTCATTTTTATTATTAAAAATGTTCTATGCTTTGTCGCATTCAAACTTTAATAGACAAACCTTTAATTCGGAACTACTCAGCAAATATTTGTTGAGAAAAACCAAACTAATCGAACAACACCTAAAAATATGCACATTGAAGTTAAAAAATAAATTCTTTTGTAGAATTTATTTTAGTTCTTAGCTGTTATCAAGCCATCAAAAATATTTTTTCAAAAGCTTTTTTTTAAATTTAGCCTAAGCCAAAGACGAGCCAAAACCTAATTATTCGTCTCAAAAAAATCCAAAAAAAGCTTTTAAAAATTTTTTGGCCCACTAACCAAAAAATTTATTTTTAATTATGAAATGATTTATTTGATAATTCCTTTAAAATCCTACCAGTAACTCGAGACAGCAGCAAAGATAACCGCATATTGTCGGTGAAAAGTTATAAACATTGGCTCTAAAAATCAAAAATAATTGACAAAAATTACATTTACATTGCAAATATTTAGTAATATGTAACGTGACAATAATCACGCATTGTAAAGAAAAAAACACATACGCATCCATTAGCAATCAAAATCTTCGAAAGAATCCAAAAATAATATTTTAAATTTAAGACGAAATGACAATACTTTTTTTGAAAGTCTGTGCACAGGCCAGAAAAATTAACCTATAGATGTATTTATTAGTAATGAAAAGTAAAGTACAAAATTAATAATTTACAAATTAATAATTTACAAAAACTAAAAAAATAATTTTGTCGCTTTTCAAAAAATGGGGGATAAACATAAATTTGAAAAAATTTATATTTTCAAGTTATATTTTCAATACACAGTTATAAAATATTATTTGCTTAAAAAATTATTTGCATTACAATAAAGCTGAAAGTGAATAATACGATTTGATATAAAAGAATTAGATTCCATAAAATTGATTAAAAGAAATAATGTTAACCTAAGTGTATTTTTAGTACCAAATATAAGTATTTTCTATAGAAAAGAACTTTTTGTGATGCTAATATATTCTCATATATATGATAAACTTTCTCGAAAATAAAGGTCTTAATAATATTGCTCCAGCGTGAAAAGTTTATCCAAAAAAGGATGTTATATCGTAATTTTTTGTTCTGCTTTGCAATGTTTGCAATTTCGGTAGCTTTCAACATAAGTATAAATGTTTTTTGTTGGTTATATTTACAAATTTAATATTTATTTTATTTTTAGATGATACGCCTAAAGAATCAAAGAATTTTGTGTATGTATTGCAAGAGAAAGAAATACTAAAGCAAGTCAATAATAATAACAATAATAAAGGGGATAAAAATGGCCATCAAAAAAAAGAAAGGCCATCAAAATAATCATAATGATGGTGACAAAGGAAATAGAATAATTTTGTCGTAATTGTAATATTAAATCTTATACTTGGTACTTGAACGCATATAAAATATTTTAAAGAAAATTTACAACCAGTATGTCTACGAAATCGGCGACCAACCCTAAATGATCAAAAATGCGAGCCAACATGTTTTAATCCCACACGAAGTGATTATCCTATTAATCGCTGGCACTGCGAGTGTCAGAAGATCATATCATTTATAACGATGCATGTGTGAAATTTAATAACTGTTCAGATTTAATTTTATCTAGTTTAGATAGTTGTATTAGGTATTTACATATATTTATTGTATTCATTTAGCCCTGGCTTGCCGCGAGAATGAAGCTCTATATTATTCATTTAAACGTTGTGAAGCAACATGCCATAACAAAACGAGTTACGCGATACGTTTTAATTTTGCAGTGCGCGAGTGCCTTTGTGGTTACTTGAGGCTTCATCCGAATAATTTTGCTTGCAAACCAATTTCGGCCTGTACCATATAAAAAAACAATTATTATTATTGGAATATTAATAAAAGCTATTATTCTCTTATGTGATACGCAATACATTCAAAATAAACCTTTAAGATTATATACGAAAAAATAAATATTATATACATATCTAAATATAATAATGTGTATTATTGACTATAAATTAACCGAACGAACAATGTCAATAATATAAAAACGAAAATAGTTTATAAAATGATAAAAAAGCACCTACACCTATATAATAAATTGTAGTTTTTTTATACATTTTATTCTATTGAAGTTCAAAAAATTATCACTCTGCATTGTTTACATATAAGTTAATGCATCAATACGGTGATTTTTATTTGGTCAAGATTGTAAGATTCCAATGTTTGTTAAAGATAAAAAAAATTGTTCACGTTACTATTCTACCATTGCTTGCGTACAATTTGATATACAGATTCTGCCTATAACGATATTAGCAATTTAATGAAAAAATTGCGCAATGATCAATTTCTTACTTTTGTAAATCAATTGACTTGATTGCGTCGTTAACAGCATGGCGACTTTGCTAGTATTTTTGGGGTCATCAACATCGCTTCTGCTATTGAATGTTCTTATTGTGCTTTCCGCGCTATTAATGTGCAAGAAGAAGAAGAAAATAAAGATTAAATCATCCAAAAAAGGTATAATTATCGTAGTTATTGTGGTATAGTTATTGTTTATTAACTTATTTTTGAACTTCATTTATAGCCCAAAAGGAGGCTGATGCAGCAATACCGACAACGGCCGGAACAGCTGGTGACATTAAGAAAGGTTCGTTTATACTATGTTGATATAAAAATATTTTCGAGTTACACCTCACGTTTTTAGATGAAGAGCCAGCGCATAAAGTAAAAGAGAAAAAGGAAAAGTCGCCCGAAAAAGAGGACTCCGAAAAAAGTATTTTTTAAATGTCAAACTCCAATTTCTTTTTTTCTTTTAAAAATTGCTTTAAAGGTGCCATCCAAAAGAGAAGCGAGAAATTGTTGGGCGACAAAAAGGAAGAGAAAGGAGATAGTTCAAAAACGGCAAAGGAAAGCATATGGAGTAAACACACGGCCCGCTCATCTGAAGTGCAAATGGTGAAAAAACACGAAGGTTTGTTAATTTTTCAGAAATTAAATATTATTTTTACCAGAAAATGAAGAAAAAATTGCATTTAATTAATCATTGTTTTTAACTCTATATATAACATTTTAAAATATACAATTTCACAGGAATCAGCGTCGAACCACCGGAGTTGCGATTCAGCAAAGATGGCGGAATTATTCGAATAAGTTTGACAAACAAAACAGGGACTCGAGTCGCTGTGAAGGTTGTTTTTAATCATATTTTTATTTACCCAAATCCAGGAATTTTTAACTTTCTTTAGCAAGTTCTCATGACTTGTCGTTGACTTTTATTCGATTAGAATATTTTTTACATCTTTTTTCATTTTTAGGTCAAATGTTCGGACAATGAAATCTTTCGCGTAAATCCCGTTTTCGCATTCATCCCGGAAGGTGGAACTATCTTTGTTGAAGTGTGGCGAATGGCCGGAAATCCGAAACCAGATAGGTTTGGAGTCGTCAGTATTGAGGTGCGCCATTCATCAGTCATTTCATTAAATTTAACTAAATAATTCTGGAAAAATTAAAAAAAAAATGATCTGGGAAATTTACTAAAAATAAAAGTTTGTTTCCGAATATCTCAATTAAAAATGTTCGCTTCCTTTTAAAATGAGCGAAATATACTCAATTATCATGCTATTTTTCATGTATTCAAATTTTTTTCCAGGCACCCGAAGACGCCAAAAATGCGCAGGCATTATTCAAACAAACACCCCCGGAAAAGCAGACGAGCGTGGTCAATGTTCCCGCGTTGGTGTTTGCCTAAAGGATCTACGTCGCCAAAACTAACTTAATCTTCTTTTTAAGCTCATACTGATAACCTTTTTTTTCAAATAATAACTGATGTCGAGGTCTTTTTTTTATTTATAACATTTCTTTGTATTTTAATTTAAATGTACAATTTCTCTACTTTTAAATAAAGGAATTTAATTTCATCAGTACAAACAAACTTTAAAAAACGAAATGACAGAACAGTTGGCTCGCGTTTAGCATCGATTTCGAGCTCTATTACCTTTGTTTCTCATTTTTATATTGTAATCTATTGCTTTTTTCCAATTTTTTTAATTTGTTTTCCTTATTATTTTCTATTTCCTTTTTTTCTTTTAAACTTTTTTTTATTAAGAAACAAAATTCAATCATTCAATTACGTTAAATCGCTTTAACATTATTTTTTAAAATCTATCTTTTTTAAAAAAGAACAAAATCTAAAAATGAAAGAAAACGTGGGAAAAATATTCCTTTTTCAATTAATATTATGATTTATGCATTTTTTAACTTAGACTTAAGTCTATCCTTAAAAAATCATATTTTTAACTTGTTTTTTAACAACTTTTCAAACAAAAATTAACTTATTATAAAAAAATGTGCTTGGAATAATTATTATTGGAAGTTTAATTTCAATTTAAGTTCAATTTAATTTTTTTAAATAACAATTTTTTTGTTAAAATGAAACTTTACAATTTTTTTTTTTGACCCAATTAATTAATTTTATTATTTTTTTAATTGCAAAAAAAAGTAGTTCTGCCTGTTTGTTTTTATTTCAATTTTTAGATAGTAAAGCAATTGAAAATTGTTTAATTGTGTGGCCCGAATTGGTGGCTCGTTTTTCAAATACTCGTTATAATTTTAAATTATTTTGAAATTTTTGCTAAATTTTATTTCCAGTAATATAATATAATCTATAATCACGAAAAATTAGAATATTGCACGAATTCTTTCTCATGTATTAAATTTAAATAAATACGTTAATGGCGAAGATGAAGCACTGGCAGTACGTTGTGCTGTACAACCTGCTATTGCCTTTTGTGCTTATCATCGGTGAGTTATCTAATTTTTTAGTGCGCCGTTTCTTTAACTCGAAATTTTTTTTTAGCATTTTTGCTTCGCGTAAATTTTGCATCATTCGTTTATTTGGTATTTTGTCTTTTCATTCCAACTACTGTATCATCGCCAAGCGCAAAATATCCAAGTAGAAATTTTTTTTCAAATCTTTGAAAAATAAAAACTATGATATTATTGATTTGGCTCATATCTGGTCACAGGTCATCCGAAACGCCTTCTATTGTGTCTGGCTTTATGGGCGTTAGCGTGTCTTTGCGCTCAGGCTGCGTACAATGTTGTGCCGAAGCGTTTGCTAAAGTCCACAGCTCTTTTCGACATTGCGCGGAGTCCTCGACGAAAGGCGGTGGAATTCCGTCAGCCAGACGAGTGCAAGTATCTTGTAAGCCTGTTGACCCAAATAGGCCTCGGCTGGGTTCGAGTGCAGGACGGCATTCAGCCTATTTTCGCCGCGTTCGCGCCCGACGTTATTGTATTCGTCATGTGCTCTGCACTTTATGCCAGGTATCACGTAAAAATATTGCATTTAAAGATGACCCAAATAGTTTGAAAAAATCTAAACAATAAAAAACTAGATTTTTAATGTATTTTTCCAGTTTTATTAGGTTGTCCCATAATTATTTTGCGTTTTCTTTTGGATGCTTAAAAAATTGATTTTGTTTGATGTTTATACTTTGTATGTTGTTAGATTTGGGTTATGAACTTTCAGTGTATTTCATTTCATGTCACGAGATATTCGATTTGGAATATCGAGTAAATAAGCGATTTTAAGCATTTTGAACAGAATAATAAAGCAAACTGCGTTGCTTGCGTAATAAACGAAATGTTTGCGCTTCTTGTAATATCGAATCATCATCATTAACATTTCCAATATTACATGACGTATGGACATTTGGTTAACTGTCAGAGCAGCAAAACTTTATAATCTTACGTAAAATCGCCTTTACAATTTCTTGATTATTTAGTATTCTAAATCGAATATCTCGGGACACAACAAACGTAGAAAAATGAAATAAAATACACACGAAAGTCCATAAAAGCTATTCAATAACATACATAATATGAGCATCGAACAAAATTAAACTAATTTTTTAAGCATCCGAAAAAACGCCAAATAACTTAATAAAAAATTCTTTCTCAATCATTTTCCAAAACATAGAATTCGCGCAATGCAACGCTCGCACTTTTTTGGCACATTTTCGAGCTGTGCAGATACGTCGACGAACCAGATGGTAAATGAAGCACGTGAAAGTATCTTTACCGACACCACCGACATTTCTGATTGTTTTCGGCCAGAACCGACTGGGCTTTGGAATTCGCGAGCCTTCAACAACTCGTTGTTTTGTGTATTTTGCTGCCTGGCCGGATGTATTTATCCTTGTTTGGTGAGAGAATTTTTAATTCTATCTATAATAGCTCGATTATTTTGTTTCTTTTATAAAGTTCGAATAAATTATTTTAGGGCTTATTGAATAAAAAAAAAATTATTTAATAGTTACAAAATTTTATAAAATTAATTCACAATTGTATTTACAAAATTCTATGCATTTTCTCATTTCCTTAGCTTATCATTATATTGCATCTAAAAATTAAAACAATATTACATATATAATTTTTATTCTTGAATTAAAAAGCTTGCTTAAAGTTGTCGGCTCCGTATTTTTCTATCTTCCTCTTTCTCTCCACATCATGGGCGTTTAGACACACGCCGTCACGTCGCACATTGACAGCACTTCGACAGTTTGTTAACGCATTCACTTTTGCGCATATTTGTGTACTTTATGTCTATCAATTGCCGAATATGAACGAACAGTTGTCGCAGACGCATTTTATTAGCAGGTAGAATTTTTTCGCTACTAATTTTGGCTTAATTTAGGTCTAAAAATTTAAAACATAACATGATGAATAGAAAAAAAACCCAAAATCAAATTGACCCCAACAACACTGCAAAACTGTGTCTAAAGAATCTCAATAAAAAATTATTATTTTTCAGACTATTTGGCTTTGTGCAGTACATTCCCGACCCGTGCAGTCGCGTTACCGAACCCTTTCCGGTCGAATCCTGGGCGTGGCCGGAAACATTGTATCCATTTCTATTGTTGGTATTGCACTGGACAGCTTGTGTGCAATTGACGGCTCAAAGTGAACATGCCGAATTTTTTCTTTCCTCAAGTTTTGACTCATCCTCCTCTAGAAATTTACCGGGCTCTTCATTTTTGAGCTCCGAGAATTCCGAAAATGAGTCACCGGACGAGCGGAGCTCTCTTTTGATTTCAGAAAAGAAAAGTAAATCATCGAAAAGTGTCGACAAACACAAAGACCAAAAAACGGCAGGAGAACATGAGGTTGGCGTTATCGTCGACGTGCCTCGCAATGTCGCTACCGGGGGCGCACAAAATGTAAAAGCACAGAGTTGAAAGACATCTTTAAAGTTCTAAAAATTTATCAAACATGATCATATTAGAATAGATGTTTATTGCAGGACAACCGCAGGGTTTTCATCGGTTTCAAGAAGCGAGCAAAAGCATTATTGGAAATTCTGAACAGCATCGGCTATGTTTTCTGTCTCCTCATTATGATAGTATGTACAATATAATTCATGTTGAAAGGGACTTTACTTCTTAAATTGATCTTTATTTTTTCTAACGTGTAATGCTTTATCTTTTTGACACAATTTTTTTATTAGGAAGTTTTTTAGGCGTGGAGTCTTTTATACCACAGTTGGTCCACATTTGTTCTGCTTCTAACGGCTTGTTTAGTATGGATGCATCCGAAGACACAGCAGCTTTTTCACCGACTCATTCCGTTTATTGCCGTTTATGCAGAGGTAAAGTTTTTTTTATTTAACGTTTATTATTTTAAACATAATTTTTTGTTTTTATATTGCCCATCTTATTTATTCATGTTTAGATTCTCTTACTATGTAATTTTGTCTACGCGTTTCCCCTCACACAAGACGAATTGCCCGATGAAAATCCTGTCTTGCTTCGTCAGGTTAAAACAAATTAAATAATCCTAAGAATTTTTAATAATTAAGCCGTTTAAATTAATTACTAGATTGGCATTCGATCAAGCTCTTAAACCGGATAAATTATGCATTTTAGTTAGGCCTTGAAAAGCCGAGAGATCACGCGCCCTTCCTCGACCTAATGCTAAAGACAGGCTTTTGTCTAGTATTGTGGACTACGGTTCGATCTCGAGGCTACGGTCCGCACAAGGGCGCCACAAGCGGTGGCGCTGAACTATTGCGTAAGCTCTCTCATTTTGGTAATTTAGAGGAGGTTCGAATTGTCAATCCTCAGACAATGTCCTCCACGACATGGGGCCAAAAGCGCCGGCCCGGTGGGTTATTTCAACTACATTTCTAAAATTTTTCTAGGCATAACACTCAAAAAATTGTTTAATAGCCATAAAACAAATTTAGAGTCTTACTCATTACTGAAAAAAATTATAAAAAAAAAAGTCTGAGAGCAAGTAATTTTACGGAGTAAGCAACAAATTTAAAATTAACATTAGAAAATTTTGGGAAAATTTTATATTAATTTTAGCGTTGAAACTTTTTCCATTTTTAGGAAAGAGTCTCGTTCAAAAGTGTTCGGCTTTACTGAATTTAACTCTTTCTAACTTTTGGATTTTTTTCGTATTGACACTTTTGCTCGCTATCTCTGTACAAGATCCGGTCGCTTTTTATCGTATCATCTATATGGGACTATTTCTCACATTTGTCACAATGTTTCAAGTAAGGCCGGGAAATAATTTTTTTCGTTTTGATTCAAATGTTTTTTTTTTCAAATTTATTCTAAACTTTTTGACAATTTTATCACGCATATAATTATCGTATTGGTCTAAAATTTTAAGCTAAAAAAAATTTAAGTTTAAAAAAAAATTATTTTGTGCCTTTTTAAAATTTCGATACGTATTTTTAGGTTTCTTTTCGAAGATGGCGTCGATTCATGTACACGTTTTGGATGATTCTAATTGCGTATTGCCTTTCACTTTTAACTCTTCTTTACACCTATCAATTCCATGGAATACCCGAGCTTTATGTGGAGCGACTTGGCCTTGCCGAAGATGTGTTTGTTTTTGAATTTCCTATTTTTTTATAATTTTTTTTTACGTTAAACAACTTTCTTAGCATCGAAATGGATAATTTTAGGACCCGATCGTTGGGCCTGGAGCGATTCTCCTCGGGTCGACTTCTTTTTCGACTAATGACTCCCATTTTATTTTTAATATTCTCGTTGATTCAAGTCAATTACTGTCACGAAAAAGTTATGCGTGTAACTCGGCATTGGGAGGATGTGAGTTTATTTGTAAAACAAGATACATTCTTGAATTATGAATAGTGTGATATTATTACATTTATGAGGATGAAAATTTAAAGACAAAAAAAAACAATTGAATAATATTTTTGAATATATTTTTGTATATTGAAGGAAGTTTACGGCCCCAAATTGCGTTTTCTAATGGAAAAGCTAAAGCTTTTCTATCGACAAACCAACCATTTGGAAGGCGCTTTGCAGCTAATGAAGTAATTTATTCCATTCTGTTTTTATAACATATTAATTGCTTCAAATACTTGATTTACTCACATTTTTAACTAGTATATACTTTTTAATATGATTTTTTTATTAATTTTTTAATATCAATTACACATATTTTAAGCGAACGTCGCGCTTCAGCAGCCGCTGGACGACGCGCCCCTGCGATTGCCGCTACAACGCACGACGTTGTGCGCCTTCCGTTGCCTACGCGCGAGCAGGTTCGCATTGCCATTGGCCTTTTGGAGGCCACTTTGAAGCGTTTGCTCGAGTTTCG
Organism: Bradynema listronoti; assembly: GCA_024678965.1. Classification (NCBI taxonomy): domain Eukaryota; kingdom Metazoa; phylum Nematoda; class Chromadorea; order Rhabditida; family Allantonematidae; genus Bradynema; species Bradynema listronoti. The sequence continues at coordinate 2,830,375 of JANLNO010000012.1, forward strand.
AAACGCTATTTGGAATATAGCCTGGCATGCCATCGAAATTCATTTTACCAAACTCATTGCTCTTTACATGGTCCATGTGGCGATTAACGAGGTGGACTCTCTAAATGTTTATTAGATATTTTTTATTGCTTAAATACCAATTTTTGAAAATTTGCCACAGATTATTATTCCAGAAAGCATAAAAGAATTGTTTTAATTTGCCTATTTTCAGGTATCGATTCTCAATGTTTTGTTGGTTGGTGCAGCGGGAGCGTTGCTCTATTCAGAGCATTTCTCTACGGAAATTCTTAACGTTTCATCAATACTCTCATCATGTATTGTTATAATGAAAATGCTCTATCAGTTAGAGTTTATTCGCGACGAGAAAGTCAGTCGTGTCTGCTATGTAAGTTTTTTAAAAGTTAAATACCCAAATTTCGCGTGTATAAGGCCGGGTGTTTTGAGCCAAATTTAAATTCGCGCCAATGAGTTTATTCTGTTCGTATTCGATCCGTTGGGGGAGGGGGGTCCAAATTTTGTGCCCGCTTTTATGAAACCGAGACAAAGGCGGACACAAAATTCGGACCCCAACGGGTCCAATACGAACAGAGAATGAACTCATTGGCGCGAATTTAAATTTAGCTCAAAACACCCGGCCTTATAGACGCACGAAATTAGGGTAGATTATTTATTATTAGACTTTTGGCATAAAAATTGATTTTTTGAACTTATTCAGGTACAAAACTTAAGCTTTGTTAAATCCTTTGATTGTATTTAGAATGAAGCTCTCAACGAGACTATTACGGTACGATTTGGGGACTGGTTTGGATTGAGCAAAACCGACTCAATTTTCGTTTCTACACAGGTTTAAAATTTAAATGATTTTTGAGTTTTTTTTTCTCAAAATTTAATTAAAAAGCTGAGAGATAATTATAGAATCACGTGACATTGGTCCTCTTGTTGGCTACAAAGACTGTTATTCAAATTCGTCAATTTATGCATCGCAAAACAAACAAGTTGGCGGAGCCGCCGCGAGGAATTATATTCCCAAATATAGATCGTGAGACGGCAGATCAGGACGCTCTACACTGCATTCTCTACCTTTCCAACTATTTCTTTTATCGGTTTGGCGTTGAGGTACTCAAAACTGGGCGGTTCAATTGTGCATATACATATATATTAATTTTACCTGATGCATTAGATTTGTATATTGCTAATTTTAGAAATGTTAAAAGATGAAAATTATGGTTTAAAAAATATTTAAAAACACATTTTAGCTGTGTATGATTGTAACGGCGATCACGGTTGGGTATCGTAACGATTTTCTTTCTCTATTATATATGCTCGCTCTTCTGGGTCTCTTTTTAATGGATCGCGGCGAGAAAAGCCGAATCTGGCCCTATTATGTCGCCACACTTTACGGCCTCTTTGTTGCGCAATATCTGCTATGCCTAGGTCTGCCGGACTATCTTTGCTGGAGCTATCCTTGGGACGGTGGCGCTCGACAAATAGTGAGCTGGTTCTATCTACCCTCTACGGCTACCAAACTCAATGCGCAAAAGTTGTTTGGTAAATTTTTTTGAATTTTAAACTAAAAATAGGCCAATCGGTAAAAAAATTTAATGGTATTTTCTCATCAAATTTTTTCAATTAAGTTTTTCCAATTTTTGGCTTCCTCTTTTAAATTTTCTTTCTTTGTTTCAGCTGATTTTATACAACTTTTATGCGCTTCATGTCAAATGTTTGCATTTCGACTGGAAATGCGCTACGGTAGCAGCTATGCTGGTGGCTCCAATGTTGAGGAGCAAACAATAACAGTGGCACGTCGTCGCCATTTTCTGCTAAGCTTCAACTTAACGTTTTTCCGCGTTGAGCCGGAAAAAAAATTGACCAAGAAAATTGGTGTGCCCGATTTTATTAGCGCCGGGTAATCGTTAATGAAACGAAAAGAAAAACGATTTAATTTCCTACTAAAAATATATCAAACAGTTTAATTTTAGAGGGCACTCACTTTTGGACAAGCTCAAGGAGATCGTGTTTATGTACTTTTATTGGGCCACGCTATCCATCATTTTTATTGCGGGCACTACCCGGGTCACCATTTTTTCCGCCGGTTATTTGTTTAGCGCTTTTCTATTTCTCTGGCAAGGCAACGCGCTCTTTTTTCAACCCATGCTCAACGTTATTCATCTGTATAAAGCATTATTGGCTTACTCTTTAGATTTTCGTGGCATTAACATTTTTGTACACACACAAAAAAGACATAAATAGATTCTCATTAATTGTCGAGTACTTTTTGCAGATGGGATCTTCTCATTCTATACAATCTGATTGTGATATTTGCGAAGGTTCTTTTGCAAGTAATTGGCTGCATTTATTTGACTAGCTTGTACACGAATTTTTGCTGGTTTATTCAACTCTTCGGCATCGCTTGTAATAATTTTGTTGCATTTGATGGCGCATTTCATAATGGTATTGAAAGTTTTGAAAAAATTAATAAATTTATCTTTTTTTCAATTCATTAGCAATAATTTTTTTTTATTAGGCTTTAACAATAGTGATAATAAAAAATAGTAAATTTTAAAAAAATATAGAAAAGGATGGGATTTTATGGAAGGTTATTTTTTAATTCCCAAATTTAATTCGCAGAAAACGAAATGGCGCAAATCCTTGCCACCTGTGATATTCCCCATCAGGAGTCAGGCATTTTCTATGACGGGCTCTGCTTTGCGTTTCTCATTTTTCAGCGTCGGATTTTCGGCTCTGAATATTTTAAGCACGTAATTGTGGAGCTGTATGCGCAAAAGTTTTTCGCTGCGCGTGGCGCGGAGCTTATCTCGCTAATTCGTCGTCAAGAGATCCAGGATGCGACCGAAAGGGAGCGAAACGTTTTGGCCAAAGTCAAAAGCAAAATGCTCAAAATTAAGCGAAAACACGATAAGGGTGGGCTCTGTTTATTTTGTATACATAATTGAGTATTTTTATACTGCGAAAAAAAATTAATTATTCGATTACATTTATTCAAAAATTACTCTAAAGTTTCAAGTATTGATTCAAAAGTATGATAATTTTAGCATTAATTTAAATCTGAAGTGATTCATTTTAGAAAGTCGGCGGCCAATCGAAGAGGTTGTTGAGAATCCTGCCACACCCACAACTCCCAATCCGCCGACTATTTCTCCTAGCGAACCAACCGTGGGTTTTCAGTTTTTTAATTTATCGAATATTATGGTCATTCGAATCGATAAATCTTTAGTAAATTTTTAATTTTGCAACAATTGATGTTGTATGCTTTCGGCATTTATTTAGACAAGCACGCCGGGTTCCGTTTTGCCTGTGCCTATCGTCAGCGACGAAGCGTTTTTGGCAGCGGCTGCATTGGCGGCCGCCGCTGATGCATCGATTGAATTCGAAAAATCGCATCGCGCCTTTGTCGCTCAATCCACGCAATCGGAAATTATGCAATTGCGTATGAGAAAGTAATATATATTTGTAATATCTCCGATTTTACTCGAGTTTTTTTTTATTTTTTTTATTACTTTTGTTGTGACGGAGTCATAAGAAGAAATTCGAAGTATGTGATCAAGGTCCGTGTAGCTCAGTCGGTAGAGCGGCGCTCCGGTTAAGCGTTGGTCGCAGGTTCAAGTCCTGCCACGGAAGTTACCTTTTTCACATACACAACAACTTTTAAGTGAGTTCTGTTTTTTTTTGTTCTATTTTTATAGAATTTCTGCGCCGGCGATGCCAACCTCTCGACGCGATGCGGCAAAAATGTTAAAAATTCCATCAGTGGTTGAGGAGAACGAGAACGAGGATAATTCTGAGGAAGATTGGTAGGCGATAAAAGATTTAATAGAATAGATAAAAATAAATCACGCACAGGTTCTTTAATGATTTAACGCAATAACTTGAGACTTGTTGGAAGAAATTCTTTTTTTTCTAGACATAAATATTATTAGGTTGAGGCAAAATTTTTTACCCATCCGTAAAAAAATTTTTTTCTACGATAGATAGAGACGTGGGTTTTTTTTACATTTTGTAGAGCGTACTCGATTTGTGGGGGACGTGTTTCAGCGATTTTTAAAATTTTCATTTTTAGCATTTTTATAGAGGAAAATGCAACGAAAAAAGTGCATGTGGCTGAGCATTTTTTTCGGGGAGTGATCCGATGAACTTGAAATTTTGCTATGAGTTTCCTTCACTTAAAATATTACACTCTAAAATATTACACTTTAAAAAACGTCGAAAATGTCGAAAAACTGCAAAATATAACAAATTTCGGCATTTTTTCCGTTTTTTGAAGTTTTACAACTCGGCTCCTATCCAATCGATCAGGTTCAAATTTATAGAGTGTAATAGTGTATGTTAGGGAAGCTCATAGCAAAAATTTCAAGTCCATCGGATCACTCTCCGAAAAAAATGCTCCGTCACATGCACTTTTTTTGTTGTATTTTCCTCTATAAAAATGCTAAAAATGAAAATTTTAAAAGTCGCTGAAACACGTCCCCCACAAATCGAGTACGCTCTACAAAATGCAAAAAAACCTACGTCTCTATCTATCGTAGAAAAAAATTTTTTTACGGATGGGTAAAAAATTTTGCCTCAACCTAATATTTTAACTGCAGGTCGGTGGCGTCGTCGGGCGACCGCTTTAGTGCCAACACACATAAAAAGACGGCGCTTGAGGGCGGAGTGAAGGGACTTGGCCCGCTACAACTGTTGAATTTTGCTTTCAAAAAGGGCGCGTTGAGCGATGCGATGAAGGAGTCCAACGAAATTGAGGCCACGCACGACTTGCTCGAGCGTCAAATGGAGCAGACATATGGCGTTGCCGATTATCAGGTACGACGAATAATCGGTCGCATTATACATAAAAAATTATTATATAATATGTAATAGCTTCTACGAATAGATATGATTTTATTTTAGGTATTTTAAACTAAATTATGATTACAGCTTGAGAATATTAATTCTAGTCGATTCGACGCGCTATTTTGAAACAAAAAGCACGACAAAAAACCAAAGCTGACTACGATGAAAACACATTTGACGAGGATCTCGCTAAGAGTTAACATTATAAATTTATTTATAAGTACTTTAGTTCCATTTTGAAATTCATTTTCTATACTAGAACTATTTTAAATCCAGATTCATTTCTTCTTAAAAGGAATTTTAAAGCTATAATATACAAGTGACTTTAGGTGACGACGATGGCGATCGGGCATCCGCAACTGCCTCTTTTTTGCGCGTTCCTGCACCCCCTTGTGTGCGAAACATTAGCGTGCCGATTCAGTCTGATACGATTCAGTCTGATAAGCATAATGTTACCTCGATAGCGCCCAGTCACAAAAGTATTTGCATATATTGCATTATGTTTGCCAAATTATTATCCAAATTTCGTGCGTGTATAAGCCGCGAGTGTTTTGAGCCAAATTCGCGCCAATGAGTTCATTCTCTGTTCGTATCGAATTCGTTGAGGTGCAAATTTTGTGCCCGTCTTCGTTTCATAAAAGTGGGCACAAAATTTGGATCCGCTTGGATCCAATACGAACAGAATATGAACTCGCGAATTTAAATTTGGCTCAAAACACCGGGCGCCTTATACAGGCACGAAATTAGGGTGGTTAAATTATTTAATACATCAATTAATATAATTCATTTTAATTGGGGTAATTGAATTCAATCTATACATACGAATTGATTTTTATAAAGCTTTATGAAAATATGAATATAGATAACGCTAATGAGGACTCCGGTCTTAGCGATTTTATCACATCATCAGAGCAATTTTCGGCTATTACTCGACGCGCTAGCCGCTTACCGCAACTGCCTCGTCTGATTGTACGCGGTCCATCCGCCGATGCTCCGTCACGCGAAAGTGACGCTTCGAAATTGCCGTCAGCAATGGCGACGAGTCGCTTGCGGCGATTTCGTCACAAATACGCCGAAGGTGTATATTTTACGGGAAAATATGTTGCACGGCCAAATACGTATTTTCCCGGCCAAATACGTATTTTCCCGCCCGACGGCCAAATACGTATTTTCCCGGCCAAATACGTATTTTCTCGGCCAAATACGTATTTTCCCGCCCGACGGCCAAATACGTATTTTCCCGGCCAAATACGTATTTTCTCGGCCAAATACGTATTTTCCCGCCCGACGGCCAAATACGTATTTTCCCGGCCAAATACGTATTTTCCCGGCCAAATACGTATTTTCCCGGCCAAATACGTATTTTCACGGCCATATAAAAAAATTTTTCACTTTCATTTAAATTATCGTAAACTTTTATCGATAAAAGTTTACGATAATACGATAAAATTTACGATAAAAGTGTACGATAATTTAAATGAATGTGAAAAAATTTTTTTATATGGCCGGGAAAATACGTATATGGCCGGGAAAATACGTATTTGGCCGGGAAAATACGTATTTGGCCGGGAAAATACGTATTTGGCCGGGAAAATACGTATTTGGCCGTGCAACATATTTTCCCACAACATATACAACAGTTAACCTTGAGTTAAATTACTAAAATGAACTTTTTTTCTCAGCAAAGGAATGGATGCGCGACTTTTTGCACAATCTCTTTCTATTTTTGTTTATGTTCGCGGAGGGTGTACTAGAGTCCTTAATTAGCTATTTGATGCGAGTTAGCCGCAACTATCGCTACATTGCCTACATTCTTCACGAGGAAAAACGCGTTCACAAGGAGCTGATGTCCAATGCGTCGACAGATGTATTAATCGACTTTTGTGCATAAATTATATTATTTCTAAATTGATTAATTTGGACAAAAGAAAGTTGCTTAAACGCTTGTATTGATTAGTATTGAGATTGTTTGTAATGTAATTAGATTTTTGATTTTTCACAGAACTACCTAATCATATTAAATACTATGTTTTAAAATGCTATGTTTTTTTTAAATTTAATACCTAAGTATGTATATAGCACAAAGCACACATCATGTCGCGAGCCGGTCGCCAACATCATCGTAACATTATTGACGAGACCGTTTTGAAGTCCACAGTGGCACGACCTCGAACGGGCGTGATGTACGATGAAAGCTTTCAACGACTTCATCGCTGCCTGACAGCGCGTCGAAGACGCACCACTGGTGACAATACGAGCGCGTCAACCATAGTGACAACCGACACTCGCGATGCGGTCGACCATCGTCTCGCTTCACTAATGGACGACGAAAGGTTAGGGTTTTTTTGAATCTTTTCCATTCTTTTTTGGATGTTATTTTACTTATTCTGCCCCTTTTTTGTACAACTACTAACCATTTTATTTGGTTTATTAGAGTTTTAAATGCTGATAATTGTAATTTATCTAATATATAAGAAATTTATTAATGAAATTTATTTCATTCGAGTTACACTTTAGGCGCTTAAAGTTGGAACGACGTGCCAGCGCTGACAACGCTTTAGAGAGGGATACCTTTGAGAAAAAATCTCGAAAACTTCAGCGATCAGACTCGTTTGAGGTGCCGATTACTGCGGATTTTACTCTTACGACTACAGTGGAGTCTCAGCTGATTCCGACGCTTCAGCGCCCTCAGCCAACAGTTTTGAAGCTTTTACCGGACGAAAAAGTGAAGCATATTTTTGTGAAATGTCCGAAACTTATCATATCTGACAACGAAAGCTCCAAAAGGAATAGTTGCAGACAGCCAGTAAATTTACAACATAGACCTTCTTCGACTTCAATACGCGAAGAAGTTTATTTATTTTATTATATCATTTAATTATGAAATTACACTCTTATAATTGACATTATTCTTTGTACAAATTATAGGAGAAAAAGGAGTCGATTTTTGTGCGTCTAATTGTGGCCGTTTACTATGCGGTGTTGAGTCGCTCTGAAATGATTTGCTACGTGATGATCGTGTTGAATCATATTTTTACAGCCAGCCTCCTCTCTATGCCCTTACCGTTGATGATGCTTTTGTGGGGCACGTTGACCGTACCCAAACCGACGAAACACTTTTGGATTGTGTTGATCACTTACACAGAGGTATAAAAAAAATTCAACCTTTTATTTTTTATTACCATAATAGATTTTCTACGCTAAACATTTTAATTTTAGGTTTATTTTTTGGACATATTCAAAAATAATGAAAATCTAATTTTTTTTCACTCACTTTAAATTTTTTTTTTATTTATTGGACAAACAGGTACAATAGGTACACTAGCGTTGTCATAATACAGCGAAATTACAATGATAATAATGTCAATAAAGTCAATAAACCTTTTGGTTTGATTATAACAATAAGGAAAGATTCGAATTCATATTTGAGTGGCGGAAAAAAAAAGTGATATTGTATGCGAAATTTTTTTAGTTAATGGTAGTTCTCAAATACGTCTTTCAATTTGGTTTTTTCCCGTGGATTCACGGTGCGCCATCGTTGGATCCATTTTGGCCGCCGCGAATTATTGGCATCGAGAAGCGGCAGAAATACGCTGCTTGGGATTTGGCTCTCTTAATGGCATTGTTTTTGCATAGAAACATTTTAATGGTACGCTTTTTGTGTTAACAAAATAAAATATTTCAAAATAAAAAAAAATGTTAAAATTTTTCCTTTATTTTCACATTCATATTATATGAATTTTTTTTCAATTTAATACAGGGTTGCCAAATGAAAATAAAATAAAAACGAACGCTGGGCACGAAAAAAATATTTTATTGATAATTTCAAACAACAAAAAAAGATTTTTCTAAAAATATCTGAATTGGTCTATTTCGTTAACTTTTCGGGTCAGATTCTTTATTCTCTCAACAATTAATACTTCTCGGAACTCCTGATCCTGTGTCTAAGAGAGAGCCATTCTTCATGGAAAAAAAGAACAAAAAATAAAAAAGTACAGATTCCCTTAAAAAAGGAACAAATCTTTTTAAAAAGGACATCTGGCAACCTTGATTTAATAATTAAAATTTTGTGTTCTATTTCTGTTTTTCATGAAAAAATTTTATGCTATATATGTATAAATTTTTAATTTAAATATATATATATATATATATATATATATATATATATATATATATATATATATATATATATATATATATATATATATATATATATATATATATATATATATATATATATATATATATATATATATATATATATATATATATATATATATATATATATATATATATATATATATATATATATATATATATATATATATATATATATATATATATATATATATATATATATATATATATATATATATATATATATATATATATATATATATATCAGAGGCATTACAATCTGAGTATTTTATCAATATCAATACCTGTAATGCTTTTTATGAAATAAATGAATTTTTTATTTTACTCAAATACAACTCGGTTTTTTAGTCTATTGGACTCTGGAAGAATGAAGCGGAACTTGAAGCCGAAGAAGAAAGGGAAGAAGAACGTCATCATATTTTTATTAACAAGCTTCATCAGCAACCTAAGAATATCGCCAACTCGAAAAGAGTTTCTAGACCTGTCGAGCATAAAATTTCAGATGCCAAACCAGTTTCGGTTGAGACGGAGGAGCCGGGAACACCAGCTTCGAGTGAGGATTTATTTTTGAGAGTTGAGGCGAATCAATAGTTTTTTTTTGTGATTTTGATTTTATCGACATTTTAAATATATTTTTGTGAAAATAAATCTATTATTAATGAAATTTGCTTCTTCAAAATATTTTAGTGAGAAACACGTCTATTATTTCCATTTTGGCGGGTAGGCGGAATTTTCGCGTTCAATCCTTTGCCGAAATCGTTTCGGAATTACGTCTGAGTCGCGTAGAAATTAAACATAAGTACGTTGATTTTTTGAAAACATTTAGCTATGTATATAATCAGGGTTGCCAGGATGAAAATAGAATAAAAAAGAACGCTGGGCACGAAAAAAATATTTTATTGATAATTTCCAACAACAAAAAAGATTTTTCTTAAAAAATATCTGAATTGGTCTATTTCGTTAATTTTTCGGGTCAGATTCTTTATTCTCTCAGCAATCGGAACTCCTGATCCTGTCTCTAAGAGAGCCATTCTTCATGGAAAAAAGAACAAAAAATAAAAAAGTACAGACCCCCTCAAAAAAAGAACAAATCTTTTTAAAAAGGACATCTGGCAACCCTGTATATAATATATAATTTTTTTTAAGTTTGATTTTAAGCATTTATTTATTAACAGTGTTGGGTAATTCCTCAAAAGCGACTCAAGGATCAGGGGTAGGCTCACGATCCTCTGATTCATTTGGCTCATTTCGTGTGAGTTAAATGAATCATCGCTTTGAGTCATTTGGCTAACTCAGGCTCGAGCCTTTCCGTATAACATGAGCCGAATGAATCACATACTTGAGTCATGCGACTCATGCTGGTGAGTCATTCGGCTCAAAAAATTTAAGGCTCACTGGCCTTTGAGTCTTTTGTGAGCCTTTGAGCCGCGTTGAGTCGACTCATAGAGTGACTCATGAGGCTCAAAAGGATCAAAATTATCATTTCACAAAAAAAATTTTTGTCGTTTATATTGAGAAAATGAGCCTTGAGTCGACTCATGAGCCGGCTCAAAGGCTCAAAAGCTCAAAGATTTTTCTATCTAAAGAATGATATTTTTTCTTGTTTTTTTGAGTCAATGAGCCTTGAGTCGACTCAAAGGCTCAAAAGCTCAATTTTGAAAACATTATACTCATTCAACTCATTTTCTCAATATAAACGACAAAAAAATTTTTTTGTGAAATGATAATTTTGATCCTTTTGAGCCTTCTGAGCTAGTTGTGAGCCTTGAGTCGACTCATGAGCCTTCGAAATAAAAGACTCATTTTGAGCCATTTGACTCATTTCATGAGCCAAAAATGTGAGCCAAATTTTTTTTTTTTCGTGATTTAAAAGGCTCAAAAGTTTGGCTCAAAGCTCACGAGTCTTGAGCCTGAGTCGTCAGTAAATGAGTCGAGCCGGCTCGTGAGCCTGAGCCACACCTTAGCTCAAATGACTCACAAAAACGCGAGTCACGAGCCATTGAGTCGACTCAGGCTCGGAGGCTCATGAGCCTTTCTGAGCCGCTTACCCAACACTGTTTATTAAGAGTTCGTCATCGAGTGGGCAAGGTTCGCTCCTTTTTTGGCCTTCTGCTCAATGACGAAGAGGAGCGTTATCCGGTAGATGTTTACGCGCCAATGTTCATTTGCGATGCCATCTGCTTTCTTATCGTTATTTTTGGCTACTCCTCATTCGGGGTATTTTCTTTCGTCTTGGTCTTGTTGACTGAAGATTTATATTTAGAAAAAATGTTCATATTCCTTTTTGATGCTAAATAACTTATAAATTTGAATATTTTTGCTTGATTATACTCAATTTCAGTCGACTTAAAAAAATTATAAATGAATTGACACTTTTTATAGACCGACCAGGGTGCTGGCAGTGTGACGGCCTACTTTCAAGAGAATAAAGTGCCAGGAACATTAGTTGCCATGCTTATAATTCAATTCATTCTAATGGTTGTCGATCGGGCATTATTTCTTCGGAAATTTCTTTTTGGGAAGCTCGGCCTTCAGGTACATGTTTGAGGATATCCTTTTTAATTTCTAAATTCTCTAAAAATTTTTTGCGTCAATGATTTGGAATTATTTATAGATTTTTCTGGTGGTTTTTGTTCATATTTGGTTATTTTTGCTTCTGCCAGCAGCCACCGGCCGTCTTTTTACAAAAAATTTCACGTGCCAGTTGTGGTACTTTGTGAAGATCATCTACTTTGTCATTTCCGCCAAACAGGTTTTTAGGAGCTTTTAGCGCAATCTTTGATCCTTTTTAGCTTGTTTAACATGTGTGTGTTTTAAAATTTGCAAAGAATCACGGATAAATTTTACAAAAATACATAAATACTATATTTTTGTTCCAGATTCGAGCCGGCTATCCGAAACGTCAACTGGGCAACGTAATTTCTAATACCTATTCCGCTCTTTATATGTTCTTATACAAAATGTGAGCTTAATCATTACTATTTATACTTTTTTCTATTTAAATACCATGTTGTTTAGCTACATGATGATACCGTTTCTCTTCGAATTATCACTTTTAATGGACTGGATGTGGATAGATACTTGTCTTGGGTGAGTTTAATTTTTCTATATAAACTCAAAAAAAAATTTTCCCTAATTTTTTTTTTTTTTGATTTCATAGTTTGACAGTTATTTTTTATTAATATTTTAGTTTGAGCAATTGGATTACTTTGCACGACATCTACTCGAACGTTTCCATGATAAAATGCGAACGAAACATTGAAGAGGTTTTTAAATGTTTTGTTTTACGATACATATAAACCACTAGGCCACTGCTCTCCACTTTACTATATAAATTATTACTTTCTCCTAAGGGTGGCTCGGGGCCGGTATTTTTCGGCCAGGCTTGGCCCGTCAAAATAAAAAAAAAGCCCGACCCGGCCCGAAAAAATTAGACACCTTTTTGGCACGTGTTTTGGTCCGGTATAAAATTTTATATAATTTTTTAAAAAATTTTAAAAATAAACCGCTCATATTTTATAAATAAAATTTTATAACGAAACGTTTTTTTTGCGGTCATAAATAAAAGTAATATGTAAATTAAATAATAAAAAAAGTTTAATATAAAGCATGTTAGCAAATATTTAAAAAAAGCATTATTTCGCAAAAAAAGTGTTAGTGATTTAATTTTTCATTAAAAAAATTTAATTGAAAAAATTTAATTTTTGAAATTTTTTGTTAAAAAAATTCGAGTCTCGCCAAATCGGGGCCAAAAATTTTAAAAATAAACTCAGGGGCCGGGCCGACGGTCGGCCCGGCCCGGCCACCCTTAGTAAAAACAATTGTCTTAAGGGTATAAAAAAAAGTTTAATATAAAGCATGTTGGCAAATATTTTTTTATACCTCGTCGTGTTTGGACAAAAGCGCCAAATACTTCATTAGTTCCTTGAAAACGGATTCGTCGTAGCCCTCTTCGCTTAGAATCTGATCCTGGCATTTGCGAATAAGAGCGATGCTAGTGATTTAATTTTTTCATTAAAAAATGAAAAAAATATAGAAAAAAGTTTAATATAAAGCATGTTAGCAAATTTTTTAAAAAAAGCATTATTTCGCAAAAAAAGTGTTAGTGATTTAATTTTTTGTTAAAAAAATTCGAGCCCGGCCAAATCGGGGCCAACGGTCGGCCTGGCCACCCCTACTTTCTCCGTCACGAAAATGTCAGCAACCTTTCCGATCCCTAATTCCAAAAATTTTCAAGACTGGGACTACCCCCAAATTAGGGTGAGAGATGCTAAAGTTTTTTTTAATCTTATTCCTTTGGGATTCGGTGCCGAGTCCTGAATATGGTCTTAACAAATTTTTTCGAGATTATAATGAAATATGGGATAATTGGGTGTGGGAAATCCGAAAATCGAGGTAATTTTTTCATCCGGATATGCGGCGGCGCCAAAAATTTTCAAACAAAAAACAAAAAAAATTTGCAGCTAGCGCGAATTTTCTAGTTATTTTTTAATTGGTTATATTAAATGCTTTTAATAAATTATCTTTCATAATCTTTCAAGTTTTTAAATCATTTTTTAGGATTATCCATCACCAAAAGGTGTTAAACAACGGGCTTTGCACAAATACGGTCGAGGCGGTTTTCTATTATTTTTAATTATTCTAATAATTTGGTTTCCGTTAGTTCTCTTTTCTATGGCCAATACGGTAGGCACAAGAAGCGTTCCGGTGGAATGCACTGCTAAGATGACCATCGCTGGCTATCAGGTATGCTAAATGTGTTTATGATTAAGAAGTCATGCAAAAAAGCTGATAATTTTGTATTTTTAGCCACTGTTTGAGTCTACGGCTAGGTTGGGCGACATTCGCTCATTGACTGTGGATGAGTATAACGACTTATACTATACATATCGAATGAGCAAGGTTTGTAATTCTCTTAGATTGCTGATTTAAAAAAAAGACAATCCCATTACAGACGGCGCTCTCCTATATTGCTGATTACGATAACGAGGATGTGGTAATGGCGAGAATCGATGGAAACTCGTCAAGTCGTTGGCAAATCAGCCCACCGGCACGTACCTCACTTATCAACAGCCTTAATGGCACACAAATGATGTCCATTCAATTCGACTGGCAATTTAAGCGGTAAAAGAGGACTTAAAGAAATATGGAAATTGTCTTTCTTCTTTGACTAATTTTAATCATATTTCTAATTTTAAGATTTTAGAGATAAGATTGAACGAATTTACTTCAAATTCAAAATATTTTTTTCTATTAATAACAAAGATTTAAACTCGTTTAAATTATTGTACTATTTAGTGCTCCAGACGAAAATCTACAATATGGTAGCGTAGAAAACTTTCATACAATCGAATTGGAGCCGGGCAGCGAAATTCGTGCCCAATTGGTCGAAGTCATCCGACGAGGTTCCAATCGCACACAAATCCTTATTCCAAACCTTTTTCCCTCAATGGTCGATGTGCCAGGAGAGGGCAAATCGGATTATGTAAACGCTCTGCTGAATGAGCATTTAAAGGTTTACAATTACCCGAATATAATGCATTTTTTATAGATTTAGTCAGAAAACATTTTTCAAGTACGCAAACAACTACGAATAACAAACAATTAAAAAAATTAGTTAATAATTTCAGTCGGAACATGATTCCATTTACAAGGCCTTTACCAGCGTGCTTTTGGATTTGGACTCGGACGACGGGATTGAGTGGTGGAAAATTCGAATGATTGATCCCGTATTCGATCCCATTCGTATATCTGAGCCCGTTATTCGTGATTATATAGTCTTTTACGGTTTTGTGGATAAGGTACGACAATATTATAAGATAATAATACTGTAGATTTAAATTAAATTTATCGAAATCTTATATATGTGCTTAAATCACGCCGTAAAGTAAGAACATAAAATGAATACTATTAGGTTGAGGGGAAAGAAATGCGCGTTTGAGTCAATAATTTTTTTTATTATAAAAACAAAATTACAACACTTTAATCCAAAAGGTATTCGCCATTATTATTGACTACTTGTCGCCAACGTCCACGCAAAGAATGGATGCCCTTCTCGAAGAACTCGGCCGGCTGCGACTCAAAGAAGTTGGACACCCAAATTTTGATCTCGTCGCGGTTTTTGAACTTTTTCTCGGCCAGGGAGTGCTGCATCGACCGGAACAGATGATAATCGGATGGCGCCAGGTCTGGGCTGTATGGCGGGTGAGGCAGGACTTCCCAGCCCAATTCCTCGATTTTCTGTGAAGTGATCTTTGCGACATGCGGCCGGGCGTTGTTGTGAAGAAATTTTGTCGACGCCGTATCCATACCTTGACGTCGCAGCGCTTGATCCACACGGCCCAATTGATGTTGGTAGGTAAACATAGATAAGTTATATATCAAACGATGCGGAATAAAACGCTCTTTCTGATAGACAAAACCGTTTTATAAAATCTTTCATTGTACCAGAGAAACAAATGGACAAATGCAACGCGCATTTCTTTCCCCTCAACCTAATATAAATGTTTATGTATAGCATTCACATGATGAAAAAATTATCATAGGTATTTCCAAAATCGTTCAGCTTCATCACAGGCGGAGGAATTCTCGGTTTATACGTTTCCATTGTACTTGTATTGGGTCATTATGTTCGTGGAATCGTTTCCGATTCGATGAAGGTCTTTTTTTCATATTTTTATGAATTTTATTGATCCGTGGAAACTATGAATTAAAAAAGAAGATCTTGATTTAGAACAGAAAAAAAAATAGAGGTGAATTCCTTGAAAATAGAATAAAGAGCATAAAAAGAAATGAATTTGGAAAACGATAAAGGCTCCGATGGACTCGAACAAACATGGAAATTATTTTTAAGATTAAAATATTTACAGAAGGTAATGTTTGAAGAGCTTCCGAACGTGGATCGGCTCTTACAGTTGTGCAACGATATTTTCCTTGTGCGAGATGCGGGCGAATTTGGTCTCGAGGAGGATTTGTTCGCAAAACTGGTCTTTATTTTCCGATCACCGGCCACACTTATCAAGTGGACTCGCGAAAATCCACAATGAAATGTATATAACACATATACATAGCATATATATAATAGGCATACATAAATACATAGCTGGCTGAGAAGTCGCGGAAATAAATTTAAGATTTCGAAAATCGGAATTCCATGGCATCCCTGATACATAGTCCAATATTTTCACCTTGAAACATTTAACTGGATTTTTCTACCAAAAGTGATTGTCAAGACATGTTTACAAAATGATTATAGCTTCCCTAATCGAAATAGTCCTTAACTTTTCTACCTCGTCACACATTAATAACAGCAAAAAATTTTGTAAAATTTTTATAACTCTTATTTATTATTGTGGTTTTGTATAATATTATTAGAATAATAAAATCGTTGATTAGTTAGTTAATCCTTATACGCTTCGCTTCTAAAATTTATTACATAAAATTTAATTTGCAAAACAGTTTTCAAAGCTTTAAACTTCTCGATAAATACATTATTTACCTCGATCAGGTGTTTTCGTTTTTCGTTAATCGAAAAAAAATTTCAGATTTAATTGATAAATCAATTACGTTCAGAATTTCAGAATTGATTGGATATGTGTGTCTTTCTATTTCCTTTCGTCTTTCCTTTTCTTCCATATTTATGTATATTAGCCGCACATCTGCGCTATAATTCATTGATTTTTGTCGCGCACAATCGTTTATCGCTTTTATGCGTTATTTTCGGCGCACGTGAAAAAGACTTATTTGACTTTATTTTGCAAATTCTCTTGGTAAAGTTTCTTATTCATGTGATGTTTTGAATCAATTCGATGAGACAAAAAAAAGAAGGCAATTTTAATTATGCACTTCGATTTTTGATGATAACCAATCGAAATTTTCACATCGTAGTTTTGCTTTCATCATATGTTTGCTTTCATATATTATTATTACTAGGAATGCGTTCGAAATAACATATGCATGCACTTTTTTAAAAGCGAGAAAAATCATTTTTTAATATAATTACGATTAAATTATAGCATATTATTTAAAAACAAATGCTCAATAATTGTGTAATGCATCAACACCTATGACTACGTTATGATTCTTGACAGTAAAATCAGGCCACAACATGAGACAACTTACTCGAAGAAATCCGATGGTTGGATTTACAGCAATGCGGCATGCTATACAGCCAATCAATCGAAGGGAAAAAACAATGAGGTTGTAGAGTGGACAGTGATGTTAAAGAAAACAAGTATCTAACCTATATTTATATGGAAGCGTACTTTGACAAAAGATTCGAAAAGTCGAAAAAGATTCGAATTTTACATAAAAAAATATATGTATGTATCCAAAGAATCCGGATGGGAGCGGATTCCTTCAATACGTAAATAATCTGATTTAGAAAAACCGACGATTCTTGACGATATACCATCACTCCACCTCTCAAAATTATTCTTCGTTATATCTCTCTTTTTACTTTTTTTAGTAATAATATGTTGTCAAAATCACCAAAATACCTATATTTTGGCTATCAGATGTTCTGATGTTTGCACGTTTATTTTTAGTCAATGTCATACTCTACGGATGGTCAACGCCAATACGGAGGGATTGCTGCTGCTGTCGCAAGTTACTGGTCGGTTTATTAATTAAAAATTAAACTTGTAATATTAAACATAGCTTTGCTGTGTCAATTTGATTTTAGATAATTATTTTTTCTAGGTTTTGTTCGATTGGTTTGGTTTTTCTCAACAAATACCTGTTGAGTAGTTCCGAATTAAAGGTTTGTCTTTTAAAGTTTTAAATGATTTCATTCTATGTAAGCTGCGACATAGCATCACAGAGTGAGACTCGGAATTATTTTCAAATTTATTAAGAAGTCTAGAATTTTTTTCTAAAAGCCTTAAATTGTAAGCAGTTTGTTTTATTTAAAAAAGGTACTTAGAACTTTAATCCAAGTTATAAATATTTTTTATTTCATTCTGGCATAAATTTTTAGTAACTTTTCGGAATATATATTTTAAGCTGAACGCTCCACTTTTCGTCACATTTTATCAATGTCTCGTCTCCGCGGCGTTATGCCTCGTACTTTCGTTTGGCGCCGTTAAATTTCCGAATGTTATTTCATTTCCCAAACTTCGATTCGATCAGAAACTCTCTCGAGAGGTTTGCTACAACTTCTTTTTTCCAACCAATTTTGGTAGACCTAATTTATTCCCAATTTGTAAATTTATATAGATTCTGCCATTAACGTTGGTGTTTGTCGCAATGATTACGTTCAACAATTTATGTCTTCGTGACGTGGGCGTATCCTTCTATTACGTAGGCCGATCGTTGACCACCGTATTCAACGTGGTATGTATTCGATAAAACTATAATCAATTTGTCTTATTACTTTTTTCTAATTTCTTATAAATTATTACAAATTTATTATAGTTTATGTATATATGTTACGGCCAAGTTAGAACTTGGCAAAAGTTATAAAATTACGTTCAAGTTTTAACTGGCCAACAAAAACAACTTGGCAGGCCAAGTTAGGCTATCACAAATTTTTGATATCTTTATTAACTTTGATCCTTTTGATTTGACAAGATTCAAAGCAATTGAAATAAAGTTGCGTATTTTTTTAAAAGTTGCCTACATTTCAATTTTTAAATATTTTAGAAAGTTGAACATTTTTAATAAAAATAAATTAAAAAATATTTTCGAAATTTTTGTTAAATTAACGAGTTTTTTTACTTTCCTTTGTTTTCAGTACAATTTTTTAAAAGAGTCAATTTAGCCGGCTATTTGGTCGTGAAAGTTCCAACTTGGCCGAAGTTCTATTCTGTCCATAACATATATTGTCTCGGTTTAGATTTGTTCGTATCTGATTCTCAATCAATCCACTTCGGCTCGAGCACTCATCTGTTGCGTGGTCATTATTCTCGGCTTCTTTTTGGGCGTCGAACAGGAGGATGTTGTCGGTTGGTATTATTACATTTATAAATATTTATGAATTTACTCATTTCTTCTTCTTCTTTTTTAAACTTGTTCAACTTGAAGTGATGTAATTTTTCTTCTCAAACCTTAACCCACTTTTTCCACTTTAAATTATGTATGTAGGCTCGTTGTCCGTGTCCGGTTTGGTCTACGGCGTTTTGGCGTCGTTGTGCGTAGCGCTGAACGCCATTTACACGAAAAAATCCTTGCCGCTGGTGGGCGACTCGGTCTGGCAGCTCACCTTCTACAACAACGTCAACGCCTGCGGAATGTTCCTGCCATTGCTTTTGCTTTTTGGCGAATTGGAAACCGTGCTCCAATTTGAGCATCTATTCTCGCCCAAATTTTGGCTTATGATGAGCTTGTCCGGCGTTTTCGGCTTCGTCATGGGCTACGTTACCGGCTGGCAAATTCAGGTACATTTATGAAAATATGGTCGTGGAAAATATTCCTGGAATTTTCATAACTTGATTATTACAAGCCGGGTTTTAGGTCACTTCCGCCCTTACGCACAATATCAGTGGTACGGCCAAAGCGGCCGCTCAGACGGTCATGGCCGTTCTAATTTGGAGCGAGGTGAAAACCGTCCTATGGTGGTTGAGTAATTTCGTCATTTTGCTCGGTTCTCTCTTCTGCGCCTTTTTCCAGAGATTGGTGAGAATCAATGGTTTCCATTCAGTCGACTATTTTAAAACACATATGCATAATAATATTTCTCCATTTCAGCGTCCGCAAAGAATGCCGATCACGCTACTACACCAGAATCAACCGATCGTATCGTCGCAGTCGCGTCAGCGCCGACCCTCAGGTGTGTCCATTTCTTTAGCGCCATTGCCCCCCAAATCCTCGACCAGCCTCATGGGCAGCAACAAACGGCCGACGATGGCGCCTCCAAAGGGACCGCTCTCGCCGACGGTATCCTTACTGCCACCGCCGCCGACAACCTCCAACCTCAACAACGCTATTGGCCTTGGGGGTAGCGCTGGCAATTGTCGACTTGCGCAAATCCGTCGCCAACAGCGGCGTTCCGCGCCCGGAAGCACGGGCAGCTCGTCGACGGCGGTCTATTACACGTCCATTGTTCCCACGGGCGGCATTTCATCGCCGCCGTCGTCGAACTCCTATCCACATCAACATGCGCCACCGCCATCGCCGGTCTCGCTGTATTCGAACCTCGGCTTCTACGAGAATATGACGTTGGCCGGCCGACATTTTTCCGCTTGACTCGTGGGAAATGCTTTGTCTAGGCTTTTTAGGCTTATATATTATAATTGAAACGTTTGGCTTTGTTTTGCTTTGCTTTTTCGCTTTTATCTCCTTTTTGCTTAGTGCTAATGAACTTTGGACATTTTTGACACGATTAGTGGTCAGTTTCTCCTCTCGGCATATTTCACAGAGCGCTCATTTGTTTGTTTATTTCTTGTTTACGCGTATAATTGGCAATGTAAATGGATTTTCACACTTATTCGGTGTGTTATTTGTTGTTATAGCAAATAATTTGATTCTTATCCATTGGTGACAAAAACAAGTGAATCGAATTCAATTCTAAACTTGTGATATTCTTCCATTATTTCTCCTACTATTGCGTAATAAAGTTGTTTAATATTTGAGAATGGATTCGTATGCTGTGCATAATAGTTGGCAAATATTTCTCGTTTTGTTAAAATTGACTTTTTATAGAAGTCGAAAATGTAACTTTTTTTGCGCATCTAGTAGCACACTTCGTTTTTAGATATTATGCGAAAATTTTAGCAGGAATATAAATGGTCCATTTTTGCAATTCAATTTTAAAGGACGCATGCCCTTCAATGTGCATTTTCTGACAACATTTTTTGACGCCAAAATGGCGGAAATTTAAAAATATTTATGAAAAATTTTTTTTTGCTATTTTTCCTGTTTTTCATTTTTTTATATTTTATATGATTTAGTCCAGTACATTTGGAAAAACTCGATCAAGCACATTGTTGATGACACCATTGAGGTTTTCGAAGAGTTTCGCAATATAGACTTGAACGAAGAACCAAATGATGATGAAAAAATAAAAAACAGGAAAAATAGCAAAAAAAAATTTTTTCATAAATATTTTTAAATTTCCGCCATTTTGGCGTCAAAAAATGTTGTCAGAAAATGCATATTGAAGGGCATACGTCCTCTAAACTAAATCTTTGCCTTTCTAAAATTTTCATATAACCCCCCTTTAAGTGCATTTTAAGATTATTTGGGACTGCAAAAGATCTCCATCTCGAGGAATGGCCCAAGGAATGGATCCCTCACGCGGTTTGACGTTTTCGAGGCTGAACGATTCGGCAACATCCCGAAAGCCGACAACATGCCGCTTACCATCGAAAACGTCGTGGCCGCTGCAGCCAGCGTCAGTTGTCCGCTGGTGTCGCGTCCCGACATTACCGCCATACTTCAGGCCGACGGCGGCGCGGATTTCGCGGCGACGACGCGCCGATTGTTCACCAGTAGCAGCAACGCAACGAATGTCGGTACGACGTGCAGTGACGGCGCGGTGAAGTCGTGTGCTGCCGCCCATTCGTCGCCGCGCACGCCGGAGGCCGCGGCAAAGGCTCGAAAAAGCGCTAGCGAAATGAATATAAAACCGCATTTGAAGGTGTCCAACAGACGAAGGGCACCGATTCATCGCTCGTCCAACATGCGCCTTGTCGAGGCCCTGAGACAGCCGGTGGCCGCCAACGCTCTCGCGCATCCCATGTACTCATTTAAGGCTTTCATTCTATGAATTTACGTACGCTGAATAGTTTTTAAATGTTGATAAAATTTCAGACTAAAGTCGGACAATTCGCAGTATGCCGCCGAGCTGAGCGACGACGATTTGTTGAACGATTACGACGACGTCGAGTCGATGATCACCTACGAAAACTGCGTTTCGTCGTCGCGTTCGCCGCGTCAAAGAGTCGGCACGACGACGCGTTTGCTGCGCAATTTGCCCGGCGTCGACGCGTCCGTGCGAGTGCTGCAAGCGTTGCGCAACGCCGGCGCTAACGTGCCCGGCGCCGGCGTTGCTCAATCTCCATTTGGCGCATATGTAGGACACGCATATAATTTTTCATTTTCTAAACTCGTGTATTTTAACTTGCATAAATGAGAGAGTTTAAAAAAGGTCAATATTATCAGGACTTTATGTTAAATATCTTCAATTTTCTTCGTGTTCAGATCGTCTCGTCCGTCAATTCGATTGGCGAGGCCGTAGACGGAAACTATGCCGTGCCGGCCGAGTTTTTTTCGAATAGCGCCAAGCCGACGTCGGCGTTGTCGAACCAAGAGAGGCGTACCACCGTCACGCTCGACAATGCGGCGTCCGTCGCCGCCGTCGCGATTGTGAGCGGAGAAGAGGGCAAACGCATCGCCGGAATGCCGCGCAACAAATCCGAAAGCGACACCAACGAGGTGGTGCTTTTTTTTCAGCCTTCGAATTTTGTTCATAAATATTAGCGTAGAGTATGATTGAATTGTCGATGTTGGCACATCGACACAAACGATGAAATAGGTCCCGCGGAAAAGGCGGATAATAATGAACTGAATTTTTGATTCTAACCTTTTATTTAAAATTTTATGGATTGGAAAAAAAATCCCTACAAGGAGCTTCCCGAAATTAGGGCCTTTGTTGAATAGGCGGGGAGCTTTTGATCGGTCTACTCGTTTCCCCTGATCGCTCTCAACAAGACCTAGTGGTGCGCTTTACTTTTTGGTTTTCTTTTTATTTTGCAACACCACCGGAATTTCAATAAAGGATCAATTTATTCGCAAAAGGAAAACAATCAACAAAACGGAATAAAAATAATTAATAATGTCTCGGAAAAAAAAAATTTTATCCAGCAGAACAATAATTAAAAACTTTCCCGAATAAGAATAATAATAAAAAACAGTCCTATTCGTCTCCAATTATTATTTTCACATAACCCCACTTGAAGCGACAACCGAAAAACTTTGAGCGCTAATTCAAATTATCTTTAAATTCTGGCGTCATACGCGACAGCCTCAATAAGTTTGTACCCGAAATTACCTGAAAGGCGGATAATAATGAACTAAATTTTTGATTCTAACCTTTTATTTAAAATTTTATGGATTGGAAAAAAGGAGCTTCCCGAAATTAGGGCCTTTAAATAGGTTTGTGCCCGAAATTACCTGAAAACATTACTCTTTCAAAAAGTCATTCTAAAATTATCCTCTTTACAAAAAAGATCGTTTTTTTTCTTTGTTTAAGGCAAGCGATTCAAAAACCATCGCTCCAAGCAAATTTCTCAACGCGGCCACCGTGTCCGGCACGGCGGACGACGGCGACGTGGCGCCGAAGTTTGCGCCTCCGGGTCTTGTCAAGAATCCCACGCTTCAATTGGCCGACGAGGGGATTTTGCGAATTCAGCGTCGTCTCGGCAAATCCCTGCGCGAAACACTCTCCAAGGGCGTTAGCGGCTCGTTTTCGGTTTGACTTTTTCTCAATTCGGCGATATAATATATGTATTCAAATGTTTTCCTGCTCATCGAAGGAAAAAAGGAATGTAATCGTCGAAAAGAATTACACGTTTTTAGCTGAGCTAAAGGTTATACAAAAAAAAATTCAGAAATACGACGGTGATCGAGCCACACACGACTATCGTCATCAGCTATTCTTTTCGGACAACGAAGACAGCGAGGACGACGATCACGTACAGCCGATTCCGCTTTTGCTCTCTGAGGACGAGGAGTCCGAGTTGTTGGAGCCACCACGCCGAGCAAGAGCGAATTCCAATACTAAAAGTCGGTTATTTTATTTGTTTTATGTCTCTCTCTCTCTCTTCAACGTAGATATTATAGAGCATGTTCCACTCGTTCAGCACTCTCTTTATCATCGGCATTTGGAGCCGATTTCGACGATGAACGACGTCGAGAGTCAACTACATTTGATTCATCCGACCTACCAGCCCAACAGGAAGCAAGCAAGCGAGCCGCATTCCTTTTATAGGCCGAGTCGCGCGGCGCACTCGCAATCCAACGACGCCGATAATAGAGCGATTGCCGCAATGCGCAAAAAGCGTCGTCAGCATTCGGATCGATTGATGCGTGACGCAGACGAGCCCGCACAACGAACGCCGCCGACGACGTCGGGCGGCGATCAAACTATGCCGTCGCTGAAACGCCAGAACGCTTCGGATCAGACGCCGTCGCAGTCGACGGCCTCGATAATGTCGCTTACCGTTCTCCACCATCCGCCGAAAATGTCCGACGAGCGACAGAATTCACAACAACAAACGCAGCCGGCATCATTTTCGTCGCTACATTCGGCTTCCGAACGAAGCAATTTGTATGATAACGGGGTTTTCAATGCTGATGGCGAGTTCAGGGCGCAAGCCCTAAACAATTCCCAAAAGTCAATTAATAATGGGCACTACAATGGAAACAGCTACGAATACGTTGACAAAGTCGTCGGTCCTATAGCGGCAGAAGCGGAGGATGACAACGTAAACGCGTCGTATGTTTCATTCTTTTTGACTTAACTTGAATGTTTTCTCTTACCTATAAAAAGGTATTATAATACATAGTAAAATGAGATGCCAACTACATAATTATTTGAATAATTCATTCGTTAAAATTATGAGTGATCAACTTCTGGATCGAATTCATAAATTCTATATACATTCTATCGGTGTTGTTAGATTGGGAAAAAAGTTCTGCTCCAAGAAAGGTCGATAAATTAAAATAAAATAAAAAAATTTAAAGAAAAAAATTACCCTAATTTCGCGTGTATAAGGCGCAGATGTTTTGAGCCAAATTTAAATTGGCGCCAATGAGTTCATATTCTGTTCGTATTGGATCCGTTGGAGTCGAAATT
Source organism: Bradynema listronoti (assembly GCA_024678965.1). NCBI lineage: Eukaryota > Metazoa > Nematoda > Chromadorea > Rhabditida > Allantonematidae > Bradynema > Bradynema listronoti. The sequence continues at coordinate 2,855,180 of JANLNO010000012.1, forward strand.
TTGTGCCCTCTTTTATGAAACTGAAACGAAGACGGGCACAAAATTCGGGCTCGCTTGGATCCAATACGAACAGAATGAACTCATTGGCGCCAATTTAAATTTGGCTCAAAACACCCGGCCTTATACACGCGAAATTAGGGTAGTTATATTTAATTAAAAAATATATATCGAATGGGGAGTGATACGTGAGGGCCCCAAATTGATCCTCCCTTGTTGGAAATGAGCCTGGAACAAATCATTTGGCGGGTTTTTGGATGAGGGCCCTCCCGACCACCGAAATACCGGCTGATTCGCTTGGCAGAAGCACGCGGCTTATAAAACTGATGCGGCTTATACAAGGCCTGGTCAGCATCGCCTTACCATCACCCACACTGTGCAATGTGTGATACCTATTGTCTTCCAAATATGTATGATGGACACCTGGGTGGGGTCGGGGGTGGAACTGAACTTCATCTCTAGCAAAGTGAAACCTATCGCACAACCACTAGGCCACTGGTCCCCTCGAATGGAAAGTATAAAAATTAAATTATAAATCCTATCATTGTAAATAAATAAATATTAATAAAAAATAAATTATTGGAGCAGAACTTTTTTTTACAATCCATTAGTTTTCCGAGGTAATTCGATCACTTATTTATCCTCGTGTAAGTAAGACGCGACCGTTTGAAGAATTCTTGAATATTGACTCGGCTTTCATTCGGTTATTTTGTGTCTGTAAAGCATAAAATTTAATGAATTAAAGCGGGCCCAAGGTTGTAGTTCAAAAATTTCGAGCTCAACTTTATTTATAAGAGAATGAAGGCCAAGTCAGAATTCAAAAATTCGTCGAAGGGCCGCGTTTTATTTACCCGAACTTTTAGGGTATTTAGTGGTCCATCCGATTCACGATTTCTCTCGTCGATGTCGATGCTGGCGGCGGGCATCGCTGCCGCCGGTATGACGCCGATTGTAAGCGCCCAGCGTGCACGCAGCAATTCCGCCTCGACGACGGCGACCACTTCGACGCGTTCCACAACCGCGAATTCTATCGCCGTGGTCTGTGATCCCGCCTACGGTGGCATTGTCGATTCAATTTCCTCACCATACCCGCCAAGCAGCAAATCGGCTTTAGAAGTTCGAAAATTTTCTTTCTTTCATTTTGTGTTTTAGAAAAGACTTAAAAAGATATTTTATATTTTAGCTATCTTCTAATTTTGTCGCTCTCAAAAAATATTTGTAATTTGTAAATAAAAAAATAAAGCGATTTTTATATGTGCTCTTTTTTTTCAAGAATTATTTGTCAACATATTATAGAGTATCGACGAGCGGTGTTTTATTCGTAATTCATCGACGAGCTTGCCCGTAGCTTCCAATTTACAAAATTCTGCCAATGAAATTTCGCGGCAAATGGCCGATGAAAATGACGAAGATTACGAATTGTACGAGGAGCTCGATGACGACGATGACGAATATGGTATTGAATTTTTCGCCATTTTATTGGATAAAGCCGTTGTGTTCTTTAGATGGAATGATGAGTTTGTCGAGTTCGTTAATCAGCATTCGAAGCGAGTTGAATCCGCGAATTGTGTTTCAACGCGGCGGTCGGAATCGCGCCAGCGGTCACTCCATAAAGTCACAATATCGCAAACAACAACAGCAACGACGAAAACGCCAACAGCAACAGCAATTGCGCGATCAGCGAAATGGTGGCTTATCGGTAAGCTATGCTAGTGAGAGTGTGGAAAACATCTACAACAATGACGACTATTATGATAATGATGATGATGATGATAATTCGAAGAAGAAGAAGAAGAACATTTCGATGGAGAAGGCGAATACGATAAAGCACAATAGTGAAATGCAGTTGGCAAAACGAGAGGCAGGCGCAGAATTGCACCACCAAAGTGACGTGGAGCTTTGCAATAAACGTGAAAACGCTTCTGCGAATGCGGAGCACAGTCAAAGTGTTTACCGCACGCAAAACCTATACGACACTGCCAAAGAGGAATCACTTTCTAGCGGCGTTTTTATGACAAATGCAAATCCCAGCGAAGAAAATGACGGCGAGGAGAACATGAAAAAATCCACCGGCTTGCGAGTAGATAGAGTTTTGAATGCAAATCTAGCGCCTCCGATTCCACCAAAGCGAAAACAATTCAGCTCATACGAGCAGCGCGACAGCGGGCGCATTGTCAGCAACGAAAAAGTGGGCTCAAAAATTATCGTAAAAAATACCCAAATTTCGTGCTTGTATAAGGCGCCGGGTGTTTTAAGCCAAATTTAAATTGGCGCCCAATGAGTTCATTCTCTGTTCGTATTGGACCCGTTGGAGTCCAAATTTTGTGCCCACTTTTACAAAACTGAAACCAGGGCGGACGCAAAATTTCGACTACAACGGATACGAACAGAATACGAACTCGTTGGCGCGAATTTAAATTTGGCTCGAAACACCCGGCGCCTTATACACGCACGAAATTAGGGTGGATGTTTTTAATTAAATTCGAAAAATTATTGTAGTTGTCTTCGCTCAATTCGAATTCGGAATTGAACAAAATGATAAATCGAAAGCTTACAAGAGGTGCGAAATTTTTATTGTTTTAAATGAAATTATTGTAAAGTATACACATATATGCAGGCTCTTTTAAAGGACATTTTTTTAAGAAGCTCCATCCATGTTTGTTGATATTTTCGATGATTATGCGGAAATTGTAACCGGAAAATCAAACCGAGGGCCATTCGTTCAACCGCTGTCGCCCACACCGTCGGTCTCCACACAAATCATAGTACCTCAGAATGCGCTTATGGACGAACAAATCGATTACGTTTCCATCTGTCCTCTGTCAACCATGGCCCTTGGAAAGTAAGCGAACGATTCTTCACGCGTTACATTATAATTTCCGTTGAACATTTCAGGTTAAGTCGAAATCGTAAACGCTTCTCTACTCTAGTCAAAAAATCGAATTCCATGAGTGGTCTTAACCAAAAGCATACAAGAGGCAAACCGATATACGATAATCGTAAGGCCCATCATCGCCGGCAGAATTCAACGTTTGCCGCCATTAATTCTCAGGGTTTATTTTCACATGCAAATTGGTGTGAAAATGGATTTCCATAACTTTTTTGAATTCAATTCATTGAAATGAAAACAAAAATTGAACAACTTGATGTGGCTTAATTATTGGCATTAAAAAATTTAAAAAAAAAAAATAGGAGCTGAGAGCGGAACGAGCGGTGAATATTTCCAATTGGATTCGGCGTCTTTTTCGTCGCGTGAAGAATCGCCGCCGCGAATGAGTCGAGACAATTTCGGCGGTGAGTTCGAGTTGGCGCGTGCTGCCGCTTTCGCGCAAAGCCGTCAAATGTCGACGCCGTATAATTTCGTGCCGCACACCGGACAACGCCAGCAGCCCTCGACTCCGAACGTTGGCGCGGTCGAAAGCCGTCTCTTTAAAAAGCCCAATAAGAAAAAAGCGACCTCATCTCTATTTCTTTTCCGACACTAAGTGCTATTATACAAAACAACGCTCGCAATTCAAATATTTATAAAATTGCTGCTTAGAAGTAGTCCATTTTTGTTGTTTTTGGGCCTCGATCCAAACGGATTGTAAAAGTCGACTTGAGAAATTTGTAAATTTATTTAAAATTTGTTGTTCCACACATACTAAATGTTAGTTTATGTGTGCATATATTATTTATTACCTATTTTATTTAATAAAATGCCCATTCATATATACAAACACATCAACGTTTATGAACTCATCATTTACATATATAATTTTTTTGCTATTGTACCCTGGCTACACGTAGCTAATAGATTAAATTGTTTTTATATTATTAGTTTGGATTTTTTAAAGGTATCCCGGTGAAGTGCGTGGACTTGGACAATGGAAGCAATCGCCGTCAGGTCCGGGCAAGCCATCTTTACCGTCAGCCCCATGTTGACCCTCTCTACCCGGAATGCCAGGTGCACCGATATTACCTGGCACACCAGCTGGTCCTAATGTACCTGGCAGTCCTGGTCGACCATCTATGCCGACATTTCCTAGTAGTCCGGGAGGTCCGGGTCTAAATTTAGTAACAATAAAAATATCGATTTTGAGTAATGTGCCAAATTATGGAACATACATTCCTAAAGGTCCTGGTGGACCATCCTCGTTTATAACCGTGCCATCGTCACCAGGAGGTCCTACAGGACCGGGAGGACCCGGCAGACCTATAATTTACGGTTTGTCATTCAAGATTATATTGAGTTTATTTGATTTGTAATCCCGTCAAATATTTTTTAAATCAAAATTACCTATCGGACCAGGATCGCCAATTTCTCCCGGTGCGCCGGGAAGGCCATCTTGTCCTCTTTCACCATCTTTACCATTAGGACCAAAATCACCTTTCACGCCGGGTACTAGAATTATTTCATCGACAACATATTAGGTTGTCGCATAATTGACCCGCCAATTTTTTAAAAATGTTTACCTTTATTTTTCTAACAAAAGAATACAGCAAAATTAAATTAAATATGAACCATTATTATCTACAACTAATTGCCATTTCATCGGTAATTTCAAAATTCCTCTAGAGTAGAAATCTGGCGAACGGGACACGAAGAAATGTTCGAGGTCATTTTTTAGGTGGGTCTCGTCGTTGAAGCGTCTCTCCCGCAAGTGATCGCTTAGCGCCAGGAACAAATGATAATCCGTCGGAGCAAGGTCCGGCGAATACGGAGGATGGGGTAGAATTGTCCAGCCAAGCTCTTTGATCTTTTGGCAAGTAATCTTCGCGACATGTGGTCGAGCGTTGTCGTGGAGAAAAAAATCTTTGTCTTGTTTTCCGCGAAATTGTTCGGCAACCCGATCCAATTGAGCGCAGTAGTAATCGGCAGTAAGTGTCAGTCCTTTTGGCAAAAGCTCCCAGTGCACAATTCCTTTTACGTTCCACCAAACCGAAATCATAACCTTTTTTGGGTGTAAGTCGGCTTTCGGAGTCGGTACGCCGTGCTCGCGTTTGTTGAGCCATTGACGCTTGCGTGTATAGTTGGCATAGAACACCCACTTCTCATCGCCAGTGATGACATTCTTCAGCCAATCGAATGTACGTTTAAAAGTGAGAAGTTGCGCACATGCATTGACTCTTGTTTTAGCCTGTAGATTTGACAATTCGTGTGGTATCCATACTCCGAGTTTTGACACTTTTCCAAGACGATGTAGGTGTCGAGCGATGGTACTATGATCGCGTCCTATTAGCTCTTCCAGATCACGTAGCGATCGTCGTGGGTCCTGTTCTACTAGTTCCAGAAGACGAGATTCATCCAACTCATACTGGGCGACCAGCATGAGTTGAAACATGAATATTGAAGTCCCCTTTGCTGAACTTTCGGAACCATTTTTTTGCTGTGTCGTAAGAGACTGAACCTTCACCCATCAGGTTGCATATATTCCGTACCGCTTCACTTGCGTTAGGCTTCCGTCGAAACTCGTAAAGCAAAAGGGTCCGAACTTGATAATGATCTAGCTCAATTTTATCTGTCATAACTAAGCCGAATTCCGAATTCTAAAGTACTATTGAAAGCACAAATGTGTAGCCTTTATATAGCTTTTAAAAAGAAATTTCCGGAACTTTCCAGAAAATTACAAAAATAAATTTAAAAATTGGCGGGTCAATTATGCGACAACCTAATATTTTAATTGTGTGAGAATAAGTAAAATTACATCCAGGCGGTCCGGCCAAGGCAACGGCACAATCATAGCACCAATCGATTGTCGGCGTTAGCGGATATGGTGACGGCTCTCCCGGTAAACCATCCGTGCCTGGAAGACCGTCTAAACCCGGCGGGCCGTCCTCGCCCGGCGGACCATTTGGTCCCGCCGGTCCACTTTTACAAGAGCATGCTTTTGTCGTGGTCGATTTTTCTGCATATGGCGTGGGAGCAGTTGCATAGAACGCTTGATGTCGACGCAAACGCCGTCCATTTTGCGTTTTTGTGCCATTTAGCTACATTGCATTATTATAGCATCTTGATAAGATAAGATTAGAACTGTCTCAGGTTGGATGAAAAAAAATTAATTACCCGGTTAAACTCCGATCGAAAATGCCTTAACTCTCGGAGAAAGATTCGCGATTTCGTCTGACAATAATTGTTTTCCTCCTAGAATTTTAAAAATAGATTCAATCTGCCGGAAATTTAATTATTCCGACTTTCACTATGTCGCAAATTATTAGCGAGTTTGGGATTTAGGAAATTTTATTAAAAATTTCGATTTTTAATAACACACCAGCATCGACAAAAGCGATTAAAAAAGAAAGTTTAATATTTTTAGATGCTAAAAAATATTAAAAGGCCTTGGCATATCATCATCATAGGTTTAGGTTGATGTGGATTATGATGATGATAAGGCTAAGCCTAAGCCTAAGTTTAAAAACAAATTTGTAAACGGAAAGATAACAAAAATTTAAAAAAAAAGGGTTAGAAAAAAACGTAAAAAAAAACAAAAAATTCTAATCCTGCTTTAGCGCATTCAATCAAAATTTTTAAAGAAATATATACCTTAACATTCGATAAAAGATGCTGTGCATGGAAAAATAATAGAGGGACAATGACTATAGCCAGTACTAATGAAGCGGCTGCAAGAACCACGGTAAAGCACGCCACCTAAGCATGAATTACAATTCATTTCCACACAATCTTATACCATTTATCGAATAAAAAACTTACATTTCTCGCTTTTTCTGCTTGTCTAAATAATAACGCACTTTTCATTGATTCATTATACATTATGTTAAACAAATTAGTTCTAAAAATTCTTAAATTGTAGAAAGTAAATTCGTATTATCTAATTTTGAGAAATAATAAAAAAAAAAGTAGAAATGGTAGATAGCGAAAAAGTACATATAATTTCTACATACAAAAGTACATACAATTAATGAAAAAATTTTAAAAAGTTGCTAATTGAATTTAAAAAATTTTTTTAAGTTCGAAAATTGTATAAAAATGAGCAAAAAAACTCGAAGCCAATCCATCGTTTTTCAATCATGCTCGACATTTCTCTTAAAAAGTGAAATTGAATTGATAAAAAAAAAATAAAAGTAAAAATTGCAATGATATGTGAGAGAAGGAAAAGGTCACATTGATTACGCTTTTCCTTTTAAATGAGGAGAAAACAATAATGCTATATAAACCTGGCCTCCGAATAACGAAACCTGTTCAACGTTTACTCTTTGCTTTCACTTTTAAAAAAGTTTTTCACGGCTTAATCGTTTTGGAATTGGTTTTTCCATAGACTTTTTCGCACCGCATCATCAATGTACGATATGGGAAATTAAATACAAAAAATTACCTATATTTCGAGACATAACCGCTGGTGATATACGCGACTACAAAAAAAACTGAAATGAGTCGTATATCAGTATTTTCATATTATAAATTTAACGTTTTCTTAAATTCTTTTTTAGCCTTTTCTAATTTTATTTTTTATTATGTTCAGAGAACAAGTTTATTATGAGTGAAATATTTATTAAAAATGCAAAATAAAATTTTTAAAAATTGAGAGGAAAAAATCGTTATGTTTTAAGAATAATGTTGTGTTATAATTAAACAAACTAGTAACCAAATTAAACTGGTGAAACGAAGTAGGCTAAAATCGCTTAGGCATAATAATACAATTGTTCAACAGAGAAAATATGTATATTGGGATTCAAACAAAAAAAAAATAATAATAAATGAATAGATTTTATTGAAGAAAATTGAAGTTTTATAACGAATCAAAAATTATAACATTTGTATAAATACTTTTTTTTAACAACGCAAAACCAAAATTTTTCACGTATAATTCATTAAAAAAAAAAATTAAACAATTTTAAAATATTAAATAACTAAAATTTTGATAATTTTAAGTTGAAGAGAAGAATGAAAAAAAAAGAAATTAAATTAAATTTCCAAGATTTTGACAGTGACACCGTTAACCGTCACCTCGGTTACGGTACCCGAGCAGTTGTACTGATACGGTTCAGTCGACGAATTCGAATTATTGGCCGCAGCCGGTGCCTCCTCAGAGTCATACCATTGTTTCTAAACGAGAAACTATTTGGAATTGGCAAATGATTTTAAATTGGAATGAAATGGAAATGGGATTTTTCCAAATGTCTCGTTCCATAAAACCCCTAGATGCTTTTGGAAATGAGAATATTTAGAAAAGAGACGAATTTCCGAAAACCCCTAGAGATTACTTTTTTTTCGAGTTGTCTAACGGGTATCGCCTACCTATGCAGATCGACTGACCGTTTCGAAAAGCGTGGCGTTGACGCTGTTCTTTTCGTTGTTGTGGTCGTCGCTGTTGGTGACGCTCGAACGTGCACCGTCAATAATGGTGCCATCGTCGGACGTAATCGCATCGTTTCTCGTGGCCGCCGTCACGACCGACTCGCCACCACCATCGCAATTGGCCGCCGTGGACGGGACCGGCGAAACGCCGTCAGTCACCATCTGTTGATTTTGTGGCTGCGGACCGGCCAACGAATAGACCTGTATTTTGTGCGTACAATTCGGATCGTCCTGATTGGTGATGACAAGCGTCTCTTTCTTCGAGTCAACGGTGGTTGTAGTGGTCGTTGTTGTGACGGTTTCGTTATTGTCACCGTTACCGGCCTCGGTCGACTCAATGACGCTGGTTGTAGTGGTAATTTTAGACACTAAAATTATACAATAGAGAAGGATATTATTGATTCAAAGCCAACCTCTCGATAAATAATCAAAATAAACAAGATTTCATTTCGAATTCGGGCAGAAAATAAGTTTGAAGATATAAAAAGAAATTCGCTATTTTGTGTATAGAAGAATATTGATTTCAAAAGTTTTTTTTTTTTAAATGTTTTAACAATATTTTAAACCAAAATTTATTTATATATTCATATCGTTTTTATCGAAATTTTCCACGTCATACAATATTACAAAGGTATCGTTTCAAGTTCATAAACAGATCCACTATTTTCCTACCGTAAATCTCGACGGGAGGCACTTCGTCGTCGAGCAGCGCCTTATTCTGCTCAGTTGTCTTGACGTTTTCGGCATCCATGGCGTCATCCGCGCACAAAGCGGAGGAATTTTGAGCCGCTCTCTTCTCCTCGTCCGTCTCGTCGGCGGAAGACTCCAACTGAATGAGATTGAGTTTTCGGACGGACGCCTTTTCCGCCGCCTTTTCGTGCTTAGTTTCTTCGGATTTTTTAGCAGTCGAATCCTTGTCCTGAAAAATAACCGAGAATTTAGTTAAAGTTGAAGTTTTACTAAGGCATTTAATTCATTTTTAGCCAAATTTTCGAAAAATTTCTTTTCTCAAAAACACTTTCAAATTTATTTTTACTGGAAACAAAAAACAGGAAATTGTTGGTTATTTTTCGATCGAATAGATCCGCAAAAATATCTTTTTCGATATAATATTTTTTCACATTTTATTTCAACGAAACAACGAAACGCAACACGGTTCTAGAACAAAATTATTCTGCAACATGAAAATTCTTAGAGCACTTTTCATGAAGTCTTACATTTCTCGCACATTTTTTTTTCTTTTTGTTCGGCTACCGTAAAGAGCACATTTCGGCCGCGTATTTGTATCTACACATATGTTCAAAATTATAGCGCCACTCAACCATTCAATATTTATTTTATTTTAAACATAACAAAATAATTAATATTTTGTGTATTTTGTTGGTCCGCCTTTAGATTTTAGAACGTCAAGAAGACGATTGGGGGCACTATGAGCTAAGTTGTACAAGGTATTCAGATTAACATTATTCCATGCGAATTGCAAGTTTTAGCTTATTCACTGTAGCATACTGTCGATTGTCGCGATAAACCTCTCGAACCAGAATTTCCTACAAATTCTATCGAATTCAAGTCTGGGAAGCAAGCAAATAACGCGACTTGATGCTCCGCCAAATACTGTAATTTGGGGGGCTTTCGAAGCCTATCAGGGATGTCATATGGTAAAGTTTACCGTCGTTTGAATAATTCGGTTAAAAGTTATGCCATTTTCTAAAGTGGAGCTATAATTTTGAACAGGAGTGTACCATCCGATGGTTGAGCTCTTCGCACCGCACCGCGTCAGTGACACGCTTCGATCGCTTTGATTTCGGTTCATCGGATTTGAGGCCAACTGGAGACGATCGAATATCATTCGAAAAAAAAAGTCCAAATACAGTGAGCATAAATAGCTCATAAAAGTCTTTTTTTTGAGTCTACTTAGTCAATATAATCAAAAATCTGCGTTTTTCAGATGAAAATACGTCCAAAAAAATGTTTTAATTTGAAAAAAAAAAATTTCAAAAGGGGGAGCAAGGCAATTTTTGATAAGTTTTGTTGCCAGTGCGAATGAATTGACTTAACGTACTTGAAAAACTAATTGAAATTTTTGTGTTTAATATTTCTAATTTTAATCAAAAAACCAACTTTTCCATTATTGGGCGACAAATCCGTTTGCTGCTGCTGCTTCTTCATCTCGTCGATTTTGACTTCCTTTGTTTCATCGAATTTCTTGTTTGCCTCCTCGTCTTCGTCCTCCTCCTCCTCGTCGTCATCGGCGGCGGAAGCCGCAAAACTACGACGCACCTTCGACGACGGCGGTGTACCGAGCGGCGCACGCTGCACCTTAGTCTTTAAGGGTGCACTCTTCGACGTCTTCGGCTGCTGGACGACGCCATCGGCAACCGGCTTTCGACCGCGACGCGTTCCTGTCGTTGTTGGCGGCTTGCGAGCGCTACTGGTGTTGACGGAAGCGGAGCGCTCCGACACCGAGTCCTCTTCAGCTTCAAACGCTTCGTCCACATCGCTGTTGGTAGCCGAAATGTCTTCACCGCCAAGTTTGGCCGGTGGCTTGCTTACGCGTCCGGAGCGTCTGGTGCCCGAAGTCGAGGGTGTGGTATTAGCTGAAAAATGAGCAAACAATTCGTATAAATTATAAATTTCACATGAAAAAGTTGTGATCAAAAAATGATGCAGAAACTAATTTATTTGCTTTTATTCGTTAAAACCAACCATCTTCTTTAGCACGTGTCGAGCGACGTCCACGTTTGGCAGCCGGCGGTTGCGGGTCGCTAGCTGGCGTTACAGTATTCTTCGACGCCGTTGGTCCACTGTCCGGCGTGCTATTCGTCGAACTCTGAGCGCCTCGCTTACGGCCCGGCGGAGTCTTTTTTTCTTTCATCTTGTTGAACTCATCGATGAGACGCTCGTCGAGAATGTTCTCGACAGGTTCCCATGAATTGTAACTAAAATTATTTTATTATTTTTTAAATAAGTGATAAATGCATTTTACTATTGAATACGAAAAATTCGGCACCTTTAAAAAAAGACCTATATATTTTTTATTTTTAAAAATTAAGACTTAGATTTTGGAATTTAACTTAAAATTTAAAAAATTTAGCCTAAGCCTAATCTCAAGCTTAAGCTGTTTAAAGTTTAAGCCAAAAATCTTAAGATTAGCCACGAGCTAAACATAAAATTTAAACTAGATATGTTCTTTATTCCGAAAAAGCAACAAAAATCCTTTTTGATCGTTCTATCATCAGTTTAAAACATTAAGAAAAAAAACCATACTTTTTGGCCCATCCTTTCCACTTGACAAGGTACTCTTGTTTTCCCTAAAATATTTTCATATACAAATTACAACAAATAATTAAATATAATTGTTTTCAAAAATGAGTAAATAAATTTTAAAATTGCTAAGTTGCTCCATCCAAATTGAATTATATTCGTTTAGTTTTTTTAAAAGGAAATAATGATTTGAGTAATATCTACCGCGCGAGTACGGCAATCCAAAAGACGTTCGGCTGCATACACTTGATCTCCATTTATGGGATCCATTGTGGATCAAAAAAAAATAAATAATTGCTTTAGAAATAGAAAATTGGATCTGCAAAAGTTATATAAGTTTAGAATATTTTAAAAGTTTTTTGTGAAAAGCATGCAAAAAATCATTTTTGCATACAATTTTTCGAAAAAAATCGATTCTTGAAATTTTTATTTTTGAAATTTGTAAAACAATTCAATCACATGTGTAACCCACAAACATGCATATACACACATTTCTCTTAATTATTCATGATTTATGAAATTTACGAAGTTTATTTGTTGCAAATATTTAGAACGACACCTTTAACAAAAATCGATATAGCATGCACATAACGTAAAAGCAGTTTCCCTTTTCTTCGTGTTCTTTCTCAGCCGGTCCACTTGAAAAAAAGAGACAAAAAAGAAGAAAAAAGGGAAGTGATGAGCGGGAAAAAAGCCAAAAACACAACGCGAAAAATACAAATCGCCGATGTTTGTATACGCAGCATAAAAAAGAAAACATGGGATATTTACTTTCTTATATTATATATACATTAATACATAATCGTACGTGCACAGCATACTCACGCATACGCAAGTAAAAAAGCAAAAAAAAACTCCACTATCTGCTGGACACCACATTTTGCGAGTAAGAATTAAAGAACAAAAAAGAAAATAAAAAAATATTGGCTCGTTTCGCCAAAACAAAAAAAAATAATAAAGTATGAAAGGAGTACGGTAGTTTAAAAAAATGTGTGGAACAAAAACGACAAAAAAAACTACATTAGAATTTTATGTGGTCGAACATGGTCAGAATTTAAAGATTATAAATATTTAATTAATTTTTATAAATTTTCTTACCGAAAGACATCTTAAATGAAATTAAAAGGAAACCATTTAGTGGTACCGAATTTACCGGAGAATTAAAACTCAAAATAGCCGAAATTATTTATTGTTTATACCAAACAATGATAAATGACAATAAATGGAATCGTCAGCAATCACGTGTTATATGTATATTAAGTATTATTAAACAATATGATAATACAATTTTTTGTTTACGTGAACTATTTTGTAAATTGTTTAATTTTGGAAAACCGAATAAATTGCTAATTTCTGATGTATATCATTGACATTAGATTTTAATCTTTTAATTAATTAATTTGGTAGATGAATTTTCAGAAAGATGCAGTCCCAAAAAAATATTTTTTACATATTTTATATAAAATTGCCAAAATGAAGATCAAATGCCATAAGAATCGGAAAAGCAAAGAATTAAGTGAAATTATAAGTTTTCAACCTAATAACCAGAAGTGCATGGCCAAATTTTTTTGTGAATGCTCACAAAAATTATATTAAATGAAAGTATTTATAATAAATGTACGAAATATACAGAAAGACACATAAAAAATAAATAAAAGATATATTAAATGAAAATCAAATGCTAAAAGATAGCAATGCAAAAAACAGCAAAATTATATCAAACTAAAAACTAAAAAATAAAATTGAGGTAATAATTGAATTTCGAATGATTCCTTTTATATGACGAAAATCTAATTGGATTTTTCGGCTTTTCGCAATTCGTTTTCAAGTTCTACAATATACAAATTTCATTGAATTTATATAATACATATTTATAATTTTAATAATTAATAATAACATTATTTATATAACTTTTTTTACATCTTTTTAACTAAATTCCTGAGCGTGCAATCTCATTAAAAATAATTTTTTTGTGAGCGTACATTATTAAAATTACTGATTTGATTGAATTTTAACTATTCCTCTTCAAAATCAACCTTTAACATTTTCGATTTGTCTTTGCAGTTTTTTTTCCTGTAACTTTACTATGGCCAATTCGGCTTCGTAGGTTTCGCGCTCATGTCGTAACTTCATTTGCAAGTAGCGAATATTTATAGGGGAAATTCTATTCGTTAGCGACTCCTGTGGCATATTTGCACCTCTGGTAGTCTTTTTTCGAACAGGTGATAAGTGCGGCGAAATAGTACGCCCTGGAGTCTCAGGTTTTGGAACCTTCGAAGATGTTGATGGCGATGTGTTTTCTAAAAATTATATAATAGATCGGGTTAACACGTTAAAAACTTAATTTTTTTCAGATTCTTAAAAAAACAACAAACATTTTGTAATGATAAAATTTTTGGCAAGAAAACATTCAAAATCGGTTAATTCCATCGAACTTAGCGCTGAGTGTCTAATTTTGGATAATGATACTGAGAGTAATAATTATTTTTTACCTTCGCCTTTTCCTTTGCTCTTTGAGAGTTTAAGTTTTTTTTCTTATTATCTTTGTTAAGTCTTCATCCCAAAATTAGTCGTAATGCTAAGTTTGGTAAAATTGTCAGTCAAAAAGTACTAAATATTTTTTAGAAGTTGATAAAGCCTCATGTTGGGAATTGGTCAATTATTCAATTATTGTATTTTGGCGTATCGCCGGAGTCACGTAATTTTTGCAGTTTTACAACTTGCAGATTTCGTTATGGCATCACGATTTCAAATATTGGGCTAAACTTAGGCTTAGACAATATGCTCTTTGTCTTTCCCAAAATTTTAGACTTAACTTAGACTCAGCAAATCGTCGAGCCGCAAATTATGGTTCGCCGAATTCAAATGTAATTTGTTATGTCTCGAATGAAGAATAAAGACTTTATTTTTTAAATAATTTTACTTAGGCTTTTTTGTCTTTCTGGTAAAATATATTTATGAAATGTAATGTTTTTTTCTTATTCTTAAAGGTTAATTAAAATGGCTAATTTTTCCCACTGATAACATCAACAAGCGTTTTCTTTATAGGGTACTAAAAAAAATTATTAATTACCTTCTGAATGTTGTTCGTCGTGTTTTGGGGTAGTCGCCGGACTTCTTGATGGCTGCGAATTTCTATTTGCCACAGCGGCCGGAGCGCTTTTTCGCGTTCTCTTCGCGGTGAGAACATTGCTCAATGGTGTCGTGTGATTGCGCTCAAACTCGTAAATAAGACGCTTGTCGAGAAGGTTTTCAACGGGTTCCCATGTGCTATCTCTGTAGACGAATAAAATTTACAAATTTAAAATAACGAAATAAATGAGAAGCATAATTGATTATCAGTAGTAAAAAAAAGTGGAAAAAACCTTATGAAATTATTAGTACTTAAATTTCAAAATTATTAGGTTGAGGCAAAATTTTTTACCCATCCGTAAAAAATTTTTTTTCTACGATAGATAGAGACGTAGGTTTTTTTGCATTTTGTAGAGCGTACTCGATTTGTGGGGGACGTGTTTCAGCGACTTTTAAAATTTTCATTTTTAGCATTTTTATAGAGGAAAATGCAACAAAAAAAGTGCATGTGACGGAGCATTTTTTTCGGAGAGTGATCCGATGGACTTGAAATTTTTGCTATAAGTTCCTCTTACATACACTATTACACTCTATAAATTTGAACCTGATCGACTGGATAGGAGCCGAGTTGTGAACCAATGAAAAACGGCAGAAATGCCGAAAAACTGCAAAAAATGACAAATTTCGGCATTTTTGACGTTTTTTGAAGTTTCATAACTCGGCTCCTATCCAATCGATCAGGTTCAAATTTATAGAGTGTAATATTTTAAGTGAAGGAAACTCATAGCAAAATTTTAAGTCCATCGGATCACTTTCCGAAAAAAATGCTCAGCCACATGCACTTTTTTCGTTGCATTT
The DNA here is from genome assembly GCA_024678965.1 of Bradynema listronoti. Lineage (NCBI taxonomy): Eukaryota > Metazoa > Nematoda > Chromadorea > Rhabditida > Allantonematidae > Bradynema > Bradynema listronoti. The sequence continues at coordinate 2,870,667 of JANLNO010000012.1, forward strand.
TCCTCTATAAAAATGCGAAAAATGAAAAGTTTAAAAATCGCTGAAACACGTTCCCCACAAACCGGCTACGCTCTACAAAATGCAAAAAAACCCACGTCTCTATCGTAGAAAAAATTTTTACGGATGGGTAAAAAATCTTGCCTCAACCTAATATAAAATTAGATAAATTTGAAATTAATTAATTTATGGCGGCTTACTATTCAAATACATATGAATAAAATAAAAAATACTCACCGAATAGACCATCCCTTCCATTTTACCAAATATTGTCGTTTCCCCTAAAGCAATTCCTTTCTATTACAATTTCGATAAAAGTACGCAAGTAAAAAATTATACCCCGCAAATTCTTTCGTCAAGAAGACGCTCTGCCCTATAAATGTCTTCCTCGGGCTTCATGTTCTCGACAATTATTAAAGCTAATTTGATTATAAATTATATAATGTACTTATATCAATAAACAAAATGAAATATATCATATTAGCTTTAAACAAGTTATAAAAAAACTTGTTTTAAATTCAAGATAAAATTGCTTTTATTCATACAATAAACAACAATACATATATATTATGTATATAAAATATTATTGTACAGAATCAGGTCAACAAAAATTTACCGTAAAAATAAAATCGAACACTTTTAAAGTACAAAGAGAAAATTTCTTAACCATTTTAATTCTCAAAAAATAATTGTAAAATTTCAAAAAAAGCTTAAGTAAACACAAAACATTTAAAGGTAAAAAATATTATTACCAAAAAATTAACAACTTTTTGTTTAGGCTTTCTGCGCCAATTTACCCATTTGACTAATCTTTTCAAGCGCCTGTTTCTTCTGCATTTCAACCACATCTTTCTGGGAAAGTAAGCGAATGTTGTTCTTCTCCTTGTAAATGTTAATCTCCTTGCCCAATTCAACGAGCCGTTCCGTTTGACTCTTCAGCCCGTTTTGAAACTAAATGCTAATTTTTTAAGCTGTCATAAAAATATTTCGTCCTTTGTCTGAACTATATAATTTTTTTCTAGTTCTTAAAAATACATTTACGAACTTTTTTAAACGCGTCTGCAAGCGTAAGCTTAAACCCAAATCGCAAAGTTATTTTATTGTTCAGAGTAAATCACTTGTAAATAAAAATTACCCTTTTCACAACATCGTTAAGAATTTTTACAAGCTCTTCAGCTGTATGCTCGACCAACGTGTCTCCAATTTGACGAAAACATTTTCGCTCCGAATTCAGACCTTCAATCGTTTTTAAGACTGTCCTTAAATTGAGATTATGAGTAGACATTTGAGAAAAAAATTTTAAGAAACCAGCATCTTAAAAGAAAAAATAAATAAAACCGAGTCTAAACATAGGCAAAACCCCCAGCTTCAGCACGTAATTTTTATCGGTCTCTTATACTCGTTTTCCCAAATATCGGTTTCTTAAAATTATTTTCTCAAATATCGGGACGTTATTAACAAAGTTTGAAAAAAAATACATTAATTAACTAAAAGTCTTACTGATGTTCACGCAAATCAGCCTCTATTTGATCAATTTCTTTAACTATATTTTGTTGTTCGTGACGCAATTTCTGAAAACCTTCCACGATTTTTTGTTGCTCTGCCGTCGATTGCGTTGTGGAACTCATTTTAGAAACTAAAAAATATAATCCTTATTATTACACTTTTTTTATTATTTATTCAAACAAAAAAGTATAAATGCTAATATATATCATGTTTGAAAGCATAAAAAATTTTATGCTTTAAAATTTGGGGGAAGCTAAGCAATATATAAAGCTACGTAGCACAAGAAAATTAAAAAAAATAAGTTAATTTAAATCATGCTAATTTTTTAATATGAAAAACATTTTTAAACATCGTTAATATGCGAACAAAAAGTCATAAACAATTGTAGAACCGCTGCGATAGAGCCACACCAAAACCCACTCCAATTTTTTAAATGTAGAATGCCAATATTGTAAGCGAAAATTTAAAATTAAAAACAAATGTCAATGTACAGTAAAAAACTAAAAAACAATTTCACCTGATTTTTCGAAAATTTGCTGTAAAATTTTACAAACTTCCAAAAAATTTGTTTATTTAACACAAATTAACACATATTAAAAGTTTTTGAAATAAAAACTATAGTGATTGAATAAATACCAAAAAATAATGAGACCCTATAATTTTACATATGTTATTCATTAAAATTAGAAAGTACCACTTATCTACTAGGTACATACATTTTATATCGCGGAATTCCGATTTCCAGTTTCCGAAAGAATTTTGTTGGCTTTTATTTAAAATGGCCAAAATTTCGAAAATTTTGCAACTACAAGATGATATAAAAGTTCTGCCACTTGTTTTTTTTGGTTGGCTTTTATTTTTGCCTCAAAAAATCAATATTCAGCGTTTGGTCATAATCAAATACTCGATTTTCAATAGTCTGTTAGAAGTTTTTAGAAAAAAAATTAGAATCGTCTTACTGTATAAAACAGCCTTTTATTAACTTTTCTAATTTGTTTTTGATATGTTATTCCATTTAGTTCATCTTGAAGAAAAAATTTTCCTCTCCAAAATAGAAAGGGATCAAGCTTCCAAAGTTTTACCTTTTTAAAACGACATAAAATTTAAAAAATGTTAGAGCACAAAAATGAATAAATAATTCAAAGTGATCTTGTAAAAAAATTTTGGTTCTTGTGTGATATCGGACCACCAAAAAAAAAAAATTTTTTTTTTTTAGTAATTTTTTTAGGTTTTCTGGCACGGAGAATTCGAATTTGATAATGGTTTTTACCGATTTTGTTGTTTTTTGTGCGGTTTTTCACATTTTCAACTTGCATGTTTAACTAACCTTATGTTCAGTTTGCTAACGTAATAACATGAATTTTACACAACTAATACGTCGAGTGAACAGTGAAGAAGAAGCAGTGCGTTTCTTTCAAGAGTACCACATTTTGCCGACTGAAATGATGTGTGAAAACGGTCATCAAATGACTTTTGCCCAGTTTGCTAACAATATCGCCGAATTTCGGCCCATCTAGTTGTTAATTATTTATCGTTGTTTTGTTTACTGTTTGTTATAAATTATTTCATAAAATTATTTTTCGAAAATGGACAAAAACAACAAAATTGGTAAAAACCATTATCAAATTCGAATTCTCCGTGCCAGAAAACCTAAAAAAATTACTAAAAAAAAATTTTTTTTTTGGTGGTCCGATATCACACAAGAACCAAAATTTTTGTTGGCTTTTATATACAGTAGCGGAAAATGTTGCAGCTGATTTGTAAAATTAGCCTATTTATAAAACGGCTGAATTTCAGTCAAATTTGGCTGATATATAAAATACGATTTTCTATAATTTAATTTAATTAGTTTTAATTCGTTATTTTTTTTATTATTTTAAATTACATAATTAAAAAAAATTTTAATTGGTAATCGAAATCGAAAAAAATGTGATTTTTTAAAAAATGTTTATTTTATAAGTAATATTAATTTTTGAAATGTTTTACTCATCGGTACATTGACGATCAGCGTTTCGAAATGAAAATTTTTTTCTGTAAATTGATTTTTTTTAAATTTTACAAACTTGTGAACTTACTGAAAACAACAATAATTTTATCACTGATGACACGTCATTTTAAGTGGATTTTAGTTCGATATGATTCGTTATATAATGAAAATACGAAAAAGTTGAAAAAAATTTTCAAATTTTTCAGTTATTCTGTAATCAAGTACCTTGTTTTTTGAAGATTTTTTAAAAATAATTTTAATATTTGTTCGAAATTCCGGCTTTTGATTTCCAGCGGTTTTTTCGTACCGATTTCCTATTTCTAAAATTTCAAATTTATTTTCGAAACACATGTATTCAATGTTATTTTGTGTTAATTAATTTATTGAATACTGGAACTTTTGCTTTCACCCTCATATTTAATTGTATTGTAATTGCGCTTTATACAGAAAACCTACTCTTTTTTATATCAAAAAAAAACAATTTAATTTTTTTATATCAAAAACTGACAGCAACATAGACTTTTTTCGATAGGGGACAAAATTTTGAATTGAATCAATTATTATTTTCTGTAGGTCTGTATGTCCATTCGTCACGAAAATGTTTTTAGTAGATTTTCTAAATCGTCTCTAAAAATTGGTCAGAAATAAAATTACGCGAATGTCTTTTTCCTTTAATTTTTTTAAAATATAGGTTAACCCAAATTCGTCCCCGAAGGCATTTTTGTTATAACTTTTTTATTTCGCAACCAATTTTCAAATTATTTCAAAATTTAAGACTAAGCTGCTCGATATTGGCTTTAAATTAAGAATTTGTTAACCATTTAATTCAACTAAAATGTCAAAATAGTCCAAAATAGGTTTAATGCTTGATCCTTATGCCATCCATTTTAATGAAAATGTCTTGTTTTTTGAAAAATGGTAAAAAAAATTTAAATGATTAGCAAATTTGTAAAACGGAACCAATATCGACAAGCTTGGCGTCAAATAGTTACCTAAAGTTTTGGGGAACGAATACAAAAGAAATTTTACAATTTGGTTGCAAAATAAAAAAGTTTTAACAAAAATGCAATCGGGGGCGAATTTGGGCCACCCAGTATAATTCGTAAAACAAGGAATTTTCAAAATTTTTATTTTTTCTATATTTTTTTAACAGAGTCACTCTCAAAAAGTTACAGCAATTTTAAAAATTGCACTTACGTTTACAAAAAAAAGAGTAAAAGTAACAATTTTGAAAATTAAAAATATGCTTTGAAAATTTAGCCGTAAAATTTTTTTGACTTTATTTTTAGCAGAAATTTACTATCATCATATGTAAAAAATGTGGAGAATTTAATTAGCAAACAGTGGCTCCGAGTTGACTCCTGCAAACCCATAACAGACGAGCACAGCACCATGATATTTCGCCATTTTTATAGAAAAATATAATGAGTCTGCTCGTTGGCCAAAAATGCCGGAGTCAACTCGAAGCCAAGTCACAACACTGTTAGCAGACTAATTTTAACATTTTATTAAAAATCAAACTTCTGATAGATTGTTAAAGATAAAAAAGGATATGACAAAAATGTTCATGAAAATTAGTGCCATTTAAAAAAATTCTATGTCTAGATGTGAAAAATGAAAATAAAATAAACACCCTAAAAATCTTAAAAATTGGTCGTTTTACGAATTACTAAATTTAGGAAAAAAACTTTCACAACCTTTGTATTAAAAATAATTTAATTACGATATTTATTTTTGAAAAATTTACGAAAACGATTATTATAAGCACCTTTTTTGTACATTAACATTAAATTAAAATGTCATATTTTTATAAGATGGTCCCTGTAAAATGTCTTTTGTATATTTATTTTGCTCATTTTTCGTTTTTATTCTTCATTTTTAAATGTTTGTCCGTTTCGGCGTGAATTTCGTCCTTATTCTTACTAGAACTGGTGCGTAGTAATGGAGCACACATTTTTGCTACGTACATCAATTTAAAATGCGAAAGCAAACGCATACATATTTTTACGCGTTTTCAATTATCACATTTTTCTATAATATTTGTGTATCGTACGTACGATGTTTGTCTATTCGTTTTTATGTATTCAACTTTCGATGAGTTGAAGGCGAAAAATGCGTACGTTAAAAATAGATTATAAGATTTTTTCATGAAAGAAAATATCGCAAATATAAATTAAGAAAAAATCCAATTGCGAGCACTATACATATACCCATAGATGCATGTTTATTGAGTCGTTTTTCTCTTTTTATCTCAATTTTTCATAAATGCGAACAAAATTCATCAATTATTATATTTTCTGGAATAAAAAAATATAAATAAGTCCCCCAGGTTAATATAGAAAAAATGAATTTAAAAAATTTTTTTATATAATTATATTTTTTAGCGGAATATTAATTAAGCTTAAATTTAACAAAATTTAAATTTTATTTTTATTCGATTAAAAATACATATAATTTATAACAAACGTAATAATTTTTTTTCTTAAAATAAAAATTTTTCTTTAAAAAAATCATAAAAAAATTTTAGTTTTTAATTTTTTGAAAATTGAAAATATATTATTAAAAAATTCCCTTGTCAGATCATTAAATTATTGGATTATTTTATAATAATTAATACAAACAGCTAAATTTATTTAAAGAAAGAAAGAGTTAAAAACAAAAATTTCTTTAATCAAATTATAAAATAATTAACTATAAAAATTATTATTATTAAAGCTAAACACAGAATTCATGAAAAAAAGTTTGATTTTTGAAAATATCACAATAAAAATTTCATTTTGCTTAAAATAACTTTAGAAATATGTATTAGATCGTCATTTTTAATCTAATTTCCTGAAAAGATAGTTCTTTTACACTTCTTTGGTAAATTTTTTGGGTAGTTATTCATTTCAAAAAATTTTCTACATCAATATATATTTAATCTTCTGGTAAGCGGTATGTAGATTCATTCACTTTTCTCGAACTTTGCATTTTTTATGTTGACGAACTAATTTTTATAATTGTCTTACAAATATTTCGCATCATAACGTTTGATGGCCCATACTAAAAACTAAATTCGTGAAGAAAAAACGTGCAAATTTGTGTTTCTATTCATTTTCTCCGTTATAAATGGCAAAACAAAATTTTTAATGTGATAAATGCACTGGACTACATTTATATTAAGACAAAATTCATAAAATAAATTTTAAAAAAATCGCTAAAAAATAATTCGATTATTTAAATCTTTAATATTTTATAAGGAGCTATTTATAAAACAAAAAATAATTTTTGTTTTATTCGTTTTTTAATTTTGATTTTACATCGAAATTCATATACGAATAATCGAAAATAAACATTTGCGAGTTAAAAGTTTATTGTAAAATATTATCTTATTTCTTTTCAAAAGTGTTGCTTATTAACACGATAAAAACTAATTATAAATAAATTATTAGTTATTTTTATTCCTAAAACTTGTTATTTGAATTTGAATCTTATTTTTACATACATATTTGTTACAAATTAAAATCACAAAACTATTAAAAATTATTGTATTTAAATTATAAACATAATTTTTAATATTTCTTTTAGTTCTTTTCAACACTATTTGAGCAATATGTACTAAGTACATATTTTTTATAAATATTTTAAACTAACTTATCAGAATAAGCTAAGCTGCATTTAAATTAAATTGTTTATTTTTAAAATTTTTTGACAGCTTTGGTTGCATTTTGGCAAATAAAACCTGGTATGTCATGCATAGAACTACAAAAAAGCTCGTTTAAAAAACTGATTGCTCCGTTTAATTTGGATTAAAAAATCTATGAATCCCAAAAATTGGAACAATTGATTTTGTTTAAATGTACAGAAAGCCGTGCACTAATAAACAAATAAATAAACAAAAATACATGCAACCAACTTTTTTGTAATAGATAAATAATTTCATTTCTAAAAAGTAAAAACATACTACAATACTTAATTATTTATAGTTACAGTATTTTATTGTAGAAAAACAAAATATCCATTATTTTTTTGGATAATTGTTTTTTCTCAATTTTCTTCCTTTTTTCCTCAATTTATCGTGCCGAAAATTTTTAGTGGACGCAAAATGCACACAAACCATCGGTTAATCTATTTTCGAAAAAAAAATTCAAATACTTCTCTCTTCATAGTGGTCTTTGGTAGCAATTTGTGATGAGATGCAATAGATGAGCAGATACAGAAAACAAATTTCTTGACGAAAATGAAAATTAGAATAGCAAGAGATATAAAAAAAAATTTGGAGGTTATTTTTACTTTACTAAATGAAGATTACACACAATATCGAATAAAAAAATTGTAAAATATTTAGCCAAGCATACATGGAACTTGATTACCGTAAATGTTTAAAAATTATCCACTATTATCTATCATGACATGGAAATTATGTTTAGATTTGTTTTGAATTTTTAACCAAGATCTTAATCTAGTTATCTCTAAATTTTTAATAAAACTAAAACAATTTACCTAAATCAGCTTAATTGCAGCCTAGATTTTAATAATGAACTGTATATAATGTGTACAAGAACATTTCTATAAATTACAAAAATGCAAAAAAAAAATTTAAATTATTTTAACTAAGCAATAAGTAAGATGAAGAAGAAATTTTTGATAAATAGGTAGAAAATTAAATAAAGAACAAAAAGGCAGAAAATATTCACAGATGAAATTTTTTTACATCTGTATTAGGATTATTTTTATTATTACAAGGTTCGATAAAGTTCGAAAGCGTTTTTGTAATAAAATATAATGAATATATTTTTTATAATGAATATTTTTCTAATTTGTACATGTTTTTGGATTCGTCAATTTGCGTTTTTTATTACAAAAAAAGTTTCCAAACTTTCATCACACCTTGTATTATTAACAATTTATAAAAGATAAAAAAAATCTATTATATATTTGACTTTTGAATCTATTTTTCATTTTTGTTCAATTTTTATAAAAATTTATCGGTTTATGTTTTCATTCATATTAAATCAAAAAAGAATAATCACTTTTAATTTGAGACTTTTCTTGATCCTGTACAAAGCCACATTTGATCTTATTTTTCAATTTTGTCTAATCTCTTTAAATTGAATTGCGGACGGTCGAGCAATTCTCATAATGCAGTGAGGCTTGAAAATCGGCCTGAAATTCTCGTTTTAAAATTTTTTTTTTAATATGAAAATTAGATTAAAAGTAGTTAATAATTAAAAAACAAGATTAAAAATTTAAAAAATAAAATAACCATAAAAAATTTTATATCAAAACAGCTTAAAATCTTTAGTCATACACATTTAAATGTTATAAAACCATTAACTAATAAACTTTTTTAGAAAAAAATTTTTACATGCTATAATATTACATAGAATGTGGTTTAGTTTTTATATATATCAAAAAATTAATAAGAAAAAAAATCGAATTTACCATTTGCAGATCAGAAATCAAATTAAAATTACTTTTCATTTTTTTATATAAATATTTTATACTTATCTAATAAAAAAAAGTAAATGAATAAGAATTATCTTAATTTCGCATATATAAAACCGGTCTTATCTACAGACGGGGAGGTCTTATACACCCGAATTTAGGGTATATGAAACTTAATTTTTAGAAAAGCTCTAAATGATTTTTTGCAAATATATATAAAAAATATATAAAATATATAAAATAAATTTACATTTGCAGAAATTAAATTTATTTTTTTAAATTTAGCATAAAATTTTTTTTTTAAGCTACTTAATTTACAAAAAAAATTTAATATGATTTATTTTTTTAGAAATTAAAAATTGTGCATTTTAATATAAACACAAACACACATTTTAACAGTATATTAAAAAATATTGTATTGGAAGTAAATAATTTTGTATCTAACTACTTTAAATTGTATCCGGCCGAGTTCTTTGAGCGAAACCATTTTTATGTGAAAGTTAGCTAAAACTCATTGATAATGATAGGAATTATTTTTTATATTGAACTATTGAACTATTGTTTTACAGTTAAGAAAATTTTTTGCCAATTTATATGTTAAAAAATTTATTTTAATTAATTTTTGAAAGCATTTTATTAAAAAATAAATTATTTGTTTTTTCAAAAGATTGCAAAAAAAATATATAAAATAAATCTATTTGCAGAAATTTTAAATTTATTTAATTTAGGATAAATTTTTATTTTTAAGCTACTTAATTTATAAGATTTTTATAATGTTTAATTAATTTTTAATAAAAAATATAAAAATAATTTATTTTGTAAAAACATTGTAACAGCATTTAATTCCATTTCAGCCAAAAAAGTATGTATGTACAAATAAACAAAATTTGTGTAATTTAAACCTATAATAAAAAAATTTAATTTTTTAATAATCAAAAATTAGGTAAGTAATTTTTTATTTTATTGTTTTAAAATTGAAATTCTAATTTGCTGCTCATTTCGATTAACTAAATCGAAAATTTTAAAAAATCAAATTGGCCCGGCAAAAGCTGTGTCTAAGTTTATTTAAATAATGTTTTTTAATAATTATCCTAATTCCATGCGGATAAGTCCGAATTTGAGCCAAATTTAAATTGGCGCCAACGAGTTCATTCTGTTATATTGAATCGATTCAAGTCCAAATTTTTTTGTCCGCCGTTATGAAACTGAAATAAAAGCGGACACAAAATTTGGACCCGCTTGGACATAATATAACTAAATGAACTCGTTGGCGCCAATCCAAATTTGATTCAAAACACCAAAATTATCCACATGAAATAAACCCAAAAATAATAAACCCAAAAATTTAGACGGAGAAAAAATTTTAAAAAAAATTCAATCTAAATTTATAATAAAAAATATATTTGTTATGTGAATGAATATTGAAATATTTATTTTAAAAATTATTTTGTATGTTAAAAAATTTGAAAATCAAGTATATAAAATAGTCTGACAACTACTTTGACGACTGATTTAATTAATTAATCCAAATTCCACATAACCAAAAACTGATATGGATATTGAAAAAATATATTATTTATCTGTAATTTAAACACCTTTTGACCTTAATTTTCCGCTCAATTTAATTTTTTATGTAAAATTTTTTTATTGATGTATTTTATTTTTTATAAAACTTTTTATGTTATTTTCAATTTTTTCATACACATTTTACGGACACTTTCAAAAGTGCAAAAAATGTATTTTTATAAAAAATTTTCTCAAATAAAAAACCGAACTTTTTCTCAATATGCCACCTTATATTATTTTCACATTTTAGTACAAAAATACCATGTGAATTTAAAAAGTAAACTGTTTTATGTATTAAATTTCAAGAAGTTAAATGTAGAATTAATGCAAATTTATTTTATTGATATAAAATACAAATATGTAGACCAGAAATGTATTGTTTTTATAGATAATCGAACGAACGCACATAAAACAAATAAATAATTTTATTTTCCCCATTTTGGAAAATAAAATTATTTGATACGGTTACAGTATTTTAATGCTCACGAAAAATATTCCATTGAACCGATTTACGATAGGCTAATTTTTCTTAATTGTAATATAGTTAATTACTGTAACTTTTAATTCATAATGTTGAAATGTTTAAAAGAATCACCGAAAATATGCAGAAGTCGCATCGTTTTTATTTGTCCTTCAAATTTGCCGACGCAAAAGCAATATGGAAGATATGAACTTCGCACATACGAACACACGAATGTCATATTGTCGTTATAAGTTTGTATATCAAAAGGTAAAGTGTGCAAATTTCTTCCTTTATTATTTCTCTTTGTATGACGAATGCGTCCTACGACAGTTTGTCTTCGTTCGATATTTGCAATTTACAAAATAAAGAATCAACGTTAATAAAGACAAAATTTGTAAAGGAAATTTTTTTTTTGCTTTGTCGAATGACAAACAAAATAAAAATAAACCGCCAAAAAGAGCAAAATTTCGATTAATTAAAAAATATGTATTTTTTATTTGGTTTTTTAAAGTTGATTTAATATAAATTAAACACTTAATTGCATATCACTTTATAATGGAAAAGTTAACATTATAAATAGTTATATGACTTACTCGAAAATGTTCAATGTTTATCGTTTTTTTTGCGTGAAACGTTGATGAATTAGTTTCTCTTTCAGTGAAAGAACGAATTATAGTATTTTAATTTCCAACCTTATCTGAAATATTATCTTTGCATGATGATCACTTACGGATGATAATTGATTTCAATCTTCCGATATTTTCTTGATAAGACACCGACAGAGAAAAATATTAATGAATAAAATGACAAAGAAAATGAGGAAAATAAAAAATGTAATATAATACATATAATATATACATAGATATTTTTATACTAGCCTTTTATATAGCATCTGTCATGCATAAATTTAAACGTTTAAAAATGATTTTTCATTTTATGGCCATTTTTTTATCATTTTATTCATTTGAGCTGAAATTAATTTTTGTATTTTTTTTAATTGAATTATTTTTAATTAATAATGACTTTGTTGAAAAGTTTATAGTAACTTAATTGGGAAATGTAATTTATGGAATATGTTTGCCATCACATGATTTTTTTTGCTTGATGTAATTAAAATTTCTAATAAAAACCCATTCAACAGTTTTTGATGCGATTAATTTTTTAAATTCAATTGTACATTATTTTTCATTCGTAAGTGTTTTTTCTTTTTATAAATCAAATGGAAATTTATTTCGCATTACTGTGGACTGTTTATAATGTCTTCAATGTTAACGAGAGACACATACAATGCTTTTAATGCGTATGAGATTATTTAGGTAACTATGCGAATGCAAACGAAAAAGTAGGCGTGTCATTTTTACAGATAAAAAGATATTACACTATATAATGGCGAATGACGAGCATAGGGTAGACGAGCACATTGAATTTTAATTTGCGTTTCTGTATTTTTTTATAAAAAAGGAAACGGGAAAAGAAATAAACAAATTGAATTACATTCATACTTCTTTTTCCTTTTTAAAAAAAGAAATATGAAAAATCCTCAATTTTTTTTTCTCTAATTCTTTTTCCACTTTTCATTCATTCATTCGAGCGGTTGGCCGATTTACTTTTCATTTTGCGTCGTTTGCGATGAAATTAATGCAACCCTCTAGTATGCCATCTCAATTATTTTTTTTACGAAAATTTTATTACTTATAAACTTTAAATGAAAATAGTATTTTCTTTTTTTACACTAATTTTTTTGATGTTTTTATATAATGTATTTAAAGTTTTGCTCTTAAATAACATTATTTTTCAAAATTAATTTTAAACAAATATTTTTTACAAACATATGTGCTTTATGAAACGTTAATTCATAATTCAATATTGGTTAGAGTGTTAACTGTTACATACACAATAAAAATAAAAAATTAATTGAAATATTGTCAAATACTTTTTTTTCATTGTTTCTTTTTTACAGCTACAGTATATTAACGATTTATTTTCAAAAAATATAATCTTTCTTTATTTTATGGTTGCTTTCGTAGTTCTTTGTGTCGCCTTTGTTTAATTATCATAGAGACTATATTTGCGCTTCACTTGGAAATTTTCCTCTTCACGATACGCACACATTTAATAATGATGCTTTCAAATATGCATTTGGTGATGAAGAAAGATTAAGAATAAGTGAAAAATTTGAATGAAAGTAGGCAGAATATTTATTTACATCATTTTCCAGGAGGCAAAATGACTTTTGTTACTTGAGAAAGGCTGACGAGTTATTCCTTAGAGAAAATTATGAAACGAACGAGCAAGCAGAGATAAGAAAGAAAAATAATGAATGTATTCAAAATACTAATGTACATCCGCACTAATGCTGTATTTCGATCACCTCCATTGTGCTCTTACCACTAAAAATATCCCTTTTTCAGAATTATGCACGCACACACAAACTCATATATTTATATTAAAATAAGAGAAAGAGCACTGCGCTATTTTTATTGAAATGCTTTTTTATTCTGTAGGAGAAAATTCAGACACGCAAAGAAACACAGCGAAAGAATAGAAAATTGAGTGAAGCAAAAAACAGCAGTCAGTGGCGATGACAATACCGCTGCATCAGCGAAATTTTTTTTGGAATACGATATTAAATAAGAGCGCCATTTGGCTTACTCGTTTCCCCATCTATTAGTGTCATACATTCGTATATGTGTAGAATTTTTGCATTTTGCGAAAAATGTGTGCGCTTAGTGTGCTAGAAATCGTCTTTTTTGTCTTTCCATACATTCATTACTTTCTTCATTTTTATTTCTTTTTCCCGTGCACTTATTTTTTACTTCAATCGATATTTTTAAATTAAATGACGTGCCTTGCACACAAATGTACATATACATACATATATGTATCCATTTACACTGAAAGAATTAGTCATTAGAGAAATTGAAAATATAATAATAGAAGAGGTATGCATTCGTAAAAATACTTTTACATTATTAGGCGGAAAAGACAAAAAATGTTTTAAAGATAGAATAGAAAATGAATTGAATGCGAACGAAAATATGTACATATACAGCTCACACAAAAAATAAATGCCGAAAACATAGCATTAGTTAAAAACAGTTTTGCACAAAGATACTGTGCGCGAAATACTATGTATTATGGTAAGTTTACTCAAAAGGAAACGTTTTTATTTGAGTTTTTACAGCAACTTACAATTAAATTTTATTTCCACTGCATCGCAATTTTGATTTTATTTACATTTTTTTGTGAAAAAAAAAATTATATAATCGCATATACATATATGTATATGTATATATATGTATAGTATATTTGTAGCTTTAAAAACGTTAATTCTTTGTTTTTTTAAAAGAATTTCATATCTTTCCAAAAAATTTCATCTTTGTTTTTCGTGTTCTCATATTTATCTGCATTTTATGCAATGTATGTATTTATTATGAATTGAATTAAGCAAAAATATTAACACAAATTTTTTAAATGCATACATATATACATGAATGCAAATTATTTTACTATTCTATATATTTTTTTATCAATATTTTAATTAAGAATATTATAACTTACTTAAAATACATAAATTATTGTATTAAAGAAAGATTTAAGCTAGGTTTTGCAGCTATGCTCAGCAAAAGATTGTATATATTTTTATCTATGTATGTAATTGCCAGAAATTTATTCTTTTTATAAAAAAAATTAATTTACAAAATGTTGTTGATACACATACCCATTTCCACAACATATATTTTATTATTTCATAATTTTCAGAACCCAATTGCATTTTTTAACTTTCTTGGGAAAAGATTATCAATCATTATTACCAGCATAGAGAAGAATTCTAGCCGTATTGGCTACGGTGATTGTCGGCACGCTGATAGCAGCAACGGCGATCGCGCCGGAAGCTCGATGTCAGCCGCGCAAAACAAGGCGCGCGCAATGTCCGAGTTAGACTTAAATGTGATGTGTATGCTATGCAACGATTTTCTCGTCGATGCCGTTATGCTTACAGAATGCCTTCATGTCTGTGAGTACTAATGCCATTGATCATTAGAATGAATTAAAATTTTGTATCTTCAAATTTCTTGGGAAAAGATCATCAATCCAGCATATGTATTTATGAGCATATGTATTTATGAGTAAAAAAAGACCAATAATCATTTTTACATTTTAGTTTGCCGTTCTTGCTTCTTACGACACTTAAAGAAAGAAAACCGATGTCCCAAATGCTTCCAAGATCTTGGACCAAATCTTGATACAGCTTTTCGCCATGACGAAAAATTGCAACAATTGGTTTATAAACTTGAACCGGAAATATTTTGGCGTGAACTAGTTCAGCGTAGACAACACGAGGAAGCATTAATACGACGCGGTATTGTATTATCTAAACGACGTATTGAGAAAACTAACAAGATGTTGAAAATGGCAACGAAAATTTGTCATCCAGACGAAAAAGTTTGTCTCTTAATTGAACATGTACCCATTACACAAGTAATTAACGCATCAGGGCAGCCCAACTCGAACTGGATAAAGAACTTAAAAAATAATTATGATTCATCTAAAGCATGTATATTCCGAGAGTATTTTTACTGTCCTCCAATGACCAAAATTGAAAGTTTACGTAAATTAATAGAAATAAAATTTTCAATGTCGGAAACGTATACTATCTACTTTGTTAACACATCGCTTCGTAACATTTTGGAAGAAGATTTGAGCATTCAAGATCTTGTTTCTATTGTGTCCTGGGACCGCAAAGAGCCATTTCGCCTAATGTTTACATTAGTGCGTACGCCTTTTGCTGATGAAGACAAGCCCCCCATTTTAGATGTAGAAGAAACTATGACCCAGTCATCTGAAATCTCTGGATCTTTGTGCAAAACATATGCGGAAATGGCTGAAAATATCGATACATTATCAGGACAAAATTCAGTTCTTGATTATCGAAAAGATGATGACGAGAGTACTCCAACAATGATTCCGCGCTTATCCATATCGCTTTCTCACAATGCAGTTACAGGTCGCACAACTCCAGGCGCTTACCATCCAATCATAACAACAATGCAAAATACTCAAGGAATAGGAAATAGTGGTTCCAATGTGTCAAAGAATAAAGCACTTCAAACGCGTAAGCGAAGAAAGAACAGCATTGATGGAACGATAAATGAATCAGGTAAGCCGAAACAAAAGCAAAACCGAAAATCTGTATCGACGACAATTACTGATGTTTCCAAGATATCTGTTAGTACCGAAGTTTCAAAGTGCGACTTTGTGGCAGATGCCGCAGCAAGTGAACCCAGTTTATCGATATTTTCTACATTGACTACTATCCCGCAAAATCACCACCAACTACAAAAATCGCAACAACAATTAATTCAACAAAAAAATAATGCAACAACTATAGATAATCAAACACATTCATTGTTAGAAGCGACAACGACAACTAGTTCATCTTCGACAAACAAACAACAAATGAGTGAAATTCAACCGCTGAATAAGCAGCTTAATCATAGAAAACATAGCGATCAGGAACAAAAGCATCTTCAAAAACAACAACAACAACAAACCCAACAAAACCATTCTCAACAATCACAACAACAGCAAAGGCAAAAACAACCTCAACAATCACATCGCAAACAACAACAACCCCAACATATACCAACTAATAATTTATCGAATTCAAATACTAATTCAAACTTTCTCAACTCGACTTTCGGAGGCCCTAACATTATGCCGAATATCGCAAATCAATTAGCTTCTCCGTTAAATTTAATAAATTCAAGACCATTTTTCAATTCACTTGCACCATTTGTCTCTACTGGGGGATTTCCACCTCCAATAGTTCCAGGTGGCATCTTATCATTTGCAGGCAACGCGCTATTTCCATCGACAACATCTCCTTCAAATACGGCTACATTTTCGCCTTCTTCACAACAACAATTTATGGCATATTTGGAGGCGATAATGTCAACGGCAAACGGTACTCCATCTTCCGGCCTTTTACCTCAACAAATGGCAACACAAATGAATTTATATAACCCCTATTATAATTTATATAAAAATTTATTTTCTCCTATGACTTCATTAAGCAATCCAGCCAATGAAAAATCGAAACGACCTGCTACATTAAATGCACCCAAAAATATAATTGATAATGAGCAAAAAAGTAAAAAATCGAGAAAAGAAATACCTGTACAAAATCAAAATATTGATATGTCATTGAAAAATGAAATTACAAAATTATACGTTCAGCAACATAAACTGGATAAATCCCAACTTCTATCTATGGAGCCCGATGAAGAAGAGGAAATTATTGATGTACAATCCACTGATCCGATAGATTCGATAAATAAAGAAAAAAACGAATTATTGAAGAATGGCAATTTATCAGAATCAAATTCAATAACAAAAGAATCGTTCCAGCAATCTTTAAAGGAAAAAATAAAAGTAAATGAAACTTCGCGGAAACAACACTCAAAAAATGAGGTAATCCAGCCTGCGATTAAAGAAATAACACAACAACAAAAACAATCCCTAAAGTCGGTGGCATCAACTAACGGCTTTGGTTTGAATTCGGTTATTTCCACAATGTCGATGTTAAATTCAGCGACCGGAGTTAAAGCAGCAACAGCCTCTGCGTCTAAACCGACGCTAGCTAATTGATAATGACAACGACAATTCAATAAAAAAACCTAGTCAGTCGGATTAATACGAGTATAGGTATGAATTTTGAAACATTATCTAATATGGTTAAGATAAAATTTATCAAAATAATATTGCAAAGAAGTGTAGATATTACTTTCACAAAACTCTATTGAATTTTAGCAAAAAAATAGAACTATATAAATTTTCTAGCACAAACATGCCAAATACAGGGCGTTTCATTTTGGCCGCCCGATTTGTTTTTGTTTTTATTTTTCAATCAAATTGTAAAAAAAAATTACATTCAATTCACAACTCCTTGAGAATTTTTTTCTTGAGAATTTTTTTGATACCAAACTTGTCCATATCGGTTTCGATTTAGAAATTTTATATTTATTTGAACTTTTTTGACACTATTTTTTAAGGTGAAAAACGAGTAAAATTGACTCAATTTTTCAATGTGACTTTTGCTAAAATTTCATTTAATAGATTAAATAATGTCCATTATGATTAATTTTATCCTAATTCTGAACCAAAATGTTAGACTTATTCGATATAGGCTTGATGATTGAAATGAGTCCATCATTATGTTACAAATTTTAATGATTCAGCCTCTATTTTTGAAAAAATGGCAAAAAAGTTTAAATGAATATAAAATTTCTAAATCTACGGACAAGTTTGGTATCAAAAAAATTCTCAAGGAATTGTGAATCGAATGTAAAAAATTTTTTTACAATTTGGTTAAAAAGTAAAAAAGTTATAACAAAAACAAATCGGCAAAAATGAAATAAGGCACATCTTGTAATTTGCCTATTAATTTATTTCTACATTATGTAGACAATTTCAAAAAATTTTACCATTAAATATTTAGTCCATCGGGATCACAATGACTGAACGGTGCGCGAAACGAATGAAAAAACGCTCTTCGTTTTCGTTTTTCATTTTCCTCATTTTTAAATTTGTCATATGAATATATTTTAGAAAAATGTTTAATTTTCAAGATACTAGATTCGTACAAGATATTAATTTTAGAATTCTAAACAAATCAATATAATTTAAGATAAATGATTTTTAAAAGCACTTAATATGTAAGTATTAAAATTAAAACAAAAATTTTTGTAATATAAGCAAATAAGTCGTGGAAAAATGTTAATTCGGTGAAGAAAAAAAAATTTTAGTTTTTATTTCGAAACATTCCAATTAAGTACTCGTTTTTTTTGCTTTTATAAATTCTAGGTGTAATAAATATTAATGGTTTATCTTAAATGTATTTTTTCCACGGTTAAGAGCTTCTATGTTAGATATATCCTTCACTTGGACTTGAAAAATATGTAAATATTTTTTCGTTTTCTAGCTTATCTTATAATTTATGTAATAGTTATCATTCAAATAATTCAACTACAAATAATAATTAGCTTAAACTTAAGCTGAAATATTGAATATGTTTTGTTGACTCATTTTCATTAAAATATTTTTTATACTTTTTAATTTAAATTAACAAAGCATTTTTTGGAAAATATTTATGAAAAACTATCATTTTGAAAAATTTTAACTTAAAATTGATAATTGCGTGCCATGATCTTTTATTCAATATTAATGCAATTTTTGTCTTCAATTAATAAGTAAGAGTGTAACTAATTAATTTAAAAAACTAGAAATGAATATGCTTTCGTTCAATAGAAAAATTTATTTAGAAATATTTTTACCAGAACAATTTTCAGAAATAATATTATATTATTTTTGTTATTTTAATTGTTGCACATATTCTAGCGATATTTGAATCTTTGCCAGATTTAAATCAGGATCGCAATTTAACTTGACCAAAACTAAGTAAACTTTTCTATAAATTTAATATTTTAACAGTTCAGATCATTTTTATTGTATCAAAAAAGTTGTACATTTTTTCTTTACGATACCGTAACCCGGATTAAAAATATTGAGAGTTCAAATCTAAAAGATTCAAATATTGCGACAACATATACAAATATAAAAGTTAAAATATTGACATTCTTATAAAAAATTTGAAATGAAATTATTTGTGATAAACATAAAAAGAAATATAAAAATAAAAAACATATTTAAACTACAAACTACAATATGTATTTATGTTATAAAAATGTAACATATTTTTAAAATTTTTAGAATGTTTATACTTTTAAATCTAAAGACTAAATTAAACATGTATATTTCAAAAACGACTAAATATGTAAGTGATAAAAAAAGATAAATAAGTTAACAAAATAATAAAATATTTATAAAAATTTGCAGATTTGTAATGTTAAAATTTTCTTAATGTATTTCTAATAAATTTTTTAGAAACCAAAAAAAACTTACTGTAGGTAAAAATTTTGAAAGGGCAAAAAATATTAAAATTTTATTTAACCAATCAAACACAAAATAAAATAGTGAAAAACAACGAGATGAAATAATGATTTAAAAAAATACTTTTTGTGTTTGAAGGTTTTTCACATTGTTGCCATTATTTATTTTCGATTGATTGCAAAAAGTAAAATAGCTTTTTTATTCATTTTATTAAGTTGAGTTCTAAATTTTGAAATATTTGTGCTTTTTTAAAATGTCTGAAATTTTTTCATTATTCGAAAGGGAATTTTCTTGTCGCAATTCTAAGGTGTGAGCTATTGAATTATTTACCTTTAATTCTTTAAACTATTTGACATTATACATTCGAAAACATAAATGTTGCATAATTTATCACTTAATAAAAAAATATATTTATAGACATGTAATATCAGGTGCAACAAAAATAATTTTCATTTTCTAAAAATCGAAAATTTTTAGAAAAATTTTTCGAAAATCGAAAGAAATTTTAAAAAATAAAAATCAAAAATTTTATAATTTTCGAAAATTTTGTTAGAAATTGAGTCAAAAAACAACTATTTGCGTGTGTAAAATCAATGTAAATTTCAAAAATCGAACAAAAATTGATTTAAAATTTTTTTTGGATTTGTTAGTGTAGAAAATGTTCGGAAAAAAGCCAATTTTTCCGAAAATCGAAGGGATTCAAAATTCCGATAACCGAAAAGGAAAAAATAAAAATCGAAAATAAATTGAAAATCGAAAATAAAAATAGTTGCACGCCAATTTCAACTAGTGTAGAAAGATAGGACTCACATTTGAAATTTAATGGTGAAAATTTGTACTCGGGGTCGCTTTTGCCGTATTTTAAATTAGATTTTTGGTTTGACCTCTCTAGAACTCTGTACAAGGGTCTGGGTCTAGTCCTAATTAAATTTTATATGAAATAGGTTTAAAAAAATAACGACATATGTACCAGAGCTGCAATTATAGTTGCAACCCTGGTACATATGTACTTCCTGACAACTATTAAGATATATGTTTTTTATTCGTTTTTGTTACAGAAAATAGTCAATTCTACAATTACCGTATATTGCTTTCATAATTTGATTTAAAGTCAAAAGATTTGTAAATCGTTGAAGGACATTAAAATTTTTCGCATGCGTCGCGAAAAAAGTATAATGCGGAAATTTTTTCTAAATTCCATTTTATTCTTTTTGTAGAGGCTCGCGTTTTTTCAGTGTCTTGGGTCTACATTATCTTTCACTTTTTTCATATTTCTGCTGTTTTTTTTTGAGAATATTTATTCAATAAATAACTTCATTGTCAAAAATCCTTTTGTATCCATTTTACAAATCCTCAACTTATTAACATTTGTTTGCAATATAAAAAATTAGATAATCAGAAATTTTTAGCTCTTAATATCTTTGGTATCTCAGTCATGATGCGTAACAATAACCGCGATGGTGGCCATCACCAAACCCATTATGGTGGTGGTCTACGAACTGGTGATGGCGGAAGCAGCGGATATCGTGGCGCCAAGCCATTTGGCGGTAATTATGGTAATCTTTTGCATTGATGTTTATTTCATTCGTCTTATTTTAATTCATTAATTTTTTTCAACTCGATTTCTTATTGGCCAAAATATGTGTTTTTTTTTGTTGCAGGTGGCCCAGCGAATCCTCAGTTCGCAAATAAAAGTATGTTTTTTACATTACGACTTTTTATATCTTTGAGGCATAGAGTAAATGAATTAATGAAAATATTTTTTTTATAATACTAGAATTAAAGATTATTGACTGGTATAAATGTAATTGAATTTAGTTATATTTATTAACATAATTTTTAATAAAAATAATTTATTAATTCTTTTTTATTTTTTAGAGCCGGAAGAGATTAACTTGATGCTCAATCCTGATTGGGAGGAGGATGATCCTGAGGAACTCAGCGCTCAACTTGCTAAGATTAAGGCAGAACGCGAGGCAGCAAAGGCTAATGGGTTTAAGACAATGGTTCCGCCTGAAAATCACTGCGACGTTAGTCAAATTTCTTCAGTGTATTCGAGAAAATGCCTGGTCCAGATTGCCGGGACCATTATTTAAAAAAAACTTGGGACCTAAGTCTGAGATCAAAAAAATCTAAGACCTAAACAATGGCTAAGTTTAAGTTTAGTTTAAAATCTTATTCCAAATGTATTCGAGTTGATATTTGGGATCCCGTATCGCGTTCTAAATATTTTTGAGATTATGGTGCAATGAGGAGTCTCGAACCCAAACTCCGATCCAACTATATTCATTTCGGGTCTTAAATAGGATCACAAATAATTTTTTTCAAAAAATAGTGGAATGTGGTCTAATTAGTGCGGAGAGGGAAAATTGAGCTTATTTTTTGATCCCAAATATGCTGCGGCGTCAAATTTTCTAGCTTAGATATTATTTTCTATACATGTGAATTTATTTTATGTTTTTTAGCCGAAGAAAGCGAATGGGGTTCAGTCGTATGTGAATGGTTTGAATAACATACAGCAGCCAATAATTCGCGAGGACGCTCAATGGCCAGTGATTGACAATCCGGTGAAGCAGTTTATTTCTGCGCCACAGCAGACTCAAACGACTTCGCGGCCGGCTCAATCGTCGATTCAGAAAACGGTGCAGCCGACTAGTCAACAGATGCAGCCGACGGCTCAGCCGGTACAGCATCCCATTCAGTTGCAGCCGCAGCCGACGGCTCAGCAGATGCATTATTCGAATCAGTTGCAGAAGCAGCCGACTCAAATGCAGCCGCATGCGGTAAAGCAGTTTTTGTCGCAGCCGTCTCAGGCAAGCAATCAGAAACTGGCTCAGCGTATGTACCAGCCGAATAAGAAAATGCATCAGTCGACTCAGTTGCCGCCTTCGTCGGATAAGTTGGTGCAGCAAAAGTCGATTCCGGAGCCGGTTAATGTGCCGCCGAATTCGATTCAGACGATCGCGCAGCCGATTTTACCGATGCAGCAGCCGCTTAATTCGGTGCAGCAACCGCCGATTCAGCCGCATTCGAATTTTTCTCCGCCCGTCAATGGATTCGTGTCAGCCGCGTCGGTGACGACCGATTCGGGCATTCACGTCAACGGAAATGGTAGGTGTGATGTCACATCGCTTACGGACGGCCAGCGTTCCACGCCCGTCATTTTTGTGCAGATTACGCCGCGCGGCGGCGTCGATATAACTCAAGAAAATGTGATGTCCCCCAAAGGTATTATTAATAGTTTTGTAAGACATTTTTTTATTCATTAACTGAGAATGGTCTTATTTTTAATTATATTTCACTTTTTTGGAGTGGAAAGTCTCTTGGTTTTTTATGAATTATTAGTTTTTGGGCCTCAATTTTAAAGTGTAATAACAATAAACAGTCTAATATAATATATATTATGTAACAATGTTAATAATAGAAAAAATATATAATTGAATTGTATTAATTGAACTCGTAATATGGTTCAGTTCCGAATGTGACTCCGCAGATTGTCATTTCGTCGGACAAGTCTGTTTTCGATTATTTCACGAACAACAACACCGGTAATAATTTGGCTACCACTTTTTTTCGCTGTTAATTCTATTATTTTGTAAAAACGAACTCAAACTTTGATTATTTTGCGAGAAGAAAAAAAAATGTGATTTTTCGTTTCAGTTGACGGGCCGACCGAAAATAACAATACGCTCTTTTTGAAGGGTTTGTTTCCACGTTTTTCGAATAATGAACAAAAGGTTTCGCTGGAAATCTGAAATATTTTTGTAATCCTAGGAATAATCTTTTCCAAATATTTCTTGTCCAAGAATAATTATTTTTCGAGAAAAAAAAATTTAATTGAACACGAAATTCCCCAATAGTCCATTTTTATTTTTTGATTTCCATTCCAGAGGACATTTGTTCGCTCGCGAACGCCTCGCAGAAGATGTTCGAAGCCTATTTCGAGGTGAATGCTCTGTTCCAGCGCATTAGCACTCGTTTGCAGCAGTCGGCTCTTTAGGGTCAAAAATCGTTTTTATTTTCGTTATTTTGTTGTTTGGCGTCCAATGGACCTTTTAATTAATTTTTTCGTTTGTTATTTTTCATATTTTTCGTTAAAAACCTCTTTTCTTCAAATAAAGTTATTTGTTTTGATTATTTTTTTAGCATTTATTTAGCAACAAAAGATTTTCTTTTTCGGGTAAAATTTTAATTACAAATCAAAAATAAGTTAAGTCACTTATCATTTTAGAATATTTTTTCAACTTTTATGTGATTTCAGACAAGTCTTAGGAAATAATTTATAAGAATAAGGAAATAATTTCAAATGAATTTTGTTTGTAACGAAATATATATATCGATTTTTTTAATACAGATATTCCTGTTCTCGATTTGCTAATTTGAAATCATATCAGCCTTGTATCACTATTTGGGAAATTCAATTCAAAAATTTTGAAAACACATTGTAAAATTTATGACTCAATCAATATATATGCCAGAAATTAATAACTCATCCTTATATAGTTATATAGGCAATAAAAATTTCAAATTTTTTTTTAATCTTTTTCAAGAAGATTAATCCAAATGGAATAGCATTTGCAAACGTTATAGCCAATTAACATGACAATTAAATTTTACATTTTAGCGCGGTTGCTCAAGAAGAAGGAGAAATTACATTTTTTCTTTTTTTTCCTAAATATAAGACGCTTTTGATGTTTCGCATATCCGCTACCTCACTAGGTGTTATTTATCGTCTCAAAGATAATACTACTTTTAGTGTCATTTTTAAAAAAATTTGCTTATTACTTTATTGTTTAATAAAATTTTGTCTGACTTGACCATTCAATAAGAGTCAAATAATAGAAAATATTGATGAAAGATTCAAATTGATTGGATCAAAATTTGTTCAGTTTTTCGTTCGGTTGATTTTATTGGAGAAATAATTGATTGAAACTCTCCAAAAGATTAATAAAACTAGATTTTTTCCAGATTCTTATGATATTTTTTGGATAGGAAGCAGCAGGATTACTTTAATTTCGCTTGTGTAAGGCCGGGTATTTTAAGTTGAATTGAAATTGGCTTCAATGAGTTCATTCTGTTATATCTGATCCGTTGAGTCCAAATTTTGTGCCCATCTTTGCTTCAGTTTTATAAAAGTGGGCCCAAAATTTGAACCCCAATACAACAGAATTGGCGCCAATTTAAATTTGGCTCAAAACACCCGGCCTTATACACGCTAAATTAAGTTATATTTCGAAGAGAATATTGCTATATGCTTATCGATGGTGAGTCGTCGCCATATGATCTCTACTTCCGCTATTTCTTTAAGCCGACATTTATCTTTTGCGGAAGCGGGTTTAAAAGCAAAGATGCTGACTCTCAATATAGACGTGATATGAATACGACTAAATTCGTCTACCCAAAACGCCTTCAGAACAGGCAAATGCGTATAGTCGATCATTGCTAAATTTACATTACCTAAAAATATATTTTTTAATATGTATAGTGCGATATTTTATTTTGTCTTTAACTCTTCTATTTCTCAATTGATTTTAAAAATGTTTCTTTTATTCGATTTTTAACAGTTTACAATTATGTTTGGTACCAAATATAATTGCAAACTGTTAAAAATCGAATAAAAGAAACATTTTAAAAATCAATTGAGAAATAGAAGAGTTAAAGACAAAATAAAATATCGCACTATACATATTAAAAAATATATTTTTAGGTAATGTAAATTTAGCAATGATCGACTATACGCATTTGCCTGTTCTGAAGGCGTTTTGGGTAGACGAATTTAGTCGTATTTTAAGATCTAAGAAATAAGGATCAACTCATTCTAGCCTTCAAACCTATTTTTGAATTGGTATTTATAATTTTTAGTTGAGAATGCGAGTAAAATTGTTGTAATGTATATTAATTATTAAATGCAAATTTTAGTGAAAATCAAATTAAAAAAATTAATTAAATTAATTTGTTATTTGTGACCCGACCCTTTTAATAAGTCACTTATTATAAGTAGCAAAAAAATTGAAGATCCAAACAAATATCGTGAGTCGACAAAATGGCACTATGAAAAAGTAATAAAAAAGAATTTTAAAAATCGGTTGTAAAATAATAAAAGTGTGGAAAAAAAGGAAAAAAATACAAATTTTTTTAAATTTGTTCCACATTGTTCAAGCTAATTTGCTAAGGTCCAGCTTTTGATTTAATTGATTAGCTTTTGTTTTCAATTCAAATTTTGAAATCAACTTGTATGCTTTTTTAGACTTTATAGTGTACTGGATGAATGCAAGTATTTCGAGGAAATAAAAAAATCTTGTTGTACACGCTTGTGAAAATTGTTTTCAACAACTCTCAAATAAGGTAAATATAATTTTAACATTTATATTAAAAACTCCCAGGTTATTATTTTTTAAGAATCACATTTTAACTTTTGTTTTATTGTGAAAGTTAGGTTGGCAAATTATGAATGTTGTCTTTTATGTTCCAACTTTTAATAAAACCAATTTATTAGAATAATATTTATCGACATAGTTTGCTATTCGAAGATCTCCAGGACCTTTTGTGAAAATAATTTTTAAAAATTTCATAGTCTCTAAATTCGGGAAAATTACGTTCTGAGACATTGTGTTATCGAAAATGCTTGGCTTAAAAATTTTAAGATCATTACTATAGTGTTATCGAAAATGCTTGGCTTAAAAATTTTAAGATCATTACTATAGTCATTGCTATTGACGATAATTTACCATTAATTTTGAAAACATATGTTACATGCACTTCTCAATTTTCTACTCACTAATTGAAAAGAACAAAACATGAAGTCTACTGCACTATTTGAGACTTTGCTCTCTAAAATTTTTGCGTGAAAAGCTTTCTAAAGAACAAAATATGCTAGTGCTCTTTTTAAAAAACAAAGCTTTACTCTTCAATAGGAGTGGAAATATAAAAAAACGATATTTATAACTTGCTAATTAATATTTTCTTTTATCTCAATCTGTTTATTGACGATGAAGTGCAGCATGATTGAGCTTTAACAACATAAAAGAAGTCCTAAAGAAAACAAACGACATAAAAGCAAGAACACATCTTTTCAACACCACGGTAATACCTGCACTCATATACGGATCAGAAACGTGGAATATGAGGGAATGCGAAAAGCACGAGCTAACGACAATGCTAAGAGCAATGGAAAGAAAAGCAATTGGAGTGAGAATTATGGACAAAATCAGAAGCGAGGAAATCAGAAAGAAAACACAATTCGCAGATGCATACGAGACAGCTACAATACGAAATACGAAGACTTCTTTGGGCAGGGCACGTAGCCATAAGGAAGAACAACAGATGGACGACACGAGCGACATTTTGGTGGCCATACGACTGCAAAAGACACCCGGAAGACCAGCGGAAAGATGACGAAAGTTGATAAAAGAGCGCATAGGACCTAATTGGAGGCAATTAGCGGAAGACAGAAAACAATATAAGCGGCGATTGTATGATTTACCACGGGATAACAACGTGTGACACGGATCTTCAAGTATTTTTTTGTTTCTAACCTAATCCTATCCTCGTCTCTTACAGACTAATGGCGGATCGACGAATTTGCTGTGGTGGACACTGGCTCCGGTGCCATTTACAGTAACGATCATTGTAATTTTGCTCGTGATTCTCTTCTTCGTTTTGTTTAATATTAAAAAGCCAATAAAAATTGATGTGATATTGTCTACTGTATTACTTCGATAGCTTTTGTAATCCGTATCTGTGTATTGATGATTGATAAATTCTATATAATTTGATTAAATTTTCTTCTAGATATATATTATGCCTGTGTAAAATTGGTTTCGTTGAGAAAATAATTTATTTTTGCTTTCGTGAAAAATGTTATTTACATGAATTTTAAATGATTTAGAATTTTGTAAATAATTATTTAAGACGTGTTTTCAAAAAACGCCTCGTTTACCATAAAAATAACTATGAAGTGATTCTGAATGAGAAAGAAACGATATTCTGCAAACAGGAATAAAATTTTAAAGCTACTGTGAAGGTGTTACAGAAAAATATGTTGCACGGCCAAATACGTATTTTCCTGGCCAAATACGTATTTTCCCGGCCAAATACGTATTTTCCCGGCCATATACGTATTTTCCCGGCCAAATACGTATTTTCCCGGCCAAATACGTATTTTCCCGGCCATATAAAAAAAATTTTTTCACATTTATTTAAATTATCGTAAACTTTTATAAAAGTTTACGATAATACGATAAAATTTACGATAATTTAACCCATAAGTGACGACGTGTACACGAATTTAAATTTGTGCAATTATTGGCAAATGTGTTCATTCTGTTCTGTATGGTTTTATAAACATAAAAAGAATTTGTCGTATAAGAAACCTTCTAGGCACATATTTTGAGTGTGGTTCCAAAGCTTTACCCAATTAAAGAACAGAATGAAGGCAAACGCCAATTCGCGCGCAAATTTGAACTCAAAACATTCATTGTCACTTATGGGTTAAATGAATGTGAAAAAATTTTTTTATATGGCCGGGAAAATACGTATATGGCCGGAAAAATACGTATTTGGCCGGGAAAATACGTATTTGGCCGGGAAAATACGTATATGGCCGTCGGGCGGGAAAATACGTATATGTATTAGGCCATGCAACATATTTTCCCGCAACTATGGCATATGTTATTCATTGCAAGTTCCAGAAATTTGCTTATTCAGACTCGCATTTGTCCGACTTTTGTGAGGGACTTCGTTGAGATTGTCGAATTCTAAAAGCAAAAAAAAAAAAATGCACACGAGAAAGCTTGTTTTTGTAAAATTTTACGGATAAACAATTGACTTATGCGGCTATTCTAGTTGAATTAACATCTAGCAAAAAAAAAGCAATTGCCTGCTATTCGCTGTAAAATAAATACTCGTTCAATTAATTAAAATAAAAATAAGAATTTGCTTCACACGATTAACATTTTTACCTGTTACGCCGAATTCTCTCGCATTTAGAGCAGTCCAACTCCGTCGTACGATTGGTCTTTAGCATCTGAGAACGACATTTTGTGTGCATTAGTGTACCACAACTTTCACAACGATAAACGCGCTCTAATTGAAAGGGAAATAGGAGGTCGGCGTCGTTGCCGCAAATCTGGCAAATGAACGCCCGTTGGCGACATTCCTTAAGATTTTTTGAAGAATAACAAACAATACACATAGCATAAACGGCTTTCAAACTAGCTTGTATATTCATTAGCTATATAAATTTTTAGTTCAAAAGAAAGTATAAAAACCAACCGGGCAGTGCACAATATGCGCACGACCGGCGTTGGCAATCGGCTCGAGCATCTCGATGAAATTCCGATTAAAAACACCAACAAAATCCAAAATGGAAAACATGTTGACGCTTTCGAGCTCCAAAAAACGACGCGGTATCGAAGTGAACATGGTCTTTAGGCTGAAACTTTTCCAGGAATCAAACCCTGGCCGTTGGTATATACGAAAAAAAAGGCAATTATCAGATTGGAATTATCTATATGATGAGAATAAGCCACTAGACACTCTAAATGTGAGAAAATTTGATTTGCTCAGTTGTTTGTTTATGTTAATATACTTACTGGCCGTGACTGGTCTCGATGCGTTCGGCGAACACGCACATTTGAACGTACTGCCACATGTGCGAGACTTGAGTGCGTAGATCACGTGTTTTTCGCAATACCTTCACTCGGCCGTACAAGGCGGGATTAATTTCCGGCACGTTGAATACAGGCTGATCGGCGTTGTCGCGCAAAAAGCTTAGCGCCGTATCGCATACGAGAAACTCTCTAAAAAAAAAAGGGCAAATGTGAATGCGACAAATAAGCAAGTGATAAAAACAACAACAGATATGACTCCAGCCACTTGAAATTCCATTTATGGAGTATTTGTGCGGGAATGACGAATTTCGCGCCCTGATGACAGCACTGGCAAAAGATCTTTGAATAGTAGTAGCAGATACGACTTCTTTTAGCGTAGAAGTTGTCAAACCGCCGACTGCATCCCGCACATCGTGAGTCCTGATTGCTTAGCATTCCAGCAATACTAAATAAAAAATTAAATTCCTCACTAATATAAAGCAATAAAATGTGAATTTTCGTCGTTGGTAAAAGAGTAAACAAATTTGATATTGTAATACCTAAAAGTTTTAAGCCCATATTATCGGTAATGAAGTGAAATTGCTAAACATTTATTGGGACCGATTCAAGCGCAAGCTAAAACGCGATTATGAATGATACTCACACATATGCTTGCTTAAAAAGAAGGACGATAACCAGCGATGCTAAACTTACTCCTTGTAGTTGATCGTAGAGAGATCGTAGATGAACTTGAGTTTCGGCGGCGCCCAACTTCGCCGGCTGGCCGCCGTGGCGGCGCCACGCAGCGACGTCGACGAGGTGGACGAGGAGGAGGAGGAATGCCGACGTCGTCGACGCCGAATCAACTGCTTGCCGCTTGTGGTGCGCACCAGACGATGCTCGTCACAAATCTCGTTTGGCAGTGTGACGAGCTACAACGGAAAAATTTAAAAAGCAAGTAATTTTAAAAATTTAATCGGTCTACATCGTCGGAGAAGTCGAGGAATGACGCCACGCAATTCAGATCGTCTTCGGCGTTATTAGTCGTCGTTTCCGAGCCACTGGCGTTTTCCTCAGCATAATTCACCAATTCTACGGCGCCGTTTTCGTCGACGATTGCGACCGGACAAGAGGGCGAAACGACGCCGCGATTAGACTCACTCATCGTCGTTCCATACGCCGACGAGGAGCGCCCCGGAAAGCCACGCTGCCCAAAGTACTTGAGGAAGAGCGCGTCTCGGACCGAGTCGCGCCATTCCCGAGAAGAGAATGCGCCGCGCAAAGCGCCGTCCCTCGACTCCGATCCCGACGAGTGCTGAGCGAGGGGTTTATTATCGCATGAGCAGTCGGAGCGACTAGCAAAGAAAAAAAAGAATAATTTACTTTTCCAAACAATGAGAAGATAAAATATCTGAGAGTATAGCTGTCTATCAATTCTTATTTTTTTTAATAAAAGACAAAAAACTATTAGCTATGTTTTAAAAAAATTTAAAAAATCTAGGAAAAATTCACAACTCTTTTCACATAAAAAAATTCGCCAAAAATTTTAATGCCGACTCAAAAATAGGGCTAATATTTATTTTTAACATTAAATAATCATTATTTTATATTTTTGCAATGAGGTCAATCATTTATGTTTAAGTAAAAAATCATAATTGTGCTATGTTTGCTACAATTCAACCGCTCTACCTCGTAGTTGGTTGTTGCGCGAGTTCGTCTGTACCCAAAAACATTGCTGAATAATCGTAGAAAATTGAGTTTCCTTCATTCTTTTGCAAAGGATCAAATTGCGATTGGCTATTGATTGAATTCGCCTCTCTGACGAATTCGTCGTATAGCTAAAATCAACAATATGCAAAAACCAAATAAGACTTTATATTATTTTATCAAAAAAAAAAACCTCAAATGTTTTGAAAATGTTTTGTGGATCAATCGGCCGACTAAAATCCAAATGCGCCTTTAATTTCTCCCATCGGGACTTCTCGGCGGAACTGATTAGCAAATCGCTGATGTAGATGTTCAAATCATCCTATAATATTTATTGTAATTCAAAAGAGCTGAAACAAAAATAAAATTTATCCATGAACCGTTTGAAGACATTTGAAATTTTCCGAAATTCCGTCCTTGCCAAAAACATTCTCGCCAGGCCCGGCAATTTGTCGGAGTCGTCGTGGTTCATCGTCATTGTCATTGATGCTATTATTTTCGTGCGGAATATTGCACGATAGCTTGGTGTCATAGGGCATTATTTGCTAAAAAAAATTGCTTTTTGAAAATGCTTGATTTCTTGAAGCAAAGCTATAAATAAGTTGCGATATTCTCAAACCACGATGAAATAGTTTTATTATGAAAAAACTAAAGGAAATTTTTAAATTTTTAAGATGATTACAATAACCAAATAAGACTTTGTAGTGCAATCGAGATTGAGCCTAAAAAATTGTTTTTTTTCACCTTTTTCGTTTCCAATCCACATGTTGTCACGTTATTCAATGGAAAAGAAAGTTGGACACTACGCATTTCGGATTTCGACGATTCGCCCATGGAGGCTCATTTTACATCGTTAAAAATTAAAGTTATAAAAACGATCAAAAAAGTGAACATGATTATCACAGCGAATCACCAACTTATCTATACGAAAGAGAAAAAGCAAACATACAAAAATTTTTTCTCATTCCAATGTTTTTTTTTGTTTCACATTGCCAAATCGACATTTTTTAAAAAGGAATTTACTTAAAGATGATTAAGGCGGCGTTTCCAATTTTTTTAATTAAAAAAAAATTAACTTAAAGTGACTTTATCGAACCAAAGTTAAAATCAAAATTAATTACTTAACTTAATTTAGTCAAAGTTAAAACAAAATTAAATGAAAATTTTAATTTTACAAAAATTAAATTAAAAATTAAGCGGCAATTTTAATTTACAAAAGATAAAAACGAAAATTAAGTCATTCATTTAATTTTACCAAAATTAAGTCAAAAGTTAAAAGCATTTTTTAATTTTTCCGATTGCTGTTGTAAAAACGGCTACGATGCAGGCAACATGTTTTTCATTTGACGCTTTGCGATCTCCATTTCCGTTTCATCCAATATATTTATTGTGTTAGGATCTAGAGCGGTTGCGATAATATAAATCGGCTCGAAATTATCATCGTTTTCATCATAATAATGATTAAATCTATATTTTATCTCGCAAGTTAAAAAAAACACCTCATCATTCGTAAAATTAGGAAAAATGTTTCTTTTACTAAATATTGCTAGCAGCGTTTTAATATACAAAACTTCGAGATATTGTGGCGATTTTTTCAGCTTGAATTTTTACAATAATTTCAGAAAATGACTCAGGCAAACTAAAAATATCCTGTAGATAAATTATTTCATTTTATTTTAAATATTCCCATTTGTAATTTGCTGCAAAATCTTTTAAGAATGAATAAAGCTCCAAAAATCTGGCGATTACATAAATCTATTAGATTGTTCGGAAAGAAATGCGCGTTGCATTTGTCCATTTATTTCTTTGGTACAATAAAAGATTTTATAAAACGGTTTTGTCTATCAGAAAGAGCGTTTTATTCCGCATCGTTTGATATATAACTTGTCTATGTTTACATTGTTTTTTACAAGAAAAAGTGTTTAGAAAATATTTCACCAAAAATTTCGAATTCGAGCTTGCATGTGGTACGACTTCAAGCGAGGCAAATCGGCTGCTGAATCTCATCGTGCCCTGTCTGAGGTATTCGGCGAAGAAGCCCTGTCCGAAAGTCAGTGTCGACGATGGTTCCAGCGCTTCAAGAACGGTGATGAAAGCTTGGAGGACAAAGAACATGGAAGTCGGCCTCAAGTCGTCGATAACGAAGTATTGAAGTCCGTCATTGAATCGGATCCCTGCCAAACCACTCGAGAACTGGCAACGCACTTTGACTGCTCAAATTCTACCATATACAGTCAAACCTCGATATAACGTCACCTCGCTTTAACGTCAACCTCGGTATAACGTCACTTAGGCCCGGTCCCGATGATTTTACTATGCCATAACGTCACCTTCAATTATATAAACCCTCGCTTTAACGTCACCCTGTGTCGTGAACTTTGGTTTACGAAAAGTTAAAATTCAAATTTTTTCTCTTTTCGCGCTTCTTTTCTTGGCATTCTGCTCAATTGTTATCGTTAAAATATTTTTTGCGTTAACGTTGTTAAATTTTTCATTGACGATGCGATGCTGAAGCTCCGTCAGAAGAAGATGCGCCAGCCGACTATCATCGAGAGCTTTGCAAAGGGACAATTCCGTGGATTTTCGCCTTTCATTTTCCCAGTGATATTTGGTGTTAGTTAAAAAAATAAAGTATATTGTAAACCTTTTTCTTTGTTAAACATCATTCAGAGACATAACAGCTTCTTACTCGGACTTTTAGGGTCTGCTTATTAAATCCTCGCTTTAACGTCACCCTCGGTATAACGTCACCTAGGCCTGGTCCCGAAGGGTGACGTTATATCGAGGTTTGACTGTATGAACATTTGCGCGCAATCGGCAAGACGAATAGGTGCGGAAAGTGGGTGCCGCATCAGTTGAGCGACGCAAACAAGGCAACACGAGTGACAAAAGTCGGAATTCTCATTCGCCGCTGCAAGAACAGCGATTTCTTGGACTCAATTGTTACGTCAGATGAAAAATGGATCTGCTACGACAACGCAATGCAAAAACGGCAGTGGTTGGACGCTGATGACGCACCAAAACTGACTCCAAAACCGGACATACACGGCAAAAAGGTTATGCTTTGTGTTTGGTGGAACAGCAAAGGTTTGGTGTATTTTGAGGTTTTGGATTCTGGTCAGACGGTTAGGCCGAACCTCTGCAAAGACCAATTGAGCAGCGTTGACCAAGCCTTACGGCGACGGCGTCGACGAAATTCCTCCACGACAACGCTCGGCCGTATATCGCAAAGATCACTTCGCAGAAAATCGAGGAATTGGGCTGGGAAGTTCTTCCTCATCCGCCATATAGCCCAGACCTGGCACCATCCGATTACCATTTGTTCCGGTCGATGCAGCACTCATTGGCTGAGAGAAAGTTCAAAAACCGCGAAGAAGTCGAGATTTGGGTATCCAACTACTTCAATTCGCAACCGGCCGATTCCTTCGAGAGAGGCCTCCATTCTTTGCGTGGTCGTTGGCAACAAGTCATTGATAATAATGGAGATTACCTTTTGAATTGATGTTCTTTAAATTTGTTTTATAATAAAAAAATTTTTTGACTCAAACGCGCATTTCTTTCCGAACAACTTAATATAATGCCTATCCCGTTTTAGACGGACTAGGTAATGTTTTAGTACTTTTTTACATTAATTCACGATTTAATTTTACAGACTTTTTAAAATGAGAAATCACTACCGATATTTTTTAAGCAATTTCCTTTTCCCAAAAATTCGTTTAAAAAGTTTGAAATAACAAGCTGTAATGAATGTGCGAAATAACTTAAGCGCTGGATCGACTGTAATTACTGGAACATGAATTGGAGGAGGAAGATCAAAATCTATATTTTCTATAACTATAATCACATCTTCCTCATAATCTTCTTCATCATCAATTTTGAATGCCTTTATCACATTGGCGCCATTGTCTGTCATTACTTCATAAATATCGCTAAGATTCAATCCATATTTCATTAAAATAACATTAAAATAACGACGGATCAAATCACCAGTATGACTTTCTTTTAGACTTTCAAGGCCAAAAAAAGACGTTTTGCAAATGAAGAGTTTAGATCAATTAAATGATATGTAATATATTAAATGATATGTAATATGCAATTAAATGAAGTGTAATTCCAAGATAAGAATTTTACATACTACTATCGGTCCAAATATCCAGTGTCAATGAGGGTTTATGCTGCATTCTTTCCAAATATTTGCTTATTTGTTGAGTAATCATTTTAGCTTTTTCCGACAATCTATTTGTAAGTGTGCCAAATTTTTTTTTTTGGAATTTTAAAGTTACTATCTAAGCTGTGGATGAATTTTCGCATTAAAGAATGCACGAAAGTGTTTACTGATACTGATGGGATTGCCAGTACGAGCGTAAACATATCCTGACTTTTCAAATCCATTGTCATCACCGATATAGTCGTCACTCATTTCAAATAATCGTCACTCATTTTTATGTGCACAATTTTGATAATTTGGCTTAACTTTCGTCAGCGGCTTAATTTTACACTTTTAATTTTGGCAAAATTAAAAAATGCTTTTAACATTTGACTTAATTTTGGTAAAATTAAATTAATTAATTAACTTTGGTAAAATTAAATGAATGACTTAATTTTCGTTTTTATCTTTTGTAAATTAAAATTGATTAAAATTTTCATTTAATTTTGCTTTTAACTTTGACCAAATTAAGTTAAGTAATTAATTTTGATTTTATCTTTGATTCAATTAAATGATTTTATTAGGTCTAAAAGTTAATTTCCGCGTTTTTTTACGATTTTTAAACTGCATGAAACTAGAAAAACTTAAACAAAACTTTTATTCAAAATAATTTCCATCATTAATAACAACATTTTCCCAAAGTTTGGGCAATTTATGGATTCCATCATAATAAAAATTTTCTGGTTTGGCCGCTATCCATTTATCAAGCCATTTTTTGACGTCTTGACGATCTTGAAAGCGCTGCTCCGCTAGACCATGAGCCATTGCCCGGAAAAGGTGATAGTCCGACGGGGCGATGTCCGGAGAGTACGGCGGGTGCGGTAAGATCTCCCATTTGAACTCTTTTAGCGTGTTTTTCACCGATTGAGCGACGTGCGGCCTTGCGTTGTCATGAAGCAGTATAATTTTTTCGTGCCGACCCTCCCATTCTGGTCTTTTTACTGCGATTTCGTGACGCAACTGCGCTAGTTGATGTTGGTAGTTATTCGCAGTAACTGTTTCGCCAGGTTGAAGAAGCTCATAGTACAGTATGCCGCGTTGATCCCACCATATGCACAGTAAGACCTTCTTCCCGTGGATGTTTGGTTTCGCGGTCGAAGTTGTCGGTTCACCGGGACTAACCCACGATTTTTTTCGCTTCGGATTGTCGTAGTACACCCATTTTTCATCACCAGTTATGATGCGGTGTAAAAAGACTTTCTTTGGAATCTGTCCAGCAAGATTTGTGAAGTGGTTTTTCTCTGCTCTTTGTTGCGTTCTGACAGCTCATGGGGCACCCATATTCCTTGCTTCTGAATTTTCCCCATTGCTTTCAATCGAAGAGAAACTGCATATTGCGTGACGCCGAGACATTCCGCGAGTCGCTCCTGTGTTTGAGCCGAATCTTCATCCAATAAAGCTTGAAGTTGTTCGTCTTCAAATTTTTTTGGCTGTCCTGGCCGATCTTTGTCGTTGACGTCAAAGTCGCCCGATTTGAAACGCTGGAACCATTCTTGGCAGGTTCTTATGGATGGAGCAGCATCGCCATAAGCTTCGACAATCATTTGGTGCGCGTCAGTGGCTTTCTTCTTGAGATGAAAAAGGAAAAGAAGAGTTTCCCGCAAATGACGCTTTTCCGGCACAAAAGTTGACATCTTTAAATTAAAAATAATACGTGTTTATAATGTTATATAGTGAAAGTCATATACTGATAGAAAGCTGATAATACAGAGAACATTATAACATAAAATTCGTTAAATAAAAATAATTTTATTTTGGCAAAATTCAACAACAACAAAAAACGCGGAAATTAACTTTTAGACCTAATAATTTGGACTTTAAATTAAAAAATTTTGGAAACTGCTTTAAAGCATTTCATGAAACTTTTAACATTGAAATTTGCGCCAAAAAAATAACGAAATGTTTTGAATTTTTAAATTTTTTTTAAATGAGGACCAAATTCTTAAAAAGCAAAAAAGTTTAAAAAGATTTAGGCATAACAGATTAACATACCAGGCTCATTGAATTCTCCGGACTCGGATCTTAGATGTTGCGAAAGGCCGAGTGATTCAACCGACCGAAAAGTCCAGCAATGATACGAACTTGAGGAGAATCGAGGAAGCCTCCATCATCATCCATGTAACAATTTTCTGTCGGAGAACAAAGGCATAGGATAATGCAGGCAATGGATTGGTGTTTTGACTTGAAAAGAACGTGGCTCCGGTCGTTTATATTACCCGAAAACGGAACGTGAAAAAGTGGCGATGTGTTTGACGGCACGAAGAGAGAAACGAGACGTTTAATGCTATTTCGCTGGGCATTAGAGAAGTCATTCGGTGATGCGACAAAATGGGATTGACAAAAACGAGCCATAAGATTTATATATATTTTATATATATATATATATATATATATATATATATATATATATATATATATATATATATATATATATATATATATATATATATATATATATATATATATATATATATATATATATATATATATATATATATACATATACCCTAAGTTCGGGATGATAAGCCGCGGCTTATAGAACAAGAAACAAAATGAAAACTTTCAAACAAATTATAAAATTCCTCGGGCAGAGCTTCAGCCACAATTTCAGCTTCCTCCTCCTCCAAGATTTCTTGTTCTTCTTGCTCTAGTTCCACAGTTTCTTCGTGATCTGGTTCTTGTAAAATCGGCGCGCCTTCTTCCAAGGCGCGTCGAAATCTATTTTGCACGCATTCTTGAGGCACTTCATTGAAACTGTCGAGAATCCATGAGCAGATTCGGTAATAAGATGCTCGACGCATACGCCCGCCGGCCGTGTAAGTATGTGTGGCCTCGTCGACTATCCATTTTTCCCATTGCTAAACTTAAAAAAAAGTTTTTTATTTAACACAAATTGATCTTTACTTCTGGGATTATTTAAATTAAAAATAAATATTTAATATTGTAAATAATTTTGAGGTATTTTTTCTATGATATTGAATTAGAAATTTTCTTGTTATATATAGTGTATTTTTTATAAATATATATACATTTGTATTTTTTTACATTTTCAATCTATACCTTTTTCGATCGAGTTAAAAATAACAAACATGTTCCGCTACGTTAAAAAATTTCTTAAAATTCTCACAAATGAGAATATAAACACATTGGCCCTTAATTAATTTATTCAGTTATTGAAAATTTATTAAATACATTAATTAGCAACAGAAATATTAAAAGACACGTTCGTCAAAAGCCATACTTTTTTGGACAAAAAATTTCAAGTGCTTTCCCTCGTGTTCACGGACATAATAATATTCTTAATAATTTATTTTAAAATCTACATTTTACACAACTTTTTCATTTTACAAAAATAATAAAAGTAAATAATATTGAATTATATAAAAATAATATACAATATATAAGACGTCACATAAATATAGTTAAATAACATTTTCGTACGTATCCATGGATACGAGGCTAAAATTTTTACGCTTAGATTGTGAGACATTATAAAAACAAAATTTTTATTCCTTACAGTTCCAAATTTTTTTTGCAAAAATACTGTTTTTATACATATTTCTGTAAACTTCATTACAATATTTTGTTTGACAATTTGAGTAATTACATTTTTATTTACTCATAATTATTGCTTACTTACTTTTTAAGAAGAGTTTTTAATTATTTAAAATGAATCGAAAATGAAAATTCGTGCCACTTCTGCCGCGACACCAACTACTTCTACGATGTCTACCATAGTAACAGCAAGCGCAAGACCCCGCTCCGATCGAGGGGTGTCGCACACATCAGACAGTATCGCGAGCTTAATACGTGAAAATCAGGCAACGATAAAGTAAATATATTGAATTAATAGATTAAAAAGTCATTTATTTTAAAAAATTAATACTATGTTTATTTCAGTAATGATTTCACCATTCCGGAACTACCCATTGCTCGAAAAATTGTGTTTGTCCTTATTGCTCCATGGGACGACCCATTTTACATTGGTCTTGATGCTATTGAAATATTTACAGCTAATGGTAGTCGTCCGGAAATAGTCAATGTTCGTTTTTCTATAATTTAAAAGGTATACATATGTCTAAATGTATGATTAACTTTTGACACATTAAGATAGAGACAGATGCTGCAGAAAGTTACGGTGATGTCCGAAATATATTAAACTGCTCATCGTTTGCAAGCAGATCAAATGATAATTGTGATTCACGACGAGGTATGTGGATGTGCAAGTACCGTGGTTGTTCCCACGAGCCGGATAGCTACGGTAATTCTGTTACGCAATTGCCGATTACTATAACAGTCACGTTTTCACATAGAGAGACGATTGCAATGATTCGCATTTGGGTCGCTAGTTTCTTTCACAGCTAATTTCTCAACAAATATATTTTAATTGATTTTTACAGAACTACAGTGAATCACGCGTACACGCGCCTCGCGGAGTTTGCAAAATGCGAATAGATATTGATAGTGGTGCGTGCATTTTTCGTGGAGAGATATCATGTGCCTTTACAAATATTACAAATTTCGATGATCCGAGTATGACTGAGCCACGACCCACGGGGGATGTGGGTTAATATAAACGATAAAAAAATACAATTTACAGGAAAATGCAAGAATATTTATTAAAACATATATTTACATTAACATGAAAATATTTAGACAATTCTATTTACGACTAATGATGAAATTCTTAATCGAATCGCAGAACACGATGTCTTCTTGGAAGATGATAGCTATGCTTTAGAATGTGCTAAATTTGTCGTTAATGATGAAAAATGTCCGCAGCCCAAAGCAGCAATCAAACGTCTTGAAAAGCTAACAGAAAATTTTGAAGAAACGTCAAGTGAAATGGATTCACTTCGAATACGCGATAAGCCTCAAAAAACGCGGTTAGATAATAATTTATGCATGAAACCTGGAACCGCAGACTCAATGACAAGCATTGAAGGATATGGTAAAATATAAGGTTCTTTTGTAATATTAGACTCCGAAAAAAAATTTTTTAATGACTTTTTTATGTTTTCTGGCACGGGGAATTTGAATTTGATAAATTTCTTACTGATTTTGTTGTTTTTGCGCAGTTTTTGACATTTTCTAGTTTCACGTTTAACTAACTTTAAATGTTGTCTTTTTTGCTAACGTACTAACATGAATTTTACACAACTAATAGGTCGAGTGAACAGTGAAGAAGAAGCAGTGGAAAGTGATACTACGCGAGATTTTATGGAGTCTAATTTGGCGGAGTACATGTGGAGGACGCGCTTGGACGGCCGTGATCCTTTCATTGTCATTTTGCAAGACGTCGCCAAATTTTGGCACGTCTAATTGTTAATTATTTATCGTTGTTTTGTTTACTGTTATTAGAATTATGTTATAAAATTATGCCTCGAAAATGTTAAAAACTGCACAAAAATAACAAAATCAGTAAGAAATATTATTAAATTTGAAACATTATTAAATCAGAAAACCTAAAAAAAGTCATTAAAAGTTTTTTTTTGAGGGTCCGATATCACAAAAGAACTAAATATAAAGAATATATGAAGATAAATACATAAATGTATGTAAAATTTATATTTTTCAGAGCGTATTCAGCCAGTTTTATCAAAAGCTACTATCATAAATATTAATTCACTTGCAGACATTAAAAGACCGGCTACAGGTTCTGCACAATACATTAGTTCTGCGAGTTTATCGCCTGCATACAAAAGAAACGCGACTGGTAATTGTAATCTGCAGCATATTTATACCGACATTGTCGATGTATGTTGATTTAGATTCATTTTCATTTGACGATAATAAATCCACAAAGAAACGTCAAGAAGATAAAAATTCATTTCCCAAAGCGAAAAACCCTACAAAGCAAGTATTACCATTAAATAATGATTATGAGGAAGAAAATGTTGGCGAGTGTATTTCCGGAAAAGGTTTATTTTTTATGCTATAACAGTGCGAACAATTGGTAATTAATTTAACTTTTTGTAGTCTTTCACATGGAACTTTTGGCTAATTGGGGTGCGTCCGACTTTATTGGTCTCACCGGTATTCAGTTTCTTGGACCACGCTGTGAAGCACTTTCTGTCGAAAACTGTGTAGTGCAATATAATGACAATGATTTATTCTTATCCTCCACTGAAGCTGACACAAAACTTTTAAGGCAATTCTATATTTCATAAACAATAAAACTAATAAACTATTTATTAATATTTACAAAATGTTGTAAATTATTAAACATTTAATTTGTAGCTTAATAAATGGAAACAATCTGACGTGTTCGGCTGATGAAATGTGGCTACAAGATTGGAAAAATGATAGCGTTACTATTGCTGAAAGTGCCCCACCAATTGTCACTTTCACCTTTGCCAAAGAAGTCCAGCTAACAGGTAGATATGGTAAATTTAATAAAATTAATTTGATTTGAATCATCGTATATGTTAGGCGTAAGCATATGGAATTATAATGCGTCGTCAGAACTGTCATATTGTGGAGTAAAATGCGTGCAGTTTTATATTAATAGTCGTCCAATTTGTGGGCCAGTGCTTTTGCGTCGAGCGCCCGGTATTTAAATTTAAAAAAATCTAAAGTTAAGTTAATAAATTACTAATTTTTTTTATAACAGGAATGGTATACTTTGACTACGTGCAAGACATACTTTTCGATCGTTGCCACCTCTTTAGACCATTGAGTTCACGACCTGCTACAAAATCCATTAGTGCCTGTTAGTTTT
Organism: Bradynema listronoti; assembly: GCA_024678965.1. Lineage (NCBI taxonomy): Eukaryota > Metazoa > Nematoda > Chromadorea > Rhabditida > Allantonematidae > Bradynema > Bradynema listronoti. The sequence goes on from JANLNO010000012.1 coordinate 2,912,790, forward strand.
TTTATTATTTTTTTTATCATTTTAATAACAAAACTAGAATTTTAGTCCTATTTGAACTTCGTCTCCTGTCTTCTTGGGGTGATGAATACTATATTGGATTAAATGGTGTAGAGCTTTTTAATCGCAAGAATCAGTTGATACGTCTTAAATCGCAAAGTATTAACGTTATATGTCTACTATACAATAGAAAATTTAAAAAACCGGTTCAGATTTGGCCGCGTTTCCCGAAAGCGTTAACGTGCTGCCATCGGTTACGGGGGATCCGCGTTCGAGCGATAAACTCATCGACAACGTTAACGATACGAAAAAGTCTATTCCTTCATGTGCAATGTATTTAGGCATGTGAAACCATTTATAATATTTCAGACCACATCACATGTGGCTAACGCCGTTGCTGCCAAATAATTATGCGCGCGTTTTTTTCATTTTTGACGCGCCCGAGTTCGTATCTCGCATCCGCATTTACAACTATCGTAAAACGTCACAACGAGGAGTGCGACACATTGCGGTTTGAAACAAATATACAAAATGTTTCCATCATTATACAAAATATTTCCATCTTTAAAACACTTTAGATAACCGCCGATGATCTGATCATATTTAGCGGCGAAGTGCCGCAAAGTGACAATGATCATACCGGCATATTGGACGTCTCGTTACGAGACCTGGACTAATACTCAGCTTTAATTTTGAAAACAATTTTATTAAATTGAGCTAACAAAAGTTTGTCGCTAGAAAAAAAAAGGGAAAGGAATATTCTCATAAGCATACTAAAAATAAAAACCAGATTTGACGGGTATATTAGCGATATATTATTTATTATAATGTATGAAGGAATCGAGATTATTTGTCATTTCAACAACCATAAAACAATTTATTCTTGATTTTTCTTCAATTCAGGTTTTCTCATCAATGTTGACAAACAAAGAAAGAACAAAGAATGGTCAAATCTAGGGACCTGCAAAAAATTAGTTTTGATAATAAAAAAAAAAGAAATTTAACATTTAATGAGTCAAAATTAGAACTGAAATTTCGCGGAAGGTCGGTCAAAGTTATCGCCCAATTTTTCGTCTTTGTCTCCGCTCTGCTGATTCACGCTGCCGATTGAGACCATATTCTCTAATTCTTCGTCGCTTTCGCCGCTATTGAAGAACTCGTTGATGATCTTGTAGGCAAGATGATAGATTTGTTCCGAATCGTGGTGTTGAAGTGTCTCTAGATGGTCCAATCCATGCTCCTCCACTAGCAATTCGGCGCGCTTCGCGTCGTTAGGACTATGAATTCTGATCGCATTCAGCATGCCGTAAAGCGTCTCCAGCATGTTGACGATAAGCTCGTTGTTTTTGACGTATAGAGCCTCACAGACAGCTGGCAAAGTTTTGGGGATTCCGGCCAAATGGAGAATCTGCTGTGAGGTGCCGCCATGAACAATGTTGGCCAGAACCCAACTCGCTTCCGATTGACCACGATGGTCTCCCTAGAGGAAAGAAAGAATAAAAAAAATCCTCTCATAAAAATTGAATATTTTGGAATTATAAATATAGGAAAATATTGGGTTGTACATAATTATCCGCGGCCTTTTCGAATGCTTAAAAAAGTTAGTTTGTTTTTGTTCAATGTTTTTACTTTGTATGTTGTTGAATAGCTCTTGTTACGGACTTTCGCATGTATTCTATTTTACGATTCTACGTCTATTAGATCTCCAGATATTTGTTTTTGGAATAACGAACAATCAGAAAATAATAAGAGCTGTTTTACGGAAGCGATTTGTACAATGTTATAAAATCGCTCCTGCTGCTCGGAAACTTAACGAAATGTTCGGTCGTTATGAAATATCGCAAATATTGTGAATCCATATCAGATAAAGCCCAAACATTTCGTTCACAGCGCAGCTTTGCTTCATTATCCTATTCAAAATGCCTGCAAAAATGTTCGTAAAATCGTTTACCCGATTTTCCAAATCAAATATTTCAGCACACAATAGACGAAGAACCATACAAGAGCTATTCAACAACATACAACGTATAAACATCGAACAAAATCAAACCAATTTTCTTAGGCATTCGAAAAGGCCGCGGACAATTATGTTACAACCTAATATACCGTATTTCCTCTAATTGAAGCCCCGGGGTTTATATATTTCGATCACCCTATAGGGGGGGGCTTATATTAGAGGGGGGGCTTATATTGGAGGGGGGGCTTGTATATTTTAATGTCGTCGCGCCGAAGGCGCGACGAAAAATTTGGAAAAAAGGCAATATTTTTCACAAAATTTCATCAAAATATAAAACTCAACCATTTTATTCAACAAATTTAACAATATGACGGAAATAACTAACAATATTACGGAAATAAAGTAAAAATATCACGGAAATATTTATAAATCTTCAATTTCTAGAGATACATCGCTTAAAAATCCGTTCTCATCGTCCTCTTCATAGTCGACCTCTTCTTGAATTGGAATTTCGTCACAGGCTTCACGGGCTTCTTTGAGCATCTGTAATCCTTCTGGAACTGGACCGTGTTCCTTGAAGCAATGTATTTTATTACTTTTTGCCCAAATATAATTTGGACAAAAAGTAAACTTACACGAGTCGTTTCAGATCCTCTTCTTTCTTTACCCATTCTCGGACATTCTTGCGATCTACTTTGAATTTCTCGCTTGCTGAATGAATAGAAATCTGCTTTGCATAGTTGACAACGTCCAATTTCCAATCCACTGAGTAGGCCTTGCGTTTCCTTGCCTTATCGAATTGTTCCTCTTCGTTGTAATCATCGCTGTCATACGCTTGAACAAGATCCATTTTTTGACACAATTCAAAAAATAACAAAAAATAATTCATGGCGGGACAATAAATTTCATGGCGGGACAAAAAATTTTATAAATTTTTTGAATATTGACACTATGTAGAGTTTTTTTATAAGGTTGGGTCCAAATCGTGATGACCAACCAAATCAAAAAAAGTGACACTATATAGAATTTTCCACTATTGGGAGTTGCCACTATTGGGAGCTTCGACTGTAGTGATATTACAAAAACAAAAAACGGTATAGAGAAAATGGTCCTCTAGGGGGGCTTATAATAGAGGGGGGGGGCTTATATATTTTACTCAACCTCCAAGGGGGGGCTTATATTGGAGGGGGGGGGCTTCAATTAGAGGAAATACGGTAGTCAAAATTGATCTAAATTATCACTTTAAATAATTCTTGAGATTTTCGTTTCTCTTAAGCATTACGAGTTCCTGCTTTCGTTCATTTGTTTTATCCAAAAAATTTTCCAACTTACGTTTTGAAGAACGTCTACGATAAGCGGCAAAACACCGGAATCAATGATGGCTTGCTAAAAAAAAACTCAATTGTACTATTTCGAATTTTTCCAAATTCCTCTCATAAATGTGGTGAATTTCTTTGAAAAAACTAAGCAATTTGTAAACAATAATTTTAAATGATACCAATCCAAATCAACGGGAGGTTTTATTAATAGGTCAATAGAAAAAAAAAGTGGTTTAGAAGTGGATAATCAAAATAAAATTCCTAGAACTCTTACAATTTGCCCGTGCGTGCCGGCAGCAATATTGGAAACGAGCCAACAGCACTCCTTAATGTTCGGCGACGTCGAGGTGGTCAAAAGATGAGGAATGATTGAGTCCAAAATTTTCGTGTCGACAACAACCTAGAAAAAGTAAAAAATTTTGATTATCATTTGTAGGGTCAATCGGAAAATTAATTCATTAAAACACCTGTGTCAAATGGTCGGCGCCAGTGGCCAAATTGCCGAAGACACGCAACGAAGGCGGAATGAGCTCGGGTTGATTTTTGGTGAAGAAGCTGAGAACGATGGGCACCACACCGAAATGTAGCGCCAACTCCATGTGCGAATCGGCGCCGTCGGTGAGGAAGGATAGCGCCCAGCACGTGTCCTGTTGTGTGGCCGCGTCCTAGAAGGAGAATATATGCGGCAAAATATATCGATCAAATGAATGAGAATTAGATAACCCATAAAGTCACACTTGACGGGTATCTTGAATAAATCAAGCGTCTTATAAATAAACCTATGGTCAAGCTTTTCTCCCCGATAAATTCGCCATCAACCAACCGAATGCTGAAGAAGTTTGACGATGTTGGGCATAATTTGCTGAAGCACATCGAAGCTGACCTGCGGACGCTTGTGTCGAACCAGATTCGAGACCGTCCACGCGATGATCTGCACAAAGCTGTTGCTCAACTCGGAAAGTCTGTGGACGAGTTGCGAAATGGCCGAGATGACGCCCGCCTGAATGAGCATATCACGTAGCTTCGCGGAGTCGCCGACAATGTTCGCAATGGCCCAAATAACCTTGAAAAAATGGAACAATACGACTTTATATCACATTTAGTTTGGGTTTTAAAGTTGGAACGTAAAACTCAAACATTTACAAATCCGCAAATTGTCAAAAAATCTTCACATTCCTCAATCGATCCTCCTCTTTTTTTTTTTGTAAATTATGACTTGAAGAAGAACCTGCTCGGCAACTTTGTCCGACGATTGCGTGCAAAGACGCACGAGATGCTCCACAATACCGGCGTCAACTGCGGCCATGGTCTGTTCGGAGGTGCCGGACACAATGTTGGTCAACGCCCAGGCGGCCTCGAATTGAACGCGTTCGTCCTAAAAACAAATTCAAAAAAAATGCAAAGCAAACCGGAAATTTCTCTTCAGTTATATCCGGATAAAATGAATTTTCGCCTAAATTCTATAACATATGTACCTAGTTGTAATAATGCACAAAAAAAAACAGATCGATCAATAAAAAAACAAGACATTTTTATAATAAGATAACTTTTCAATAAATTGCCAAAAAAAATTATACGTTTATTTGAAGCGCACTAACGAGCGCGTCCAACAGCCCGGCCCTGATCACCAAATCAATGGGGGGATCGCGCGCCGACGACAAAATGCGACGAATGCCGGCGAACGCGGACCGCAAGTCGTCGACGGTCGGATCGTTGATGAGAATGGCGACAGCCTCTTCAATAGTCATTGTAGAACCAATCGACTTTTTGCCATCTTCATCATCGCCGATATTTACATTTGTGCTGTCAGGCTTTTGTGCCTCAGCGACGTCATCGTTCTTTCCGCGATTCACTAGAAAGTCGTAAACTTATATCGCGCAAAATTCTTTCTCTATTTATATTTTCAACGAAATTTGAAATCTAATATGTTAACGTTGAATGTTTAAACTTTAAATAATTTATACTCAGCCTCCTGTAATAGTATTTTTCTTTCAAAAAGCTGCATCTAATGTTTAGAAGAAGCGGGTGATTAATTTTAAAAAATTCTTTCAAAACAAAAAGGACGAAATGAATGTCTCTTCATATCGAAGCGTAACACTGACTTCCATCCTTTTCGAAATCATTGTCAAAGTCGATGTTAAGATGACGACGCTTCATCATCTCGTCATTGCGGCGATTACGTCGAATCTCAATGCTGTTCTCCGTACGACGACGACGCGAATCCTCAAATATATATTTTAAATATATAAAGCTATACAAATATTATATGTTGTTGATAATTTTTTATTTGTATAATATGTACATTTGCTAACAAGAATAAAATTTTATTTGATCAAAAAGGATTGATTTAAATGATTAATAAGAGCAAGTCAAACAAACCAAACTATCAATAAAATAATTAACCTTATAAAAAAATCTCAAATATAGATTGAATTTTATTAATTTTAAACGTACGGTTAAATCGGCTCGACCAACATTTTTGTAGAGCTTTGAATGATCGGCGTCGGCCATATTTCGTTTAAAGAATTAAAATTGGCGAAATAGTATTGAAAATCTAGTGCTTAAGTTCAATTAATAAGTGTATCAAGGGTGCAACTATTTTCTTTCAATTTCCAACTTTCGAAAAAATTGGTTTTTTTTCCGATAATTTTCTACACTAAAGATCCAAAAAAATTTTTTAATCAATTTCTGTTCAATTTTTTAATATTTGCATTGATCCTATATATGTAAATACGTGCTTTTTGATTCAATTTCGCAAATGTGATAAAATTTTTGAGAGCATGTATATAAGTGCTTTGAAGAACTACTTGGAAAAAAATAAGTTTTTTATTTTTTCTAAGAGTCCAATTTAACAGGCTACCGATTTTAAAATTGCGTTTCCAGAAAAATCAAAATTAATTTTTGCGGCAATTTTTTTCGTGTTAAAACACAACATTCTTTGAGAAATAACTAATTTTTTGGATTTTTTCTTGCTTTTCCGTTGCAGCGCAAATTGAAGATTTCTATCAGCGTTTTTATTCTACTATTTATTGTTACATCCATTTGAATGTTATGTATATGTGTAGCGGAGATATTAATTTTGGATTTTATATTTTCAGGGCCCAAAATTCCCTTCTCTAAAATTATGTCGGATTTGGTTCGTTCGGCCGGCCTGCTGATTTATCGAAAAAAGAATAATATCCACGAGTATCTCATGCTCCAAGCTTCTTACGAACCCTATCATTGGACACCACCAAAAGGTTGAATTCTTCGTGAGATTTAATGGATTAATGGAAAAAATTTCGATTAAAGAATCTGCACTTTACTAAAAATGTATTGGATTAATTTTATTTGATCATTAGTGTTTTAGGACACGTCGACCCAGGTGAGGATGAGTGGATGGCAGCATTGCGCGAGACGCACGAAGAAGCTGGGATCGAACCAGAGACGGAGCTAGAAATCTTCAAAGACTTTTGCCACGTCATGAACTACACAGCTAATGATAAGCCGAAACGTGTAACATATTGGTTGGCAAACCTGAAGTCTTTTGATGGCTCACTACCTGAGGCAAATGTTAAACTCTCACACGAACACCAAAATGCAAAGTGGGTGAATGTCGAAGAGGCAATTCGGATAGGCAAGTATGCGGAAACTGCGAACATGATCCGTGAGGCAGAGCAGTATTTAAGACAGAAGGAAAAATCATGAATTCTAATTTTAATGGACCTAATGTGGTATTTATAAATTTTATGATTTGAATTTGTTGTTTTAGCAGTCAAATAATTAAATTATTTTTAGCCAAATTTGATATTACGCATTCTTTTTAAGCTTGAAAATTAGCTTTGAAATTAGGTGATTGGTTATTTTTTGTATATGTTAATAAATTTTTTTAATTGTTAAGCATCATACACAAATTTCTCAATCTTTTGCGCCAAATAAATTTCCAATTTTTTCTTTCATTTTTTATATTTTTTACTAAAATTTTCATCTCCATTTCCGCAATTTTAAGGCTAGATAAGTTTTTTTTTCTTGATTTCATTTCAAGATAAGAAACCAAAATTTAGAGAAACCAAATTCAGGTTGCTAAAAAATAGAACTCCCTTCATCGCAAAACTTTGCAGTGACAAGTTGGCATTTTTATTCATATTATTTTTTAAAGATACTCTACAAATTGAAAAAAAAGTAAAAACATATTTTGAATACGTGTTTTTTAAATATTTTAACGTAATTTTTAAAAATTATATAAATTTCTATTATATTTTGAAAGGCAGCAAAGTTGTGCCACGTTATTATTATTTCATTACTTTTGTGAAAAATCAGATAAGAAACGCTCGAAAAGATTTGATAGCGATAAAGCAATATAAAAATAATGGCGAAAATTAAATTGGAATTTGATGAAAATAAAGTTGGTGAACAGAGAAAAAACGTTAAATAGTCATTGGGCACTTTGACGCCTTCCAACATAAAAAGCAGAGACGGCTGGCGCGATTAGTCAATGATTTAATAATGAATATAATCACAACGCAAAAAAAAGTTGAGGATATAATTGAAATCATGTCAATGCACTTCTCTGACGCAATTGAATCTATTAGAAATTCCTGATTCAATGGCGCGATAATATATGCCAAATTTTAGAATTAACTTTATGCCTAATAGAATTTATCACAACTTTTATTTTTTCGAATTATAGTCTAATTTTATAAATACCTTTAAGAAAATCTAATCTTTTACAAAAGGCTAACAATAATAATCGCAAAAATATGTTAACGATTATTATGTTTATATATTGGCTTTTTTAATGCCATTTTTTTATTTTTGCAATAAATTTAATTTTAGACTACATATTATATTTTTTTGGTACAACTTGAATTATTGTATTGATTGTCTATAAATTATTAAATTCGCCGTCATTTTTATTATGTGAAATGTTTAAAATTTATTTTTTTTACAAATTTGGTACGAAATTTATTAAAAGTGCGAGAACGTAATTTTCACTTGTGAGATTAAATAAAAGTTAATTGTTTGCTGTCTTAATGAATCATTAAAATAAAAAGGCGTGTTAAATAATTTGAAATTGAAAGTTTTTTTTCGAAGGTTTGACCTTCTCCCTAAATGTTGCAACGATAATTTTTAATGATAATATTATCAATCCTTATCAAAGTAACATTTATTATTGTTATTACAATAATGGCTTTTTACTTTCGCACACAGTCTAATGCTGTTCCGTTAATCTTTTTGTTTCTTTTAACTACAATATCATTATCAATGCCAGTGAGTATAAAATTTAAGATAGTATCCGTAATAATAAAAAAAGATGTATGATTACTTCAATCAACTCTGTAAAATTTAGCTTATAGTAATAATGTAGATATTATTTTATAAATTATGGTAACGTTTTATTTCATTATCTATATATACGGTTATTTTGTAAAATTTAGTGTTCATACAAGTTATTTTTTAAATTTAATTTAGATATTGTATATATGAGTTCGAAATTAATGATAAATATAATAAAAGATGTTTTTTCGCAGAACACAATTGTCATGCGAGGTAATACATGAATAAGGTCTCGATTGATGTCCTTCTTTCCACCAGCGACTGCCGTGATCTGTTGTGTAGCCGAAATTTGTGCACTCTTATCACTTGCATTTTTGTTGCGTTATCATCAATTGCTGTTGCTGAAGGCGTTACGCATTGTTATCATGAGTTTTTTGGACTAGGACTATGGTTATATGTACATTATCTATTAATCGCTATCAGCTACGTAATGTCGGTTATCTGAAAAGAATAAGTTAATCTCTATAATTTTTGTTTCTAATAAGTAAAATGTCAATAAATTGTCAATATAGCTGCCAATATCTTGCTAAATCATGCATATCATTTTTATGAATTTTAGATCTAATGACAAATATTATCGCATATTCATCATTTAAGCCTTACTATCATTTTTCACAAAACGAAGATGAACTAGCAAATAGAAAATTGAATACACAAATAACCGATTTTAACTTGAAAAAACTAGAGTCGAATGAACAATCGCTTCAATATCTTACATTTTCAAAACTTTCGGATATTTTAGACCCGTCTTCATATTTATTGTCAACATTGTTCACCAACACTTCGACTACAAACTATTCGAATCAGTTTTCAAAAAGTAATAAAAATTTATCAATTAAATTAAATTTTAAATAAGTATTTTTAGAATTCGAATGCACAAATTGCAATCTTAGTTTCACAAATCCTGATACATTGAAACGACATCGTGATTTTTATTGTAAAGGAACTTATATAAATAGACATCATAATGAAGATTTCGAGGGCAATTTTTTGATTCTACCTGTTACATTACAAAAGGAGAATATCGATAATTTATCATTAAGGGTAATTTTAAAATAAATTAGTCTAAATAATATTTAAAAGTTGATTTATTAGATGCTTGTACAGCCTCAAAGTATTGTACCGATGGTGACACATTCTTGCCAGTTTCAGTCAAATCAACAGTTTAACAAACAACAACAACTTCCAATATTAGACAACTTGATGCCACAAAATTCATTAGTATCAATGGGCTCAATTTCAATGCTTAAACAATTATTATTGAATTTGTCAACTAATATAATGCAATGTCCCGATCAGGAAAAAATATTTTATGCACCGAATTTGATCGCCAGTAATTATGAAAATTGTTATCCGTCAACGAGCCAAATAGATGTTGAGAAACCACTTGATTTAAGGACAAAAAAACGAAAATCGGAGACATTTAATGATCAAAAATCGATTTATAATGATTGCAAAACTTCACCAAAAAAGCAAAAATGCGAAATACATAGAAGCTCAGAGGATTTTTCGGTTTATTCACGAGAATCTACTGCTAGAATTGAAAAAGAGGATGAAGAAGATAAGTGCGTTCAACAACACTCTGGTCGAATTGTTTGTGATTGTGGAGTTTCATTTATTGGCAGGGAAACTTACAATGGTCACAAAAAATATTATTGCAAGAATCGCATTGAGGAAAATGAATCTCAAAAAGAACCTTTTCTTAATAAAGTGAGTATTCAAATAAAATTCACTGCTCACATGCAATAATTAATATTCAAGTGGATACAATTGAACACTTGAACACTTGGAAATTTGTGTTACACTTTGTTTGTGGATACAAATTTAATAATTTTCAAAAAAAATACAGGACCATTAAAATTCAAAATAATTTGTAAAAGCAATATTTGTTATAGAAATCAACGGCTGAAAAAATGTCGGAAAACTTAACATTATTAGTAAATGGTACACATCCTATGCGACAAACGAAATCGTTAACTTCACCTTCACGTTGTTTCATATGTCAATTATGTGGATATAAGGGCTATTCGGAACGTGGCATTCGCAACCATTTACGTATTACGCATAACGAAATTCTTCGGCAGCAAACTGCATTATGTGAAACAAAATAGAAACAATGACTATTATTAAATTAAGCTACTATTATCATAACAGTAGCATGACATAACAGTGTAATGTATACATATGTTTGTGCATTTTGTTTTTATAAAGTATTGTAAAATAAAAAATCGTTTAATTAATCACTTCAAAATTATAAAGTTTCTGCGAAATTTTATAATCGTATTTTTATCATGCGGAAAAAATTTTTTAAATAAAAAAAACATGTTCTTTATCCGAGACTCTTGAAACATGGCCCAAATTCACCAAATCTTTAAATTAAAAAAATTAAGTATATAGTAGGATGTATACAGTAAAAAAAGCCAATAGTCGTGTGAGTCGTAACGATGCACAGTAACTGAATTAAAATTTTCTTAAAAGCTTTTTTTGTTTTACTTCTCGTCATCATTTCGTTACTGACTTCGCCCTGATGTCTCGTCAACGTGCAACTACAAGTCCACCAGGCGGAGGCCGTCGACTTTCTCAAGCGGCTGCAACTGCCCTTGAAATGTCGAAGTATTCGAACAAAGTTCTAGGCATATTCTGCTCGGCTGCCGGTTAGTTTGCTTAATTGAGATTTTTAGGATTGGAATTTCCGTACATCGATTTTACATCATATATCAGTATAGGCGGTCCTCATCAGTCCATTAACCGCGCTATTTATGCGGGTGCTCCAGCTGTCTCTTTCTACATTAAAAATCGTCGCCGCTGGGAGAGCCCACCCTTAGAACAATCACAAATTTATGAGTGGTTTGAGACTGTCGAGGTATGTATTTTTCATATGTTACGAGAAAATATGTTGCACGGCCATATACGTATTTTCCCGGCCATATACGTATATTCCCGCCAACAAAACAGTTGGCCATCGGGCGGGAAAAATGAGAGAGAAAAAATCGAGAGCAACCAACTTTTTAAGTTTTTAGATAACTGAAAAAATATTTTTTAATTTCGTAAACTTGTTTTGTTGGCGGGAATTGGCGGGAAAATACGTATATGGCCGTCGGGCGGGAAAATACGTATGTGGACGTGCAACATATTTTCCCGTAACATATATACTTGTTATTATTTCCAGTTTTTTTTTCTATATATACTTATTCAGTATAAAATAAAATTTTTTATTTACCTAATAGAAAAAATGTGAGTAATACAAAAAATATTCAAGTATGGGTAAAAGATGAATATAATGAAAACTTTTAAAACAATATCAGATAAACTATGATTTCCTTCTTAACGTTTTTGGTGAATAAAGTATTAGCTCTCAACGCCGTGTCTTAGATCAGGTGTTTTTATACGATATTTTCTATAAAAATAAATATCTTATTCGGATTTAGCGTCATTATAAACTCCTAAATACAAAAAAAATTTTGAAAATTAAGCATAATATTAAGGGAGCACAATATTGTACCCTCTTAACAAATATTTTTGAAAATTAGAGTACCCTAATTTTGAGTGTCTAAGGCCTGGTGTTTTGAACCAAATTTAAATTCGCGCCAATGAGTTTATTTTGTTGTATTGGATCCAAGCGAGTCCAAAATTTTGTGCCCACTTTTATATTGTTTTTGATATATATAGTGCTATAAATACATGTACTAAAAAAAATGCAGGTAGAAAAATTTTAGCCAACTAATTTATATTTTTATGTTTAGTAGAACATTTTTTACAGTAAAATAAAAATAATCCCTTGAAGAGCTGATTCCAAATATATATAAATTTTATATTCATTTGAACTTTTTCACACTATTTTTAAAGGTAAAAATTGGATAAAAATTGAGTTTAAAAAATTTCCAAAAAATATTGGAATATTGGAAAAAATTTTAAAAAATATTAGAAGTTGGATCTTTTATGAATCACTAAAAAAATATCATTGGAGTGTCTAACTTCTCTGACCGATTGGCGAAGCCCATCGCCGCTTTTCGGCGAATGTACATCGGGTTATATAAGCAAAAAATTGAATCCCATCCCCAAGAATGAATCAATCTTGTTGTATTCACCGATTGCATGATTTCGATTCCGGTTTGACTCGGCCAAGCTAGAGTTAAGTCAATACCAGTGTTTGAGGTTCACTGGACCCTCTGGGCACCATTCCCAGTGGCCTCTTCGGAGGTTCGGTACGTCCCACAGCTAACTGAGTCAGCCGGATGAGAAAGTATTGTGATGGTGCACAACTAGATTCCATATGACACAACGAACCCGCAATTACGCCGGTGTGCGGAACGCGAATAGTTGGCTTGCTTGGCCGGATCCGCTCTCTTTCGATTGAGGTCCAGATGTGCACGGAAGAAAGTGCACATTGTAGTCTCGAAAAATTGAGCAATGATCCCGGCCGCACCAACCTTTTGCCATTTTTCCATCTATCGTCAGCCGGAGCCATTTGGAGTCAATTTTTGGGCATTTTTATCAAAAGAACTTTCGTTCAATTGTATGTATGAAGCCGAGTGTTTTGAGCCAAATTTAAATTGGCGCCAATTAGTTCATTCTGTTGTATTGGATTTGTTGGGGTCCAAATTTTGTGCCCGCCTTCGTTTCAGCTTCATAAAAGTGGGCACGAAATTTGGACTCGCTTGGATCCGATACGAACAGAATACAAACTCATTGGCGCCAATTTAAATTTGGCTCAAAACACCCGGCCTTATACACACGAAATTAGGGCAATTTTAATTACTCAACATTTTTAAAATTTTTCTTTAGAGACGCGGAATTTCACTCAATCACGTTGTACCACATGGCACGTACTTTCTAAATCCAGGCTCACCAGAGAATGAGAACCGAAAGTTTTCACGTGACTGCATGCTCGATGACTGCCAGCGATGTGAGATCTTGGGCATCAAACTCTACGTTTTCCACCCGGGTATATAAATAAATTTGTTGGTGATCCTTTTAATACCTTATAAAAAATAAGATTTTTCTAAAACTGATGGTCTAGTCAAAAAGTGGAAAATGATTCAATTGTTGGCACTATTGTTGGATTTCCCACAACAATATTTTAAAAAATTTTTCTTCTTCCAATTATAGGCTCTACGCTGGGCTTGTGTAGCGTCAATCGGTGTATCGCCACCGTCGCCAGAACAATAAATTATGTTATTGAAAGAACAAATTCCGTCATTTTACGTTCGTTAATATTTTCTTTCGATAATTTTTAAACTTATTTTAAAAAGCCATAACATTTCCAGTCATTGAAAATATGGCCGGCTCCGGCGATACCGTCGGCAAAACGTTCGACGAAATTCGCGGCATAATCGATCGGGTACACAACAAACGTCGAGTGGGCGTCTGCTTGGACACCTGCCACCTTTTTGCTATGGGTAGAAGAGCATTATTCATTGATTATTAAAAATTGATCCTGTTGGTTGCCGACACATTTCATCTACTTTTCTTTTTAGGCTACGACTTTCGCACTCCAGAAAATTACGAGGCAATTATGCGCGAATTTAGGCGTAAAATCGGATTTCGTTATTTGAAGGCTATACACCTAAACGACTCAAAACGTATAGTTTTTTTTTTTATCTCGAATAATAGATCGGAATTTTTTTCTCTTTTTAGCCAATATATATTATATTATGATAGACATTTTGCGTTTTATTAGCAAATGGAATTAGTGAAGCTAGGCTGATATTTTTATATAGAATTGATTTATATCCACTTCTTTCCAGGCGAATTAAACTCGAGAGTGGATAGACATGCGCCGGTGGGTCGCGGAGAGATTGGAATCGATGCGTTCGCTAACTTTATGAACGATCCGCGCTTGGATGGTATTCCGATGATACTTGAGACGCCGATGGCCAATGGATTCGCCACTCAATTAATCGACTTATACTCTCTCGAGACCGGGGCGGTTCATCGTCTCCGACGCCGTCGAAGTCGCCCCTTGCGACATACGCGTCGTACTCGAAGCCGTCTGAGAGGCCGCAGGCGTCGTACTCGAAGCCGTCTGAGCGGCCGCAGGCGCCGTACTCGAAGCCGTCGCACTCGTAGTGTGCGCAGTTCCGCTCGTCGTCGCGGCCGTAATTCTTAGACCGCCTTAACGAAATCGAGCAGTGACGGCGACGGTTGCGCTTCCGGCCGCAACCCAACATTGAAAACTCGAGACGAGGCATTTCGTACTTTTTTTGTAATTTTTAAAATTTATTTTGTAATTTTTTTAACGAAACTAAATTCCCTGAACTGACCAATTTTCTAGTAATAATCCATTTATGTAGAGAAATAAATCTATAAGCATAGAAAGTGTGAAAAATTAAATATTTATATAAAAAATAGTTTTATAAAACTTTGACACAAATAATTCTATTAACAAGACTATTAACATATTTACAAAAAAAGTGTTTTTTTTTGGAGACTTTTTAAGTTAAAGAATTTTACACCACTTCAAATTTGGCCCGAATTGATTACTTGCTTTATAAAGAAAATTGGAATGAAACATAATTTTCTAAAATAATAAAAGAACCTAAAAAGAATAATGAGAAAATGAGAATGAGGTCCGAGAATTTGTGCAAAAATAAAATGATCTGTCACAAATTCGCGTTCGCCGCTTTCCCAAAACGTCTTGTCAAATGATTCAGCATCTCCGAAATTTTTGGACTTTACATAACGTTCAAATGGACAAATTACCCCCTCCATTCACTAATATTTAAAAAGGGGGGCCCTATCCGGTATGGAGTATCGGTAAAAAAAAAAACTCTTCAACTCGACTCTATATAGTTATGCAGAAAATAGCGCAACTCAACCAGATGATGAAAAGAATTAACAACATAAAGGATCAAAATTAAAAAAATAAGATAAACCGATATGTGACCACGTCAGAGGGAAGATTACGCCCACCGCAGCTTTTTATACGAAACAATCACGGAAGAAATTTTTCAGCATATTGTACATGTGCATTCGTCCGGCGGCAAGATTATGCGAGTCATCCGTATATGTCTTAAATGAAAATACGTTATTTATTAGGCGCTAATTAGCTACTAACCATTTCCAAATTATATTCAAAAGATCACCATCATCTGGAATTGAACGTTATCGTCTGTGAGTGCGCGCGAAAATTTCGCGGTATTTTGAAAGTGAACATTGTCTAAAAAAACAAAAAAAAATATACTCTAAGTATGTGTAAATAAAACGCGGCCGCTCAAAGAATTTTTGAATTTCGACTTCTTTCTGTTATAAATAAAGGTGAGCTCAAAATTTTTAATTTACAACTTGCGCTTGCTTTAATGAAGATGTTCATTAAATTTTATGCTAAACCGACACAAAATAACAGAATGTGAAGGCCGAGTCAATATTCGAAAATTCTTCGAATGGCCGCGTCTCAATATTTACCCGAACTTGGAGTATAAATGATAGAGCGAGCGAGAACTTATACAAAAAAAGAAAGAAAGATCAAGAGTTGATTCATAGCGAATAGCCGCCAATTCAGAAAAACGATAATAGGTATTTATTTCAAAAACAAGCGGTATGATTTCTCACCGTCAGCCGTGCCGTGCACGAGCATGAGCCGCGATTTGTGGAAGGCGCTCACGTTACGCGTCAAATCGGTGCGCGCATATGCCTCCGACGATGCGGCACCCATGTATCGCTCCGTATAGGTTGCATCTGTAAATAAGATGCTCACTTATACGAGACTGTGGCTGGAAGATTTAAAATTATCAACTACCATAACCATGAACTACCATAATATTTAAAGTTTGTGACTGGTGCTACACTCGCCGCGCATTTGAAAGTGGAGTTATAATCGCGTTGAATTGTTCGCGCGGCAACAAATCCACCATATGACTAAAATTCGTTTATGATTATCTTCCATTAAAAATTGAATAAAGAATAATGGAAATTACCCATCCCCAGATGCCTATTCGCTTCCGGTCTAGAAAAGGATATCGCTTTAGAAGTTGTCTAAAAAGTATTAAAATTTTAAAAAAAACATGCGATAGGAAGAATTTTTTTTACCTGACAGCGGTTATTTGATCGTCGACTTCGACGGTGCCGAAATTTCCGTAAATAGGTTGCTTCTGCTTCCATCCACGTCGACCCGTTCCGCGTCCGTCGATTAGCACAACCACGTATTCTTGAGATGAAGCGAAGAAAATATCCGACGTTGAGGAAAGCCATTCCTGTGTGACCTTTTGAGTGCCAGGGCCTCCATAACTGGAAAATAATTAGTTTTTTTTTAATTTAATTTTTGAAATGAAGAATCGATAAAAGACACATACACATTTACGAGAACCGGATAGTGCTTGCTCGCGAAATAAGGCGCCTTGGTTGGTGCGTCATAGGGTAAGAGCATTTTCCAATAAATTCCTATAATTTACATTATTTCAAATAATTCATTAATTATGAGAAAAGAATATTTAGCTGACCGGTGCCGTCGGATCGTGTAAAATTGTCAAATTTCACGTTTGGTAAGTAATGCGTGCTGAGCGCGCGTTCCAAAGCCCTGTTTCGGCCATATTCCGCGACTTAATTCGATAAGATTTAATTTAGTAAAAAAATAAATAATTTGTAATCTAATAGTTTAAATCTAAAGAGTTCTCGTCAAATAACATTTACACATAATCTATAAACATTGTATTGGATTAATGAATAAGTGGCATTTTTTTAGTGTTTTTTTAAACGAAAAGCAATAATTATAAAAACAAATGTTGAAAATTCTGAATTTCTCTTCTTAGATATTTCGTTTCCAAGACTAAGGAAATATAAAATCATCCAAAAAACACTTTTGTAGAGCAAAAAATGCCCTTTCGAATAAATGTAAAAACAAAAAAAAATCATTGTAAGATGGAAAGCTATATGAAACTTATTCACCAACCAAATACATTAAAAAATCTAAACACACTTTTGACAAATTCAGTAAGATTTTTCAGTTGTGCAAAAACGACGTGCGGTGTGCCGGGACCCTTGCAGTTGAGGTATAAATAGCGTTGAGCGCCATTTAGTGGCACGGCGTTCGCCGGCGAAAATCGCGTCGAAGCAGCAAAAGATGTCTCGTGGAAGGTGCAGTTGGGCGAGAAGTCGCACGTAAGACATTTCGCGTCCGTCAGAATATCGCCATCGCCAGACTGAATGCACGAAAAAATGGGATAATTAATTTAGCAAAATAGATTATTTGCAAAAGAATTTACAATGGAAGCTGAGGTCACATATAGATGCCGTTGTGTTGGATCGGGTCCGGCCGCGGTGAAATAGCTGAAAAAATCCGAATATTATCGAATTAACCTTGAAAAACATAAAAAATAAACATAGATTTACTATATTTGTAAAAGTAAATAAAAAAATCGATTTTTTTGCGTACATTATATTGTTTTCGGTATCGAAATATTCGATTCGATCAACGTCATATTCGCCCATTGGCAAAAAAGTTTCACGCCCATTCATGAAATCTTTCTGGAATCACTTGACATTAATTAGATTGATATGAAATTTCAAAAAAAAAAAAACAACTTTAAATGCCTAAAATAATACCTTCACAGTTATACGTGCAATTTGCGTGTAGATGTTGCCATTCGAGCGTCGATGTGGTAAAAGCGTAAAATATGCGTCATCGGCGTGAAAGCGAACGCGCGTGTCCTCTGGCTCGGCCCACAGCGAGAAGCTGTCAAAGGAATACTTTTGCACAAAGTTCTGAAAACATTTAAGTAAAATACCATAAATCGAGTGAATATCCGAAAAATTTTCGAATGTTGACTCGGCCTTCATTCTGTTATTTTGGGTCGGTTAAGCCCAGGGTTGCCAGATGTCCTTTTTAAAAAGATTTGTTCTTTTTTTGAGGGGGTCTATTCTTTTTCCATTTTTTGTTCTTTTTTTCCATGAAGAATGGCTCTCTTAGAGACAGGATCAGGAGTTCCGAGAAGTATTAATTGTTGAGAGAATAAAGAATCTGACCCGAAAAGTTAACGAAATAGACCAATTCAGATATTTTTAGAAAAATCTTTTTTGTTGTTGGAAATTATCAATACAAAATATTTTTTTCGTGCCCAGCGTTCTTTTTTATTCTATTTTCATCTGGCAACCATGGTTAAGCATAAAATTTAATAAACGTTTTCATTAAAGCAAGCTGTAGATTAAAAATTTTGAGCTCAACTTTATTTATAACAGAATGAAGACCAAGTCAAAATTCAAAAATTTTTCGAAGGGCCGCGTTTTTATTTACCCGAACTTGGGGTAATATAAAAACCGATGAAAAGAAAAAGGTTTCAATAAATAAAAACTTAATACATGATATTTAAAATTTGATTTAAAATTTGATAAGTTCCAAACTTTATTTACATTTTTTTTCTTAAAATTCTAGATTTAAAATTAATAGATTTAAAAGAGATTCGCTTTGAAAATAAAGTTTATATAAATTTGAAAAAATTTTACTTTAGTACAGATGCCAGAGTCGAAGGTGCACAACGAATAAAAGGTAGCGTTCTGATAGCGATTTGCCCAAGCAGCCACTAATACATCGGCATCGAAAAGTTTAATCCACGAGGCCGAATATAGGTAAGTTGTTGAACTGTAATAAAAAATAATAATTAACAAAATCTCGGTTATTTCGAATAGTAATGTTCAATCAATCGGACTAATCTACAAATAAAGCACAAAACCGTAAAACCACCTGTTGTTCAAACCGGTCACGTTGAGATGACGCAACGCACCGTCAACTTTTCGCCAAATGCTGAGACTAGCCAACGGCAAATGATCGACGCCGACCTTTGGATAAGATTGTTGCAAAGTTATGGGATAAATGCTCTGTAAATAGATGGGAATGTCCGCTCGATTAACCAGCCGATTATCGATGGTTAGATAGGCAAAATATTCACCGCTTTTTGCCCACCACAACGCCTACAAATTCAGCTCGTTTATCAAAAAAAATGTTATTCAATTCCTTTTTTTATTTATAAAAAGCAGAGCCAAAATTACTATCACTTTTCAAGCGAGTATAAATATACGTGGTTTCTAAAAATTAGAGTAAATAGATCAAACCTGTGGCGTTTGAAGTATCTCTTCTTCGTAAAGCCAATCGGCCGCTCCGTGAATCAAATCAAATTTTCCATCTGTGGTGATTTGCTTGCTAACAATGGAAGCAGGGCTCTCTTGGTAGTAGATATTCCCGTTGTGCACATAGGCCTAAAAAGACAAATTTTTGTTAAATATTTCTATTTTTCTTTAATTTAATTAACAAGTCCTCACAAAATCCTCGCCGACCGGATTCCACGCCAAAACTTTTACATTCTCATCGCCGCTTTTTGTAGGTCCAACGTTCTCGAAAGTGGTCGTATGACGATCGTATATTCGATAAATAGTTTTGGCCGACTTTTTCATTGCCGAATAAGCCACAAGAATATATTTCTCGTCCGGTGAGAGAGTTACCGAGCTTGCTTTGCCTAATTGTGTTTGATTATAAATTTTAAGTTCGCCATTTATAAAAAAATTTCTACCATAACGATAAAGTGCCTCCGTGTCAAGCAATCGCGTTGAATTAGCGACGAATGGTTGTGCAGTTAAGTCAAGCAATTCAAATACGTCCGCTTGCTTTACAACCAGTCGATGTGAGTCTACCCATTCTATTGATTCTATGGGACTAATTCCTATAACATCGTTAAGACCGACACGTTGTGTTCGTTCCTCGCCATACACATTTACTAAAATTAAACCAAATTTAAAATAAAATTCGTTAGTTATTTTTATGCTATTTTACTGATTATTTAAAAAAGTTACAAATAAAATAAAATGAATAGTGATTTAGCAACTAAAAATGCTTATCTTCAAAATTGATAAAATTGTACATAATTTTCAAAGCTTAACAAGTTCATTAGAAGAGCTTATATTATAATTACCCTGATTTATTGTATTAGGGTTTTCGGAAAGAAACCGCGGTTGGATTTGTTTATTTATTTTTCTCATATAATAAAAGATTTTGTAAATTGGTTTTATCTATCAGATAGAGCGTTTTTTTGCGCATCGTTTGATATATAACTTGTCTATGTATACTTTGATTTTTTACTAAAAAAGTTTTTAGAAAATGTCTGATCAAAAATTTCGAATGCAAGCTTGCATGTGGTACGACTTTAAGCACGGCAAATCGGCTGCTGAATCTCATCGTGCGCTATTTGAAGTATTTGGCGAGGAAGCCCTGTCTGAACGTCAATGCCAGGAGTGGTTTAAACGATTCAGAAGTGGCGACGAAAGCTTGGAGGATCATGAACATGGACATCGACCTGAAGTCGTCGACAATGACCTGTTGAAGGAAGCAATAGAGTCGGATCCGCGCCAAACAATTCGAGAGCTGGCAGAACGGTTTGGTTGCGGTCAAACGACCATTGCCGACCACTTGCACGCAATAGGCAAGACGAACAGGTCCGGAAAGTGGGTGCCGCATCAGCTGAGTGATGCAAACAAAGCAAGCAGAGTGGCAATGGCCGGAATTCTCCTCCGCCGCGCTAAGAACAGCGGTTTTCACACAATCATTACGTCAGATGAGAAATGGATCCAATACGACAACGCCACAAGAAAGCGGCAGTGGCTGGACCCCGGTGAGGCGCCAAAACCGACTCCAAAACCGGACATACACGTCAAAAAGGTTATGCTTTGTGTTTGGTGGAACAGCAAAGGTTTGGTGTATTTTGAGGTTCTGGATTCTGGTCAGACGGTTACGGCGGACCTCTACAAATTGAGCCATGTTGACCAAGCTATACGGCGACAAGACGTGGACACGGCGTCGACGAAATTCCTCCACGACAACGCTCGGCCGCATATCTCAAAGGTCACTTCGCAGAAAATCGAGGAATTGGGCTGGGAAGTTCTTCCTCATCCGCCATATAGCCCAGACCTGGCACCATCCGATTATCATCTGTTCCGGTCGATGCAGCACTCACTGGCCGAGAAAAAGTTCAAAAACCACGACGAGATCGAAATTTGGGTGTCCAACTTCTTCGAGTCGCAGCCGGCGGAGTTCTTCGAGAGAGGCATCCATTCTTTGCGTGGACGTTGACGACAAGTAGTTGATAATAATGGAGAATACCTTTTGGATTAAAGTGTTGTAATTTTGTTTTTATAATAAATTTTGTTTTTGGATCAAAACGCGGTTTCTTTCCGAAAACCCTAATATATAAGGCGAGGCCGTTTGAGATAATTTTGAATCTGATGCTCGCATTCATTCTGTTATAATTAATCGGATCGATATAAAATGTTACATCCTTATTCTAGTATCACAGAGAATGTGTGAGTTAAAAATATCTAATTGTAACAGAATGAAGATAAACACAACACTAAATTCAAAAATGCCTCAAACGGCCTCGCTTTATACACGATAAATTAGAGTATATGAATATTTTTAAAAAACTACGAGGAGTTAATAGCAAAACTGCGATGCCGATTATAAAGCACATAACAAAAATCACTGCCAACGCAATTGCAACGCCGCGCCAATTACGCTCCTGAGGGCTACCGGCAGCAGCAAGTTCCTACAGAATAAAAAATCTGAAATTTTTGTAAAAGTTTGTACAAAATTATAATAAAATACTTTTAGGTGAACAAACATTTCCATTGAAATAAACAATAATTCTAATAATACTAGTGCTAAGCTTTTAAAACTACAAATAAGAAGATATATAATACACAAAGTGTAAATATAGAGGATTAAATTAAAGTCACTTGCGATATAAAAAAAAACTGGCAGTGAGTCAAAATGAAAAAAACAAACAATTAATTAATTTGCAGGCGTCGTACATATAAAAGTAACAAAATATTTTTATGTTTTTAAATATTTATACGCTCATTCCATTTTAAAATTTCCTAAAAAATGTATATTTTTTGGCACGTTTAGAGCTTATATGTATATTGAAAAAAATAAAATAAAAGTGACAACAAAGAATGTGGAAATCAAAATGTAAAAAATAAATAAAAATCGGTGTCAAAATTTATTTTAAACAATTGTTGTTCCTTCATCGATTAAAAAAATCACAAAAATGTTTGAGCAAGGAAAGAACACATAAACGTAGATGATTTATTTTTTTAATATTTGGTAAAGCGCGCCAATTATGATTAATTGGAAAGAAACATGAATAGAAAAAAGGAAATTAAATAAATCATATTGGCACTGAAATGACACGTTAACATAGTAGAGGAATAATACTGTATATGAAAAAGCTTAGAAAAAATAGTAAAAAAAATTATGATGTCGCAAGAAAATAAAATAAAATTGCAAAATATAAAAAACAAAATTTAGAAGCATAAAAATTGCTGAATGAATCATAAAGTTCTAGAAAAATATTGCTTTCTCGTAAAAATAAGAATAAATTTTCAAATAAATTCTGCAAAATTTACATGTCAGCACTTATATCCTTACACTACCAGTTACAAAAAACTAATATTAGGTTGGTCCAAAAGTTTTGATAGAACTTTTTTTATACGTCAATAAAACTTTTTTATTATTATTGGTATGTATGATGAATATATGGTTTGAAAGCCTGTTTTCTTGCAAACATTTTGGTATATAAAAGTTCGGTTTAGTTTAATTTATTGTAAAGTTATGTGTTTTCAAAGGAAGCTTATTTTGTCAAAAAATCGTCAAAAAATCTGCATGCTCATGTTTCACGAGTTCAAGCAGGATCACAACGCAGCCGAAGCAGCCCGGAATATTTGCGCTACATTCGGCAGGAAGACAATTACCCATATCACATGTCGCCGCTGGTTCGCGAAATTTCGTTCTGGCAACACACATCGAAAAGACAAGGCACGTTCCGGACGACCCTCTATCATTGATAAATGGGTACTGCTCTGCTCCATCGAATTTCATCCAACACAGACCACACGCAAATATGCCGTCTACTTCCACTCTTCAAAAAATACCATCGCTCGTCATCTCCACAAATTGGGCAAAATAGCAGACGCGGTCAACACGAGTTCAACGAAAAGCGAAAAATTCGGCAAATTTCTGACTGCAATTGGCTGCTGCACAAATTCAGCCATGGAGGATTGGACTGAATCGTCACCTGTGATGAGAAGTGAATCTTGTACGACAACCGAAAAGCCAAACTCCAGTGGCTCAGCTCACGTCAGGGCGGAGTGCGAGCGCCTCAAACCGATCCACACCAAAAGAAGGTGCTGTTATGTGTTTGGTGGTCGGTGTCGGGTGCGATCTATTGGGAGCTGCTTCCATGCTGTCACACTATCAACTCCAAGGTCTACTGCTCACAACTAGATCGCGTACAAGCCGAATTGCAGCGTCACAGCATTGCAGGGCGTCAAGTTTGTAGGACAACGCGAAACCACGCGTCGCATGCGCGCCAAGCTCGAAGAATTGGACTGGGAAGTTCTAAAGTACTCGCCATATAGCGTAGACATTAGACATCGCGCCATCGGATTATCACTTGTTCAAGTTACTGGAGCAATTCCTGCGCAGACGGCATTCCACGCAAGATGACGAATTCGCCTTGCGGACTTTTTCGCCTGAAAGTCGCGCGCCTTTTACCGACACAGAATCCTGATGTTGCGCTCTTGTTGGCGAAGAGTGGAGCAAAAGAATGGCGAATATATTAATGAAAACGATCCATTGTTGTTGTAGAAAATTTAAGTTTTTATAAAATTGTTTAATTCTATCAAAACTTTTGGACCAACCTAATATTTAAATTGCGCTTCTAATTTAAATACATATACATACATAATTTAATAAATTAGTGAAAAAAATTAAATAAACATAAAAAATGACCAATAATATTTATTTTTTGCTAGTAAATACAATTTACGAAGTAAAAAATCTATTATATGTTACTACGAAAAAAATCACAAATTGCTTTATTACTTTCCACCAAAAAGTTTTAAAAACTTATTACATTTTTAAGAACGAAATTCCTAATAGTAGAGGAATATAAAGAAAACGAGTTCTCGAAATATCACTTTAAATTCTCGAAATATTACTTTAAAAAACACTTGCATTAAAAGAATAAAAATAAATCGTTTTTTCGAAACACATTTCAAGTACTTTGTTATATTTTAAAGAATATTTCGTTTTTCCGAATAAAGATAAAGGTATTACAAAGTTATTTGTGTTAAAACTAATTATAAAAACTAATTATACATATTATAATATTTATATTAGGTGTGCAAATATGAAAGTTCGTTTTACTTTGTCTAATATTTTTTCATGAATAAATTTTTTTTCAAAACATTTGTCTGTATCTATCTTGTAGAGTGTTTAAAGCGCTATCTAATGCTTCTTGAATTTTTAAAAAAGGTTTGCATATAAAATTTTAGGACAATTTTATAGATGACCACCGAAGCGCCAACAAAAGAGCATTTGCGAGAAGTTCTCTTATTCGTGTTTAACCGAAAGAAAAGTGCCGCCGATTCTCACAAAATGATTGCTGAAGTTTATGGCGAAGATACGATCACTGCCAGAGCCTGTCAGAAGTGGTTTAAGAGGTTCAGAGAAGGCGATTTTGATTTGGGCAACAAAGACTGCGTATGGTGAGATCGGAATGGTATTTTGTATTATGAACTTCTCAAACCTGGCGAAACTATTACGGCGGCTCGTTATAAAGAGCAATTAATCAATCTGAACAGAGAAGTTGCCACCAAACGACCAGAATGGACCATAAGACACGAGTGCCCAATATTGCTTCACGATAACGCCATACCTCATGTTGCAGAACCGGTCAAAAATGCCATAAAAGAACTGAAATGGGAAATCTTACCCACCTGTCCTACTCTCCTGACATCGCTCCGTCTTACTTATTTCGATCAATGGCTCACGGATTGGCGGAGCAGAAGTTCACAAAACAAGAAGAAGTGCGAAAATGGCTCGATGAATGGATTGCGTCGAAACAAACGAATTTTTTTTTGATAGAATCCATAAGTTGCTCATAAATTAGAATAATGTTGTTGTTAATAATTGTTAATAAAAGTTGTTGACGTCGGCATATTGCCGGTTGCCGCAATAAACATCAAAAACTAGAAGTCCCCATAGATTCTCGATTGAATTCAGGTCGGATGAACATGCTGGTCATGGTAAGATAGCGATTTGCCTCTCCTGCAAGAAGCTCATTGTAGACGCTTTGTCTTGCATGAAGAGATAGCCTACTTGCCAGAATGGCGTCAAATGTTCGTTGAGCACATGCTGATACTCTTCGCTGTTCATTTTGCTCGACGTAAATGCAAGAGGAAGAGTGCCAACAGCTTCGAAAACTCGCCAGACCATCAACGTGTCACCTCCAAAGTTGCGCTTTGAGAAGTAGAGTGGCTCCTTACGTAAATCATGCCAGTAACCCGAGAAACCATCCGGCCTATCAAGATATATTAGGTGTACAAATATGAAAGTTCGTAAAAGAACTGAAATGGGAAATCTTACCCCACCCGCCCTACTCTCTTTAACATCGCTCCGTTGGAATATCACTTATTTCGATCAATAGCTCACGGATTGGAGAGCAGAAGTTCACAAAACAAGAAGAAGTGCGAAAATGGCTCGATGAATGGATGATGATGAACGAAACAACCGAAATTTTTTTTTGATGGAATCCATAAGTTGCCCATAAATTGGAATAATGTTGTTGTTAATAATGGTTGTTATTGTTAATAAAAGTTTAATTGAAAATTTTTTGGAATTTTAATTTATTGAATCGTAAAAAAACAAACTTTCATATTTGCACACCTAATAATCTCAATAAACAAAAAATATACATAAACGAATTAACTTTACCTCTTCGGCTCCCTCCAATAAGTCCATATCCTTCAGCGTCGACATTTCTAATCACAGTTCCTTGAGGGATAAATTACTGGTACTGATCACACACACATAAATGAATTGATAAAAATTGTTCTTGAACGCGTAGAATACTTGAAGAAAAATTTTGCCAATATTTTTTTCTCGACTTGTTTTTTTTCGTTGCAATGCACAAACAAATAAAAAGACAAAGTAAAAACAACAGTAAAAGATATAGAAAATAACGAAAAGATTATGATAAAAAATTAAAATGAATTCGGGATATATTATACGCATATGTACTAAATGTTAAGCATAAACGAAAAAAACAGAGTATGAGAGTGAAAAGAAGGTGGCAATGGCAAAAATTTTTCTATCCCTTTTTTCTTTTTCCTAGCAGCGGTTGGCTTTATTTATGCTTCTTGCACAAAATAAAAAATGTTTCTAGAGTACTTAAACTCTAAAAAACATATAAACACTAAAAAACATAAAACACATTAAACACTAAAAAACATATAAAACAAAATTCTAATTAAATTAATGAAAACACAAGATTTTTGTGTGATATCAATTTTTTTCCAAAACCATTTTTCGGCTAACACAAATTCAAATTTAGGCTAAGTCTAAGCATGATTTTTCATGTCAAAAAAATATAAAAAAAGTTTTTTTTTGCGGCCCGGTATCACATATATATATATAAAATATTATAAATCTTTTAATCATAAAAATAACAAAAATTTTTAAAATAAAAAATCTTTTTGTAAACGTAAAGAGTTAAATATTTTATTTACGTGATTAAAAAACCCACCGACACACTAGCGGTGATTAATGAATGAGCCTGCATATTATACATAAATTTAACTGATTTAATAATGAGGCTCTAAAACTCGTAAAATGTATCCTTTAAAAAATTTAAAGATGAACTTAAATATGAAAATTGTTAAATAAATTTAATGGAACGAATTAATAAAGACTATTTAAGATGTTTTTAATTTTTTCAGATTAAACGATTAAAAAGAAAATCACTGGCTTAAAATTAATTAAACAACATGTTTTTCAATACATCTGTTCATACTCTTTTAAACGAAAGGTAATTTTTTTATAATGATAATAATAATTTATTACGATAAATCGCGACTAGTTTATAATATAATTCCACGTTAAGTATTAAGTGAGAACAAATGATTAAATGGAAACAAACAAATAAAATAAGTAAAATAAAATAAAATAAAATAAATTGAAATTAAATTAAATTAAATTAAATTAAATTAAACCATTCATCAAAACAAAATGGGATGAGAAATGAAGTTAGAGTGGTTTGGTTTTATTTAATAGCTTAGGTAAGGGAAAGCGAAGCTTAGTTTAGGTAGAAATTGTGAGGTTATGTATGATTAGTTTTGGAAATGGTCTAGTGATGGTTAAATTCTTTTAGCTCATTTTGGTTTTTATGCCAAAATAAAATTAATATAAAATTAATATCCTCCCGGTTGTCATATTTTAAAGTTGTTGATGTTATTAAAAGATATTAGGTATATATAATGCGAGGAAAGACATTGGCATTTAAGAAAGTCAAATTTTAATCTAGGTAATTTCTTTAAGGGTGGAATTTACTTTTTTGGGTGAGTTTTTAAAAATTGAAAAAATGGAATTTTCAAAAAACATCTTTGATTTTGATGATTTACGTTTTGCACCCATCCATTTTTCTAGCTTTCAGTCTACCAATCTTTCTAATTTTCAGTTAAAGTTCCCTTCCACACTCGAAAAAACAATACCCTAGATATCCTTCTCACCAACAAAAATGACATAATTCTAAATATTAAACAAGAACCACCATTTTATAATTCTGATCACTCATCTATTAGCTTTAAAATTAAATGGCAAAGTAGCTATCCTGAGCCAAAAAGTTATTTAGATTTTAATAAGGCCGATTTTAAATCTATGAATTATTTTTTCTCACAGGTTAATTGGCATGAAATATTATACTCTTCAACAGATATTAATATTATCTATGATAATTTTCTCAAAGTTATTCAAGCATCTGTAGATTTATTTGTACCTGAAAAAACCAGCATAAAGAGTAATGTCAATTATCCTTCCCACATTAAAAAATTAATGAATTATAGAAAAAAATTATGGGTAACGGTTCATCATGACAAAGTTTTGTATAAATTTCAAGAAGTCATCTCGAAAATTTCTAGCGAAATAATTAAATTTCACAGATATATAGAAAGGAAAAAATATCTTAAGCTGGGTAAGGATTTCTTTTTGTACATCGGAAATAAAATTAACCCCAAAAATTCTGAAATTCCTCTTATTAACACTGGAGATGGTTGGGTAATTAATGACAAAGTCAAATGCGATATTTTTGCAGAACAATTTGGCAGCGTTTTATGCAAAATTTCTGCAGCTAATACATTTTCTAGCATAAATAACTTGTCTAAGATTCTTCAGTCAGTCTATATCAGTGATTTTGAAATGTATGAAGCACTCAAAAAGAGAAGCAATAAAATAAACTCTAGTCCTGATAACATACCGGAAATAATGTTAAAGAAATGCGCTTTGACTTTGTCATATCCATTAGCCTGCATCTGTCGCCTTTCATTAAGTAAAGGCACAGTACCGAACCATTGGAAAGAAGCTATAATTAGACCCTTATACAAAAAAATGATCCGCACTTAGCTTCAAATTATCGACCGATATCACTTACTTCTTCTGTTTCTAAGACTATTGAAACATTTGTTAAAAATAAGCTCACTGAGTTTTTTGATGAAAATAATATAATACCAGAATACCAGCATGGCTTTCGTAATGAAAGAAGTGTAACAACGCTAATGTTAGAAACTTTAAATGACTGGACACTAGCATTAGAAAATAAACGATGTGTTGATGTTGTATACTTTGATATTAAGAGTGCTTTTGACGCTATAAATCATGAAAGGCTTTTAGACAAGTTACTGCAAGTAGGGGTCAAAGGTGTTCTAGCAAAGTGGATTAAAGACTTCTTAACTAACCGTACTTTCGTAGTCAAAATAAAAGAAAATTATTCTTCTAAAAAGATCATTAAAAGTGGTGTACCTCAAGGTTCAGTTCTCGGACCTATATTATTTTCCTTTTACATGCACGATATAATGAAAAATAAATGCTTTCCAAATATTAAGATAAAATCGTTTGCAGACGATACAAAAGCCTATATAGAATTTGAACGGTCTGATAATAATTATCACAATCATTTGCAAGAATTTATTGATTATTTTTATGTCTGGTGCAAATTATTTTTATGTCTGGTGCTTACTATTGCTACATTAAAATGTCAAATCTTGCACATTGGCTTAAAAAACCCAGAAAATAACTATTCATTAAATGGTAAAAAAATTTCTAAGGTCAAAGACTGTATCAGAGATTTAGGAATTTATGTTTCTCCAAATCTAAAATGGAATCAACATATCAGAAAAATATGTCAGTCAGCCAATCACAAGTTCTTTAACATTTTAAAAGCATTTAAAACTAATGATTCCAAAATGCTAGTCAAATTATATTTATGTTATGTACGGCCAATCCTAGAATTCGCTTCACCTATATTTAATACTGATATTGTTGTAAATGTTAATTTGCTAGAGTCTGTACAAAGAAGAATAACCAAGTCTATTATAAGAAGATGTTTTAAATCACTCCGAGTTATACCAAATTATGAAGAAAGACTTGCTATTCTTGACATGGAAAAATTGGCCACAAGGTACTTAAAGCTTGACCTGACTTTAATTCATAAATACAGACTAGGACTTTTGCCTAAACTCTTAGATTTTTCTGATATGACAATGAAGAGAGGCAGAACATCACTTTATGTCCCAAGCTCTAAGAATCGTGTGAGAAACAACTTTTTCACTGTCCGTGCAATTAAGAAATATATCAAGCTTAATCCATTGACGCAATTCTCTCCTTCCATCGAACAATTTAAATCTCTATTAAATACCGTTAAATAAACTAATGTATTCTTTAGATAATAATTTTTGTAATAGAGCTTATAAAAATTATTTTAAGCCCGAAATATCCCACCCCTAATCCTAGTCCGCTCTATAATTTATTCCCAAATATAATTTATTCCCAAATGTCGTTACCTCATTATTCATTATTTATTGTTTCACCTTATTTTAATTTAATTTATTGTTTTTATTATCAGTCGCGATTTATCGTAAATAAATAAATAAATAAATATGTATATTGCAGAATTTTATGCTTTTTAAGAGATTAATATTGGTTTTTCAAATAAATCAACATAGCGTAAAAGCCAATATATATGTTACAAGAAAATATGTTGCACGGCCATATACGTATTTTCCCGGCCATATACGTCGTATTTTCCCGGCCATATACGTATCTTCATATAAGATTTTTTTTCACATTTGATTACATTTTGTTTTCTATTATTCTCTTTTAAACGACACATTTTTAATTTTTTTTTCAATTTTTATGAAATTACCATTCTTTTATTAGGGTGATTCATATATTTTTTCCGATTTTTTATTAAAAATTTAAACATAATTTTACAACAAATAAAAAACAATTAAGTTTCAAAGTAAGACCATTTGAATCTATGGCCTGAACCCATCTATCGGCAAGCTGTTCGATCCCGCTGCGGTACCACTCCTTGGTCTTAGAGGCGAAAAACTCGCGGCACCCATTTTCGACCTCGCTAAGATTATTGAAGGTACGACCACGAAGAAAATGCGCCATGGAGCGGAAAAGGTGATAGTCGGATGGCGCAAGGTCCGGACTATACGCTGGGTGTGGCAGAAGTTTAATCGCATCGAGATTTTTGATCTTTTCCTGGGTTTGCCTAGAAGTATGAGGTTTGGCATTGTCTTGTTGCAGGAGCACTTGCTTTCGATTGATCAAAGCGGGATATTTTTCGCCAAGTGCTGCATACATTCGATCAAGTTGGATGCAGTAAAGTGCTGCGTCGATTGTCCGGCCATTTGGAACTAGCTCGAAGTGAATGACGCCTTCGAAATTCCACCAAACACACAAAAGTGCCTTCAACCATTGATTTCGTTTGTCTGGGTTACTGAAATAGACCCACTTTTCATCGCAGGTCACAATTCGACGAATGAAACGAGTATCCCGTGGATTTTCGAGCAGTTTTCTGCAAATTTCGACACGTTGTTGAGCTTGAATTTTAGTCAATTCATGAGGTACTTCTCGGCAGCATCTATTGACTTTTCCAAGAGAGTGAAGATGTCGTACAACTGATGCTTGAGAAATGTTGAGTTCGGCCGACAATCTGCGAGTACTTATCGATGGATTTATCTCGACTGCTTCACGGACTGCTTCAGAATCTACTGTTGTAGGTCGACCTGAACGCGCAATGTCTCTGAGGTCAGTGTCGCCGTCGTTGAACTTTTTGAACCAGTTTCGCGCAGTACGATCCGAGACCACATTGTCGCCTTCAACTTCGCATATCTTCTTTGCTGCTTTAGTTGCGTTGAAGCCTTGTTTCCAGTAATGGCGTAAAAGGACACGAATTTCAAATTTTTCCATAATTTTTCTATAAGCAAAAAAAATTGAAATAAAAGACCAATTAAAAGTTTTAATATACATTATGATAGAGCAGTTCAAGAGCTTTAAAAATATATATAACACATGTATATAAAACATTTTTATTTGGTAAAAAAACAATTGGACAAAAAGATATAAAAAATCGGAAAAAATATATGAATCACCCTAATAATTGTTTTTAAGTAATTTTTTCGGTAGTTTTTATAATTTTTTGTAACTTTTATTTTGTGATGTGATTTAGATAAAGAAAAGAAAACAAATTTTTTATTTTAGAAATGCAAAAAATTTTTGAGGAAAAATTTTTTCTATGGAGAAAAAGCGCCAATATATTCTCGATTCCGAAACGTATACTTAATGTGTAAATGCTTTGATAAAATATGAAAAAGGCGAAAAATCTAGAGATGAATGTGCTTGGTTCAGCCGGTATAAAGTGAAAATTGTCGGCGAAATTCCATGTATTCTTTTCAGTAAAAAATACTGAGTATTTTGCATAAAATACATCATCGTCTTAGCCATGCCGAACGAAACATTATGTGTTTAAATCTTGCAGAATATCATGGACTATCTAAGTAAAATCGTTTTTTAATGCAATTTTAATGTTTAGAGAAATCGTCGAAATCTATCTTTCGTTATGTGAAGCGTGCTAATTAAAGAAAGCCAAAGTGAAAAAATCGATTGTTGTGAAGCCGATTGTTTCCTCTGATTTTAATAGTCGGTGTCAAGTCGATCTCATCGATTTTCAAGCATGACCCGATAAAGATTATATGTGTTTTATGATTTATTGTTTTAAAAAATTGTTAGGATATCCTTTCCACTCGAATGTACCATCATTCGACAGCCGGATGGGTCAAGAATTTACCAATGATGCAGTGGATTAAGAACAACCGATTTCATTCCGGAATTCAGCGCACACCGTATAAAGAAATGTTCGGCAAAAAGGCGCCCGCTGCGAAAAATGAGAAACAACCGAATTTTGACGAGAATATTGATAGAGAGAAAAATCGGCATGGTCCAGGAAGTAAACGAAACAATTAAATTAATTTTTAAATGCTTTTACAATTTGCTTTCTAGGAGGCAATCAGCGGCGACGTCACTTTTCATACAATAATCGAGGAGGAAAAGAACTGAATAATCGATTTTTGTTACTGAATATAGAAAAAAAGCTTTTATCGGTCAATGTGAAAAAAAATGATTGAGTCATCTAACAGACGATAGTTTAAATAATTTTAAGTAGCCTATTTTTAGGAAGAAAAACCTTTTGTAGGCATAAACATATAACATTGCTTTACATTTTTAAGGTACGCTCCCATAGACGTAGACACAAGCGTTCGTGTGCCGGTTCCCGCTGTAGATCGATCAAAAATAGACTCTCGAGCAGTTCATTCTTGTGCGTCAAAGATATTCCTCACGATGAAATCAGTCTTCGTACCGCTGCTGGAGCTAGCTCGATCACTTGAGCACTCCACGTTAAGCCTAGAGGAAAAGTGATGATAGGTGATAACGCGAATTTTACTGCATAAATTATACAAAAAAATTTTTTGTCGGGGGTTTTCGGGTACGCGCTTTCGATCTAACCGAACGGATTTTTGATAGGACCCCTCTAGAACCCTGTACAGAGTCCCAATTTGATCCTATGATTAAAACCTTGAAAAAATCTCGCTCGGGGGGTTTTCGAGGTTACTGAATCCAAATATAAAATTTGTTTTTTGATAGGACCCTCTAGGACTCTGTACAGAACTATTGTAACCGTATTAACGTAAAACAGCGTGCAAATAGTCATATAAAATAATATATATATATATATATATATATATATTATATATATATATATATATATATATATATATATATATATATATATATATATATATATATATATATATATATATATATATATATATATATATATATATATATATATATATATATATATATATATATATATATATATATATATATATATATATATATATATATATATATATATATATAGTAAATCCAATAGCTCCCCGGGACTTATTTCAATCACCTAGGGGACTTATTAGGCGGAGTTATTAGAGGGGAGCAATTAGGATTTACGGTATATTATATATATATATATATATATATATATATATATATATATATATATATATATATATATATATATATATATATATATATATATATATATATATATATATATATATATATATATATATATATATATATATATATATATATATATATATATATATATATATATATATATATATATATATATATATATATATATATATATATATATATATATATATATATATATACCGAGATTATTATCAAATGAATACGAAATGTTGCGAGGCCATTTGAACTCGGGATAATTTTCGCCATTTAGCGATTGACGACGATGTCGCTTTCCAAAAAGAAATTGCGCTTGACGAGCTGTCAACGCTATATCACCCTGAGCAAAATGTTATAAGTTTAATTTGGATTTGCTTTATGATTTTTCTTTTACTTGGTACAAATATTCCCGAAATCGACGATTAACATCCAAAATTTCGGGAGCACTACGATGAACTAAATCTTCCTCGCCACCTGCACCTTCAGTGTGCTGTTTATCCGAATCCGAAATGCTCCGTTCTTCCAGTTCATCCTATACAAATTAATTAAATAAGAGCATGGATTTAAACGAAAAATGCATACACATAGTTAATTTTATGAGAAAACATAATTAAAAAAAAGAATTGAAAATTGAAATTATTATATTAGTATAAAGCTTTTTAAAAAATTTTATTATTAACACAAATTTATTTTAAATTAACTACCTCGACGTTATCATCTGAATCTTCTGCAGTGGAAAGCTCACTAAGCTCGCGTCCAAGTGATTCGCGATGAGCGCTAAGTAGTGATCGTACAAATTCAAATTCGTGTCGACGTCGACCAAAGTTTCGCTCAATCTTAAAATGGCCAAAAATTTCGAATATGTAAATGTACATGGTGTTTCATTTTGGGCCTTCGATTTGTTTTTGTTATAACTAAAGTCGAGCCGACGATGCAATAGTCGTTGCCAACAGAGCCGCAGCTGCTCTAACAAATAATAACATTTTATCAGTTTATTTTTTTAATATTGTGTTGATTAATAATTTTAATTGATTAATGATTTTGAATTTTGATTAAAAAATACTAATAAAATAACTTTTACATTCTTTAAAAAAATTTTTTGTTGGGTAAATGAAATTTAAAAAAACATTATATCACTCTAAAAAATAACTTAGTAAATAACTACTACACCAAAAAATTGAAAAAAATGTGTTGTTTAAAATGAATTCTCAATTGAAAACAAAATTTAGATGAATGTGAAAAAAAAATCTTATATAGCCGGGAAAATACGTATATGGTCGTGCAACATATCTTCCCGTAACATATATAACATGAATTTTTTTATTTGTTTTGGAACACTGATATTCTAAAAAACCTTTATTTTAGCTTTAAATAATAGTTTTTGCTAGTGGCATTAGGTTAAATTTCAGTTTAGAAAAAAATTAAATTTTTTTTATGTATTTGTATTATTTTAAATTGGCTTATATATTTGCATCATGTGCCATGTATAATACATGATTTTGAGTTCTTAATGTGCAAACAGTTATATTTTATACTAGCTTTTCACAGAGAAATGATTTGAATTATTATGTTTAATGTAATTTGTATATTTTATTGCAATTTAATATATTTACGGAGCATATATTTTTTTGTTAAAATTATTTAATTTTAAAGATATACAAGCGAAGATGGACAATTTACCTATCGATATCCACAGCACTAAACTTTTGGGTTAATTTTTTTCTTTTTTATTACTTCTAAAAACTTTAATTATTTAATTTGGTTTTAATTTCTAATTATTTCAGATTGGCTTATTTCACGTCGACATTGTAAACGAAATTGGCAAGATTCAATACAACCAATTCGCAAAAAAATTAGCCATGCAATTAAGGATATGCCTGAGAATGAACAAATTGTTGCATTGTTAAAGGCGGCATGTTAGTAGCTGTTTAAACGTATAGCAAGTATAGGCTTCTAGATATAAATTACTTTAGATATAAACTATTTTCACTGCAAGGAAATTGTTGAAATTTTAAAAGATACTGAAAAGGACACTAAAAATGTTTTTGGATACTATTCTTCTCAACGAATGAAAGACTGGCAGGTAATTTTGTAATTTTCTTGCGCATTTATTAATTTTGTATTTAAGGAAATAATTTCATTATACGAAAAAGACGGAATTTATTTGGCTGAGGCAGCTCAGTTTCTTCAAAGATTTGTGCAATTTGAAATTCCCACTTTGAGGAAACAAATTTCAAAGGCTGAAAATGCCATCCAGGTAAAATTTTTAGCATTTTTTGATTAAAACTTGTGTTAAATAACTTTTCAATTTTTATCTTTTTTTAGGAAAATGAACGAAAGGAGGAAGAATATAAAAAGCAGGCTACGATTTCACGACGCAACTATGAAATAGAGTTAGAAAAATTTGCAATTAGTGACGGAAATTTGCGCCAATCGCTTCTAGCGATTACCGCCGAAGTGCCTTCTCTTTTACGCGAAACGAACGCAAAAATTGCGGAACTTCATACTGCCATTGAATATTTTGACGCGTTTCGACAATATACTGCGAGGTCTGTCTTGATAATTGATATTAAATAGATTAAAAGTGACGAGATTTGTTTTTTAGTGCAATAACTCAGGAAGAAAGTTTACCATTTCTTAGACGGCTAATCGATCGTCAGCCTAATCAAATTACTTATTACGAATGGAAATACAGAACCGAGCCGGATAAAATTGAAAGCTTGCAACTGGAAAATCTTGTTGAATCAAACAAAAATGATGTACTTTTAAGTTTAATATTCATAAATTTTCATTAATTAAAAAAATTAGAATGATGACGAAATAGATTTTGGAGACGATGTAATTGATTTTGGAGATACAGAAATAGTAGCGACCGACTTTAAAATTGATGTTGTAAGCGAAAATGAGAGGCCAAACGCTGTAGAAAGGATTGCACGAGGAAACGAGGCTCTCTCCATTCTTGAACATCCCGAAACATTACCATTGATTTTAATGGAATTAAGCGAAGTATTTAATACCAATTTGATACAAAATTAATATCATTAAATAGAAATATTATTGTGCAACATTAAAATAAATAACACAATTCAAATAGTATTACCAAACACAATTCAAATAATATAATTCAACCTTATTAAAATTCAACTTTAGTTGGAATGTTTTTTAACTTTTCGAAAACTGGACGAATTGGCTGAGACCGCTTCTGAAATCTATCTCGTTGGCATCGACAAACGTCCGGACAATATTTCGGATGTGAGTTATATGGAAATTTTTAAAAAGACGACGAATATAAATTTTTTGTTTCCATACAGGTAAAATTACCGATGCTCGAGAAATGGATCGCAAAAATTGATGAAGTAAAAAATGCCTTAAACAATCCGCGAAGCACACATTTGTTTAAAATTCGCTCGTCGCCCGTGTAAGCCGCATTCTTTATTATTAGTTTTTCGTAAATTGCGGCTCGACAATTTGTTGAGTCTAAGATTGGCTTAAAATCCCTAGCATAGGCCAAAGGAGTGCTAACTAATATTTGAAATTGTGAAGCTGCAAGCGAAATCTGAAGGCGCAAGCCGCAAATTACGTGACCCTGTTTTTTTTCAATGACTAGATTAAAATATACAAACTTCTAAATGTTTTGGGTTTCAGCTTCGTAGATGAGCTGGTCATCCAACTAGAGAAAAAGCGTTTTCTGGAAAACAAATACAATCGAATGGCCGAATTGGCGGCAAAAAAGCAAAAAGAATTTTCGAAAAAAGTAATTGATTCTCGACAACTTCTCGACGACATGATCGAGTCCACAAAAGCGCTCCTAGAAAACGTGTGTTAAAAAATTTTTTGGCTTTATTTATTTGGAAATTGGAAGAATGAATAGATTTAGTAAATATATAAAGGGGACAAAAGTGTTATCAATTAAAAGAGTGTTTCATAGTATATGATTTGTTTAAATATATATATCCAAAGAAACAAAAAATATATAAAAATAAATATTCTAAAGATTTTAAGTGCAACATTAAAATTACATTTCAATGATTTCATATTTATTTTCAGCTTGAATCGGATATATCAAGACGCTATAACAATCGAGACGTCTACATTATGGGAGAGATTAATGCCGTTCTCTACGGCTAATTTAGCAAATTTATTATTTTTTTATTTTTGCATTCAAGATGGTTTCTATATGGATGGATATTTTTTAAAGTTCAATCATGGGTTTTTTTATCATTCAAAAATATTTATGTATATTTTGCAGTCATATTGTCAAAAAAATGACTGTTTGTTTAGGCTTGCTAACTGCTAAATTCAAATTATCCTAATTTCGCGTGTACAAGGCCGGGCGTTTTGAGTCAAATTTAAATTGGAGCCAATAAGTTCATTCTGTTGTATCGGATCCGTTGGGGGGTCCAAATTTTGTGCTTGCCTTTGTCTCGGTTTCATAAAGTGGGCACAAAATTTGGACTCGCTTGGATCCAATACAACAGAACGAACTCATTGGCGCCAATTTAAATTTGGTTCAAAACACCCTGTCTTATACACGCGAAATTAGAGTAATTTTTTTTTCAAAAAGCATATTCTATAATAAAATTTTTTTTTATTTTTTCCTACAAAATTTAAATTTATAAAATTTATTTGAAAAATATAAATTTATATATCTTGAGTTTAATACATACTATATACATTTATGTCAGCCCATCCATATTGACGAGCCGAATATACGCATAGCGGCGAATACATAAAAATATGGCATAATATACCCATTCAGAAGATAGCATATTCAAAATGTAACAAAAGAGAGAATGAGAAAATATAATAACATACTAAATTTATTTGTCTGCACATTTCCCAATGTCCACTTCGTTGAGTGACCAACGCCGGTTAAAAGAAAATTTTCTTTTTTTAATTTAATACGCCAACGAACAAAAAAAAAGAAAAATTATATGCGAGCCGACCGGCCCATCGCCTTGTTGTTGTTTGGCTAGTGTCTAATATATATTGCATTCATTTGTTGCGATAATGAATCAAAAAATAAATAAATAATAAAAACAAAAAAGAAAAGAAATAAGATACATACATTATGACTGCTGCTGCATCGTCGTGTATATCACTTTTTTAAATGTGTTTTATAAGATGTGGAAAAGTTTGGTTTTATTTAAATAGTTTACCTTTGTATTTGTATTAGGTATACGTGCACATATTATTTAGTATATATTTTGGATTTTATATTTATATATTATTGATTTTTAAACTAGTTAAATAAAAAATTTATTGGGAATCGTTAAATCGTATTTTTTTATTTTATTGTTTTTAGAACGAAGGAGTCGTTCGCGGGCGGTTACTGGAGAGAAATGCAGCCTACCGGCAAGGAAAAACAACAGAAGCCAGCCGCCGCTGCCTCGTTAGCCGAACAGCAAAAGACTCGCCGTCGTCCACAGAAGAAAGCGGAGGGAGCAGGTGGTTTCGGCTCGGGTTCGTCGAACAACGGCAACGGCAGTAATGGAAACGGCAATAAGCCGGCCACGTCGAGGGTATGAAAGATTACGAAATCGATATGCAAATATGATTATATGCATTTGCTTCCATTTTTAACAAAGCATTATACTCGTGTAACTTTATGATATTTTTTGCATAATTAGCTATATATTTTTTATTGTAGTAAGTCTGTAATTGCACATTTTTTTTACAAACATAGAAGCATGAAAGACCGCCTCGTAACGAGCCCACCGACGAAGATATGAGACGTTATAAGAGTTATGTCGGCCAAAAATGGACTGGTAAATGTAAATGGTTTAACGTAACGAAAGGATTCGGCTTTATTGTTCCGGATCATGAAGAGGCACTCGCCCATGGCGACGATGTATTCGTTCATCAGGTTTAGAATTAAAGCAACATGCATCGAATGAATTTTCGTTTACTATATTCTATTTTTAGTGAACCTTTAATTGTTTTTTTAGTCGGCACTAATGATGGAAGGCTTTCGAAGTCTTGGAGAAAACGAAGAGGTAGAGTTTATTGTAAAAGTAAAACGCCGAAGTGGTGACGGCAGCCGTCAATCTGGTGGTCTTGAGGCTGAAAATGTTTGCGGAAAGGGAGGCACACCAATCATGGGTCACGAGATTCATCCGATGAGCAAAAAGATTGGACGCGAAAAAGCATTCAGGTAGAGACTGTATGCTAATATTATGTGTAATATACATTTATTAAAATTGCATGAAAAAAATTTTTTTTTTAATGTTTAGATGCTATAATTGTGGACGAACCGGACATCATATAGCATCAAAATGTAAGAAGGCGCCCGCCGTACCACCGGAAGAGAGAGGACCGATAAAAATGTGCTACTATTGTCACGAGACAGGCCATGTGCTGGCCAACTGCCCCAAAAATACCAAGGAGAAGGGACAAACATCGAAGGAAAAGGCAGGAGAGAGTAGCAAATCCTAACCAACTACTCAACCAACGTAAATTATATTCCAATATATTATTTTTAATTACAAAAAATTCATCTCATTTCTCGCATTGCTTTTTTTCATTGGAATTTTGAATAGGCAGACTTTGGATTCAACAAAAAATTCTTTACAACTTATTTAGCGATATTAATAACAAATAGCGATTAGGTCAAGAGTTACTTAATTACCAAACTCTTTCTAATGAGCTACTTTTTCACTAATGACTAAAATATCAAAAGTTACACCTTTTTTATATTTTCATTTTTTAGATTTAATTTTTTCATTTTACTTTTTTTACAATGTTGCATCTACCTCAAAGTGTTCATAAGCATTCCAAATTTATTAATCATCATGGTAATTTGTATATAACTGCCTCAACTTCGATTAATATGGTACGCAGACTTTTCTCATAACCTACCTCAACATTTCTTCAATATGTTTCGACTTTTTGTATTCTCAAGTAACTTCAATCATTTTTTAAAGCACTTATAATCCACCTC
Source organism: Bradynema listronoti (assembly GCA_024678965.1). Taxonomy (NCBI): domain Eukaryota; kingdom Metazoa; phylum Nematoda; class Chromadorea; order Rhabditida; family Allantonematidae; genus Bradynema; species Bradynema listronoti. The sequence goes on from JANLNO010000012.1 coordinate 2,953,733, forward strand.
AATTATTTTTAATCACCAGAAACAATTAATGATTTTATATCAATAAATACATATTTAGCTTCGGAACAAAATATTAGAATTTTAAAAAAAAATGAACACCTAGTGATTACAATACATGCTTAATCCTGCATAATAATTGATCTAGTACAGATATACTCGACTTGTACTACATTTCTGAGTGCGGCTATCATTTTGACCAGGAGTGTGTTGTCGTAAACCTTGGTTTACGAAATTATGAATTTTTCTTTTTAAATTTAAATTTTTTCTCTTTTCGCGCTTCTTTTCTTGGCATTCTGCTCAATTCTTATCGTCAAAATATTTTATTTTTAGTTATCTAAAATTTTTGGGCTGGTTGTCTTCGACATTTCTCTCTTTTTATTCGTGTGTTAGTGTTTGGGAAGTTACTTTAGTTGCTTGTTGCTTTATCAATATCATTTGATTACTCTTAAAAAGTTGCGTCTGAAAGTAAGATTACTGGAAGTATTAAATCGATTTCAGTATTCTTTAGTTTGGAACTTTCACCCTTCTTTTAGAGTGCGCTATTTTTATTGATTTTAATTTTTTGTTTAATTTATTTATCGTTGGACTTCAATTAATTTAATTATTTGTTTAATTTTTTTTATTTAAGATTATTCAGTGTGTTTTAAAGTTTCGTCTTGCACAATCTCGTTTGGAGTATTTAACGAACACATTTCGCGCGAAGTTAAGTTTGACTTGGTACCGTTGTCCATTCATTGTTCGTATGGAAGTCCATTGGAAGTTATCGCTCGCTCCATTAAGTATCTTACTTGCCCAATTCCATATTGTTTAGCTTCAGATGCGAATTTATTCTCGGATAATTGCACTGTTAGCTGTGAACATGGTACACCGAATATTTTGGTCGGCGGCGACTGCTATTACGATTTGGATCTCGTTGTTACACACTCGTTGCCATCGGGGTTCAAGTTGCTCAACTCTAGTTTAGGAAAAATAGTAGCTAGAAGATCGAATTCGCAAACAAGACCGATCGCGATGTGACGAGATGTCTCTGGGTTAAAAGTCCGTTCGATGAGGATCAACAGTCTAAAATTGTTACGTATCGATTTACTCGTGTAGCATTTGGTCTCACTTGTTTACCGTTTTTTTTTTGGCTGCTACTTTGACGCATCATTTTACTAGTATTAACTCTGAATTGTCTAAAGAAATTTTGACTAATTTATACGTCGATAATATTCTATTTTGTGGTCCAGACTCTGTTTTAGTTTCAAAAAAATGCGTTGATGCGAAAGAGTAATTTCTTCGGATCGAAAAAAATTGGTGCAGTCCAAAAAAGGTGGAAAATCCCTCTCCTCCTACAAAAAAAGGTTTGTAATCTTACAATTAAGACGCAGCTTCTTTCTTAAAACTTTTTCTTTTTTCTTTCATAAATTATTCGTCCCTGCGCGTTAACGTTGCTAAATTTTCCACTTTCTTTCTCCCAGTTCGTGATATATGTACAGCTTTTTACAAAAAAAATTTTGATTTTAAATCTAAAAAATAAGGGAAAAAACGGATCGAGAAAAATTTTAAATGAAATTTTTATTGATAATTTATTTACGGTGCCAATCGCCGAATTATCCAGTTCCCAGAGTCATTTTCGTCCCTTTCATAAATGAGACGATCGTGTATGCGGTTTGATTGACCTTGCCAGAATTCAAAATACTCTGGCTTGAGGATGTAACCCAACCTATAAAAACATATCACTTTAGAAAAAAAAGAAATGATCGACAATTACCATGTTTCTGGCCGAGTTATTGCCGCTTCGCCTTTTTCTTGAGCCAATTCTTCTAATTGTAATCGTCTTTCTTCCAGATACTATAAATACTATTACTTTTAAGTTGACTACTTTAAATATCGATAAAGAGTTATACTTGTCTTGATGGAATTACGGAACTCTGTAGACTCAATTTTGAGCCTATTCTACTGGACAATGGGCGAGTTATCCAATATTCATCGGCCTGTTTTGTGTCTAGTTGTTCCATATGACCTTCCACTCTAACCTGCGAATTTAATATTCTATACGGCTAATTTTTATTTTAGATAAATTTTTGTTGCAAAATAACTTGTCGATCGACGATTGGCCAATAAAAAAGCATGGCAGCGTTGGGGTTCTCAGTGAATTCTTTTACTTTTCGACTAACAGAATTCGTATAAAAAACAAAGCCATCGTTGCTATATTCCTTAAGAAGAACCATTCTTGAGCTAGGACGTCCTTTACTGAATAGATATTTACAAATAATTATATAATGATGAACGATGCGATCTCTATTTTTCACCTGACTGTCGATAACGCAAAAGCATTAATTTCGGCGTAATTCAACGAGTAAGTCGCCAAATTCTTGAACCAATGGTCGAACTGCACGACGGGATCCTTATTCATGTTTTCTTCGAAAATATATGGCTCTGCATTATTGTAATAGGATTTTCGGAGTTCTATTAATAAATTCTTTTAATTGGTTTATTCTTGCCTTTGTTTTAGCGATTTAAGACGTTGGAAATGAAGCATTTTTCAGAGGTAATTTTTTATATAAAATGTTTTTTTTATTTTTACAAGAGATCACTCTATTTTCGATTTTTATAATAATTCCAAAATATAGAATCAATATGAGTTTTTTAAAATAAAATGCCCAAAAATATAGTCTTACCGTGTATATCGACACGAACTTTTTTATGATCCGCCATCGTTCTCTTCAATTCAAAGCGAAGAGAACCGATCAGTCTTTGGGAAAAAATTTTGGAAGAAATTTTAATTTTTTTTTCTATATTGCTATATAAATTCTTTTCTTATCTTCCTTAATCCAGTGTTTCCAAAATTAAAAAATTTTTGACTAAAAACCCAACTTAAATTAAATTCATTTAATTGAACCAAAGTTAAAATCAAAACTAAGTATCTAAATTATTTAGTCAAAGTTAAAAGCAAAATTAAATGCAAATTTTAATTTTACAAAAATTAAATTAAAAATTAAGCGGCAATTTTAATTTACAAGAGATAAAAACGAAAATTGAGTCATTCATTTAATTTTGCCAAAATTAAGTCAAAAGTTAAAAGCATTTTTTAACTTTGCCGGAATTGAGTATAAAATTAAGCCGCTTTCGTAAAACTAAAGCCAAATTATCAAAAGTTAGGTCAATTTTGTTTTGCCACGATTTGTTTTTCAATATTTTTCGAATTTTCGAAAAATATATTGCAATATATTTTTTGCTTTTATATATGTATATTATTGTTTCGTAATGAAACTTTCATTTTACAAAATACTGGATTTTACACGCCATTGCGCATTCAACCTTGAATAGGTAATATTTAACTTGTTTTTGTTTATCTTTTGAGTTTCCTACTAATATATATGTTACGGGAAAATATATTGCACGGCCATATACGTATTTTCCCGGCCATATACGTATATTCCCGCCAACAAAACAGGTTTGTTGGCCGTCGGGCGGGAAAAATGAGAGATAAAAAATTGAGAGCAACCATCTTCTAGTGAAAGTTTTTAGATAACTGAAAAAATATTTTTTAATTTCGTAAACCTGTTTTGTTGGCGGAAAAATACGACGTATATGGCCGGGAAAATACGTATATGGCCGTGCAACATATTTTCCCGTAACATATATATATTTTATATGTATATAAATTTGTTTTGAGGTCAAGATTTTTGAACAGAGAAAATACGATTTTATAATCGCAATGGCTTGTGTACGTGTTTGTAACAATTGGTTTAGTTTTTTTTCGACACTAGTTTCACTTTTTTTGGAGAATGTAAAATTTTTTTCGGAAGATGTTAACTTTTTGTACAATGTAAAATTTTTTTTGGAAGGATGCTAACTTTTTTATCAGTTTTTATACACTTAAAATATTGTTTTATTTAATTTTTATGCTTGATTTTTATAAATAAATAAATCGTTTGTAAATGCGTTCTTGTTTTTTCTTAGAAAAATGGAGCTTCTTAATAAATTTGTAAAGGTTAATGAAAAATTGTCAGATTTGTCTGAAAAAAGCACTTTGGATGAGCCTAAGGCAATTTCAAATTTCCCCCTCGCGAAGAAACTAAGCCGTGCAGCGGCATTTTTTATAAACCAGATAGACAAGGGAAGAATTTCTAAGCGACACAAAATTTTCTATTCTTATTAAGGTACTAAGCCGAGCAGCGGCAATTTTCACAATTCTGATGGCCCTAAACCGCGCAGCGGCAATTTATTTAGTGAATAAAAACTGAAATGTGGACACCACAAAATAACGTTCAATAAGTTTCCGGTTCGTGAGGGCTATGACCACATGGGCAACAAAGTGAGTGAAACTGATAATGAGGGAGAAAAGATTTGCCATCCGAAGATTGCGAGCAAGTTGTCTAGGTCATTCCGCGATGCAATAAGCGCGGCCATGCACCCTAGAAATGCCGGACTCGCAAATATTACCTCCGTCGTTTCAACTCCCATCTTCGCTCGTCGAATTTCCACGTTTGCCCATCCGCTCGTTGAATTCCTTTCGTTATAATTGTTTTCTCCCTTTAATATCAAAATTGTGTACGTAAAAATGAGTGACGATTATTCGAGCTATATCGGTGATGACAATAATGAGAGTAAAATTGCTAAACGAATGAAGATGGATTTGAAAAGTCAGGATATGTTTACGCTCGTACTGGCAATCCCATCAGTATCAGTAAACACTTTCGTGCATTCTTTAATGCGAAAATTCATCCACAGCTTAGATAGTAACTTTAAAATTCCAAAAAAAAAAATTTGGCACACTTACAAATAGATTGTCGGAAAAAGCTAAAATGATTACTCAACAAATAAGCAAATATTTGGAAAGAATGCAGCATAAACCCTCATTGACACTGGATATTTGGACCGATAGTAGATATTTGTCTAAGATACTTTCAAGATTTTTTTCCAAAAAAGTAAAAATTTATTTGTTTACAAAACTAAAGCTAGTCTGAAAATGAAAAGCTGAGTTTGTAAAATTTTAATTTAATCATAATTTTTCAACTAGAATTAATGTACTAAATATGTAAGAGATTCTTAGAAGAAATCGAAAGAATATCTCTAATAATTTCAACTCAGATATCTTGTTTAGATGTTCTAAACAAAAACTCACTTGTTTTTAAACTAGAGTAGTTTAAAAAATTTAATTTTAAAAAACCAGTACTTGAATTATTTAGAAAATTTTATTGGATAAACTTTTAAACAAATAACAATTTTTGCGACGACAACAAATTAACAATCTGACTTTAAATATGTAATCATATTATTTTTTATGCGGGTGTGTGATGTTTTTACTCGTGTTTTTGCTTTTCTTTCTCGTCGGTTCCGAATCATCATTGTTTCGATCGGTTTCGTAACTATCGGCTCGACTGGTTGAGTCGGCGTTCTCCGTAGGGTCGGGTGTCGCTCTATGTTCGCTGCTGTTTGCCTCTTCGTGATGTGGTTTTCCCTTTGCCGCAAGTCGGTCGATGAGCACAATCTGCTCGCGCGGTTGCCAACCCTGCTCGCGGACGAATTTACGCACGAACTTGCAGACCTTACGCTTTCGCAATTTAAATCCGCCGCCGCGCCGTAGAACATAGATGATTGCGCGAATTTTCACTGAAAATGCACAATTCATCAATTGCAAAAATTGAATTATTATTATTTTTTTGAAAAATCTTTTTGTGATAAGAATAGCTTTAAATCATTTGAAATTAAAAAAAAAATTATCAATGCTAGTAAGAAAAAACAAACCCTCGAGTGTATTATGCCGCAAGGGAAGAACGTTGAACACTTTGTGATAGGAACACATATGAAGAATAAAAGATAAACGACGCAAAACGCGCGCGCTAGGATTGTGAACCTCGTAAGGAATGTGGAGAATAGTGGCCAACCTATATATGTTATTATTTTTAAAAATTTTAATGGCATTATTTTCCATAGAATCCCTAAATATTGTGTCGCCCAAAAAACAAAAAAAAAACAATTATTTAAAAAGATTTGCTGAATACCTTTTATCGTAGGCGTTGAGGTCAACGGATTTGAAGTTGCGTAAAAGCGAGATGTCGTTTTGCCTGCACAAATCGAGAAGCGTCTCCAGCGCTTCGATTAACTGATCGCATGTGAGGCGCAGTTGGACGAACACGTTCGCCAGTCTTCCACTTACCAGGCGCGAATTGGAGAAAACAGCACGCTCCACATCATCTACAAGATCCGTGCCAAGACGCGCTTTCGCCGCGCGAAACTCTTCTTTGATTTGCTGCCTACATTTTTAGAGAATCACATATAATTTAAAAATTTTTTTTTGCTATTTCTACGTTTTGAAAATTACTATATAGTTCTCTACCATCGCTTTCGGCATTGTCCAGCACTTTTGGTGCGAACCTTTAGGCAAATAGAATCCCAGTTTAGGCTCTCCTCGTATTGCTCAACATCCGGCATAACCGCGACGAGAACGGGATGCACGGGCATTTTTTGCAGTAAACGCGCTGAAAATTAGTCAAATGAGTTATTGAGAAATTTTTGAAAAAAAAAATGGCTGTAAAATTAGTTATAAAAGAGTGTCCAACCGTAAAGACGAACTGTCTCCGCGTTCGTCCATTTATGACGCGTTTTTGACTCGCCGCTTTCATTCGACAAAAAACGATGACGTTTCTGACAGGCGTATCGAGTACGGCACATCGCCTCGCTTATGTGCTCCCACTCGTCGCGATGAGTCTCGTAGAGTTCGAGGAGAGTCTCATCATCCTCCGGCAGCCATTCTCTAAAAAAATATCAAAATATAGTTTTGCAAACATAAAGTAAAAAAAATTTAAAATGGACAGAAAAATAAAAATTTTTTAATTACATAATTGTACCTGTCCTCGCGAAAGAGATGATAACATCGACGAAACACTTGAATACAACTCCGATTTAGTAATCGTTTGCCTAACAAATAGTGGTAATAAATTTTTGTGATAATCTAAAACACTTAAAATTTCAAAACGAACACATCCAAGGCCTAAATTGTGTGCGCTGAATAAAGTCGAGCCGTTCTTTTCGCTCTTGCGCCGTCTCGTCGTTACCTGAAGTGCCCATGTATCTCGGCGCCTCGTACTCTGCAATGCCGTAAGCCTCTGAATATTCAGTCCAATTGCGAAGAAGTTGCTCGTCTTCGAGCTTGGAGAATTTGCGTCGGTTTAGTTCAATCCCTATAAAATTTAGGATATCAATAAAAAATAAATTTTTTCAATCCTTAAAAATTTTTTTACATTTTAAAATTCAAAAAAAAAACCATTTCGCATAAGACGCTCTATTTGGGTTGCGTTAAGAGGCTTTAAACTGCGATGATGAAATGGCACGCCGTCGACGAAAATCCCACCGTCCTTTGGCAGCGGCAGGTTCGTCTCCTCATCCAGGTCGTCCTCTCCCGAGAAATGCTTTTCGTTTTCAGCGTCGTTCTCAATTTCAACATCTGCCGCACAATCGCCATATTTCTTCAACGGAACGCTATGATCAAGCAATTCAGCAGTGTAGAGACCGGCCAATTCCGTACCATATGCGTCAAATTCTTTAACTAAAAACATTTAAATTAAAAAATGATTTTTGCCAACATATGTACCCTAAGTTCGTGTAAATAAGACGCGACCGTTCAAAGAATTTTTAAATATTGACTTGGCCTTCATTCTGTTATAAACAAGGTTTAGTCCAAAATGTTAAAACTACAGCTTGGGCCTGTTTTAATGAAGATGTTTATTAAATTTTATGCTTTACGAAATAACAGAATGAAGGCCAAGTCAAAATTCGAACAGTTTATTTACCGCTCGAACGTCTTATTTACCCAAACCTAGGGTATTTTGTTAAATTTTTACTCAAAAGTTTTCGTCTTTCCACATTTTCGTAGACGTCTGTTACAGAACAATTCGTGGTATCCTTTATTTTTGCGTTCTTTCGAAGTCGAGAATTTTCTTTTTTTTTATCCTTATTACGTTCTGGAAAGCTTCGAAAATTTATCACTTCCATGCCTAAAATATGTTATTCGTGTAAAATTTACGCTATTTTTTCTTAGATATAAATATCAGAAATTCATTCCATCAGAAATCCATTTCATTCATGTGTTTTTTCCCATCTAGTAGTTAACTACAATTGACGAGCAACTAGTTGCTCGTCAATTGCTGAAAAAAATTTTTTTTGAAAATTTTTGAAAAAATTTTTTATTTAAAAATTGAACAAACGGAAATAGTGTTACAGTGGCCAGGTGTTTTTCGATTTTTTTTCAAATTAACGCCTTTTCAGTTAATTTATTTGTTGGCGAAACGTTCTCTTTAAAATTCTTTGTTCAAATTTTCCTAACATTTTTGTCGGTGAATTACTTACAATTGATGGTTAATTTTTATCCGCATTAGGTTTAGCGAACTAAATCCGGTGTTGAAAAAGTAAATTAATTACAATTCATTTTTTATTTATAATGTACTTAACATAATCGGATTATTTATAGTAGTAACTGACTATTTAACTTTTACTTACTTAATAAATGCATAACATTTATAAATTTTTTCGGTTAATTTGAAATTAAAATTTTTTTAGATATTTGAAAATGACTTGGCGTGACGACGACTTTTTAAAATTGCTTGATTGCAATATTCTTGTAATTGGTGCGGGAGGCATTGGTTGCGAGTTGTTAAAAAATTTAGCTTTAACTGGGTTTAAAAATATTACAATAGTATGTTTTGCTATTATCCCTATATTCATCTCTATTGATCTATTTAATTTTAATTTTTTAGATTGATTTGGACACTATCGATATTAGCAATTTGAATCGTCAATTTCTTTTTCGAAAGGAACATGTGGGGAAATCAAAGGCAGCGGTCGCTTCCGAAGCTATTAAACAAATCTGTCCCGAAATTAATATTCGATATTTTCATGATTCCGTGATGAGGTCCTAAATTGCAAAAACATTTTGTATTGTTAAATAATATTTTATTTTATTTAGCGAGGAATTTGGCGTTGATTTTTTCCAAACATTCTCGATCGTATTAAGCGCTTTAGATAATAAAGGTTTGAATCTAAATTTCATAATGATTTATATTGAAAATTAAATTTTTAGCTGCTCGTAGTCATGTGAATCGACTGTGTTTGGTTTCCGACGTTCCGCTTATCGAAAGCGGTTCTGCCGGTTATCTTGGTCAAGTGAGCGTGATTCTCAAGAACAAATCGGAATGTTACGATTGCGTGCCGAAAGCGGCGCAGAAAACTTATCCAAATTGCACTATTCGCAACACGCCATCGGAGCCTATTCATTGCGTTGTTTGGGCTAAAGCGTTATTTAAGTGAGTTTTTAGTACGTAAATAATTTTTATTTATTTTGCTTTTTTAAGTCAGCTATTCGGTGAGAAGGATTCGGATAATGATGTAGCACCGGAAATTGAGCACGATTACACCGAAAGTAACGGATTGCAGTTGGCCGAAAATGGCGCGTACGAGCCGAAACAGCGCATTAGCACTCGCTCTTTTGCCGAAAATTGCAATTATGATCCTATCAAATTGTTTAATAAGGTTGCAATTTTTCTCTTCTACTTTTTTATGAAGAATTTGGCAAATTATTTTATTTAGCTGTTCTACAACGACATTAAGTATCTACTTTCTATGAGTCATTTGTGGAAGGAACGCAAGAAGCCTGTTCCTAAACATTTTGAGGATATTTCTTGCGGAGGTAAATTTAAATAATAATTTGATATCCGATACATTATTTTAAAAGCAAATAAATTATAGGCCTAGGCACGAGCAAGGAATTGGGTCCCACTCTTCCGTGGTCGATGAACAAATGGGCTGAAACGTACGAAAACGCAGTTTATAGTCTCTACCAACGATATCGCGAAGCAGAAAAGTCTAATTCCGTTTTGGTGTGGGATAAAGACGATGAAGCGGCGATGAATTTTGTAGCGGCCTGCGCCAATATTCGATCTCACATTTTTCAAATTACCACAAAGACGCTTTTTGACATCAAATGTAATTCAATTTTTTTTTAAACAAATTTATGCGTTTTTTATTTTAATTATTAGCTTGGCAAAAAAGTACTTCGACAAAAATTTCAAAATTCTAAAATTTTCTGGAAATAATTCAAATAATTTTATAAGTTTGATAGCCTTGTAGAACATTCTCGAAACTATTATTATATGAGTATATAAGGACACGCGCGCAGAGTTTTGTTAATTTTCACTAATGATTAGTAAAGACCATATTCGAGCTATCATCTACTACGAGTGGCTCTAAAGCAAGAGTGCAGGCGCGGCTGCTGCAAATATTAACAGCATAATTGGTGAAGGGACTGTTCATCGTGCGACGGTCAACAATTGGTTCAACCGCTTTGCGAACGGAGATACAAGCCTTGAAGATCATCTGTGTGTTTGGTGGGATGCGAAGGGACCGATCTACTACGAGTTGCTGCCCGTAGGCATGACTGTCACAGCTTCTGTGTACATCGATCAGCTCCAGAAATTGGCTGATGCAATGCAAGAAAAACGTCCAAGACGTTCAACAGTTCACTTGCTCCATGACAATGCTCGACCACACGTTGCTTCCTTCACCCGCCAAAAATTAACCGAACTTGGCTGGCACACGGTTGCCCATCCGCCGTACTCACCGGACATTGCGCCTTCTGGCTACCACCTGTTCCGACCGCTCAAGCATTATTTGCACGGAAAAAAGTTCGACAAGTATGACGACCTCAAAATGGCAGTCGACAACTTTTTTTTATCTCAGTCCTCTGAATTCTGGGAAAAGGCATAGGTGCTTTACCTGATAAATGGGTAAAAGTTATTGATGTCAACGGTGAATATATTGTTTAAAATTATTTGTTCTGAATAAAGTTATAAATAATTGAAAAAAAAGTTAAATTTTGTCGAAGTACTTTTTTGCCAAGCTAATATTATTTTGTTATCGGAAAAATTTAAGCAATGGCCGGAAACATTATTCCGGCAATCGCCACTACGAACGCCTGTGTAGCTGGAATGATTGTTGTAGAGGCTCTAAAAATTATTCGCAAGCAATTTGACAAAAGTCGATGCGTACGTCATTCGTTCTGTTAATTTTTTTAAAACTTTTATTTTGTGTGTTTTTTTTAGGTATTTATTAAACGCTTGCCCAATCCACGTGGCAAAATCCTCGTGGACGAATGCCCGGCTCCATCCAATCCGCAATGTTACGTGTGTTCGGAGAAGCGCAAAGCTGTCATAAAAGTCAACCTGGAACGCATGCTCCTTAAGCACTTTCGTCAGAATGTTCTTATTCACACCTTTAATATGATCTCACCGGACGTCACCGATTTATTTAGTAAACGCGTCATTATTTCCAGCGAAGAGGGCGAAACCGACGGTCAGTTTTGTTTGGCCAATGATATTTTATCTTATAATTATAATTTCTTTTAAGCTTTAATGGATAAGACGCTCGCCTCATTGGGCATTCAGAACGGAACTCAGCTCGACTGCGACGATTTTGTGCAGCATTTGCAGTTCAAATTAATCGTCTTTCATTCCAATAAACTTGAGGCGGAGCACTTTGAAAAATAAAATATTTTTGTTTTTCTTTTTGTTGTGGTCCGTATATTTTGTTCTTTTTAAATAAACAATTTCTTTAATAGTTTTGACAAAATGAAATTTTCTATTTGTAATGGATAATTATGATATATTTATCATTGTTTAAAACCTTTTTTAATGAAAAAAAAACCAATTTTTTCCCAAAATCTTTGCGTATGTTATGTGCAAGTCTGAATTTTACAACGTCTGACTTTTTTTAACCCATTCGAAGCCAGAGCATTTTTCTTTTTTTTCATGGTTTTTTGAGGCTTTTATTAAAAAAGCGTTGAAACTCCTCAGCAAATCATCTCCGTTCGGTTATATCCTATAAAAAATTTTCACTTTTATTAAGAACAAAAAAAAAGTAATTCAAATAATTGCATGTCGTCCGTTTGCAGTGTTAAAGCAGGGTTGCCAGATGTCCTTTTTAAAAAAATTTGTTCTTTTATTTTTTGTTCTTTTTTGTTCCTTTTTTCCATTTTTTGTTCTTTTTTTCCATGAAGAATGGCTCTCTTAGAGACAGGATCAGGAGTTCCGAGAAGTATTAATTGTTGAGAGAATAAAGAATCTGACCCGAAAAGTTAACGAAATAGACCAATTCAGATATTTTTAGAAAAATCTTTTTTGTTGTTGGAAATTATCAATACAAAATATTTTTTTCGTGCCCAGCGTTCTTTTTTATTTTATTTTCATATGGCAACACCGGTTTAAAGAATTATTATTATTATTATTTATTATTATTATTATTATTATTATTATTATTATTATTATTATTATTATTATTATTATTATTATTTCAATATGGAATTTTTCACCTATATTTGATATTTTTTTTTGTAAAATTTGCTTTTTTTTAGACAAACGATTCTTTAAATTAAAAAAAACGGTATGATTATGCGTAAAGCTAAGACCTAAGCTTGTCAAAAGTTTAAATTCTAAGATTAGACCTAAAATCGAAATTTAGGTTTAAGCCCAAAGTCCTTGTTTATTGTAGCATTCGCTTTTTTCCCAACACCCAAAAAAACATCATTCAATTATAAACAATCGCATAATTTCTTATTCATTGCTGCGAGTGAAAAAATTTGATTTATCAAAAAAAAATTAAATTCAAAAAAAAAATCAAATATGGCTGGAAAAGTCAAATTTCATTGAAATAATATTCTTTTTTAAAAAAGCTTTGCTCGAAACATATACCTAAAAACTAGTTGACTCACATCCGAAAATTTGAACGTGTTTGTGAAAATCGAACATGATGAACGACGAAGAAAGCGTTATCGGATGCATGCCCATACAATTACAGTCGGGGCATCGCCGTGAGCTTGAAACGCTCGTCTATGGACTGGAGGCAAGCGTAGCCGAAGGAGCAACGACTGCTAATGTATGAACCTTTTTCATTTATTTTTTATAGCATTTTTTATTGTTGTCTTTTTTAGCTGAAGTTTACTCGCTTCCAAGGCATTATCAATCTTTACAGCGAAGAGCCACAACTATTGGATCCGATTTTACCGCAATTTGTCGAGCATTTCTTGAAGTGCATTTCTTGGTCGTCTTTGCCCGCCGACTCAGCTGTCAAACTCGGCTCCGCCGAGCCGCCATTTTCCCCCTTGACGCATGCCGCATTTAAATGGCTGCATACGTTGACACGCGTTCGCGGCTATGCGGTGATTATGCGTCTATTGCCACACGAGGTTTTTCACTAAACAATTATTTAAATGCCAAACCATTCTTGTATATTACTTTACAAGCAAATTTCCAGGTTGAATACATGAGTTTGCTTTTATCGTGTTTGGAATGGTGTGCGAGCTGTGAGAATCTAACGGCAACAAATGCCAACGCACAGCTCGTTTTCCTGCTGACCGCCTGGCTGACGATGATTTGCAAGAATCCGTTTAATTTGGCGAAGTTTGACAGTAGTAGGGCGCGAAACGACGCGTCGATGCCGGTATCCGACCGAATTATTGCGTGCATGACTCGCTTCCAAAGGCATTACTATTTGCGAGACGAAGCGGTATGGGGGTTTTTTTTCAAATAAATCTCTTGGTTTGCATAAATGGCATTGCATAATCGTATTTTTATTTAGCGAGTAATTTCGACTTTATTGGCGCAAGTTTTGACGCGTAATTCGAACAATTTGAACGCTCTTTTGGCGCGCGTGAACGAGGCCATAAACGTGATTCACGACTTTCAAAGCGAGAAAGATAATGGCGCTGTATTAATCTCGCATTTGCGTCTTCTCGCCGCTCTCTTTAAACGCGTTTTCATTATTAATTTTTCTACTTCTTTCATATCTGTTTTTAAAAGAGCCAAATAATTATAGGGAAAACGCAAAGAGCTAAGGGTGTGTGTCACGCGATTGCTGGACGCCGCGCTCGATCGGCTCATGGGCGTGAATTGTGTGAACGTGTTGGTGCGCAATCTTGTTGTAAAACTAATTCAGCGCGCCGCTCTCGTTATGCTTCGACCGCGACTCGCCGAATGGCGCTATCGATGCGGACATCGCTCTTTGGCGGAGAGTCTTCAGGTTCGAATTTCTTCTGCGCAAAAATCCGAAAACAACAACGCGACCGACGCGGAATACGACGACGAAAACAACAAAAGCGAGAATTCGACGGTGGACGACGGTGACGAATCGGACGACGAAATTCCATACGAATTGGTATTCATTAATGCATTGTGTGTATTTTTTTGTTTTCAATATTTGAATTTTTTTTCGCCCTTCAAGATCGAGAAACTCATTGGCGAATTGCTTGCGAAGATCTACGATCGCGACGGGACGGTTCGATGGGCGGCGGCCAAAGGCGTGGCGCGCATTTGTGCACGATTGCCGCGCGCGCTCGCCGCCGAAGTGGTCGGTGCCGTCATAGCGGACTCGTTTAATTCCTCGGCCAATGGATTCGAATGGCAGGGCGGATGTTTGACGCTTGCCGAATTGTGCCGGCGCGGCTGTCTTCTACCCGAACAAGTGCCGCAGGTTATTGAAATTCGATTTTTTAAAATTAAAAATATTATATTTGCACTTTTATTTTTATTTGATTTTAAATTATAAAAATCTCAATATTACAGGTGGTAAGCGCGGTGCTGCCTCGTGCCCTACTTTTCGACGAGGCGACCGGCGGCTCGATTGGAGCGGGCGTTCGCGACGCCGCCTGCTATATATGTTGGGCGTTTGCGCGCGGCTATGAGGCGCACGTCATTCGCGATAGTCTTCCGCGTATCGCCGGTGCGCTTGTCTGTTTGGCGTTGTTCGATCGAGAGGTGAACATTCGGCGTGCCGCAAGCGCTGCCTATCAGGTGCGTTAAGGAATTTGTGTCGTCTCTACATTTACCATACGCTTTTTAATGAATTTTTACAGGAAAATGTGGGTCGAAACGGATGCTTTCCTCATGGAATCGATATTCTAACCATTGTCGACTATGCGGAGGTCGCTTTAATCAAGCATTGTTATTTGGATTTGGCACCACGCGTGGCGAAGTACTTCGAATATCGTCGAATTCTAATCGATCATCTCGTCGATACGAAGAGCGTGCATTGTGACGAGTCGATTCGTGAACTCAGCGCCGAAGCTCTCGAAATTCTAACTCCTTTAGAAGTCGACTATTGCAGAGAGAAGGTTTATTCAGTTTACATCATTATTATCTATTGATTATTTGTTCATTTTTAATCCACATATAGCATTATTATTCACACTAATTAGGCAAAAGTAGTTTGATTGGAATCCAAAAAAAAAAACCAGTTTTAAACTTACAGCGAACATATTTTTTTTTATTATTATATAATTTTATATTCTAGCTTTTACCTCAACTAACCGAACGTTTAAACGACAAAAGTGCGTTGATAAAACACGGAACATTGTTTGCTGTTGCGGCAATTTTACGAGGACTTCACGGCGCGGCTACCAGCTTCTCGGAATCGGCGGGAACAGCTTTAATAAACGACAGATTATTTAATAACTTGGAGTGTGGAAGGCCGCTCTTGAATTTTATTCACATTAATAAGTTCCTAATCGAAAATCATCAAATAGATGGGTTTGGAATTTATGCCAAAGCTTTTTGCCGCTTCATTGCTGCCATGTGCGTCGTGGATGCGCCCTTAAACGACGAACAAGTGCATATTTGTTTCTATTAGCGCTCAAATTTGTAGGATTTTATCCCAGTTTAGTTGATAGAGTACCACAACATTCTCGACATTGTGATTTCCGACAAGAACGAGCGATTGCATCCGTACGCTCGTTCTGCTTTTGAAGACTTAATGAAGCGATATTCGAATGAGAGATTTATGATTTTGCTACGCCGCATTCACGACATCTACCTTCCTAAGGTCGGTTTATTAAAAGGAACAATACGCTTTGCTAATTAGCATAAAACTTTTAAAAAAAATGTTTTCAAAGAAAACTTTCTATGCTAAAGTTTGTCGTTTTTTTTCCAAACGTTTAGTTGAACAAGATTCAAGACCAGGAATCGAGCCGTTTGTCGGCTATTGTCCCACTAGGCGAAGTTCCGGCCGAATTTCTTGCCGCGCACGATATCGAACATGATGCTAGTCCGGGCATTGAAAGCGGTATACACGGTGATGTTACGCTAGCGGACGTGCTGTTGGCTCATCTCGTCGACGTTATCAAAGAGTTAGGCGTTTTATTCGGAATTTTCACAGCGAAAAAAAAGATTAATGAGAGAAATTGAAAACAAAAAATAAGAATAATATTCTTTTTAGAATCATTAATTATGCTGTCCAATGTCTCTTTACTTTAGCAAATCTACACCGACTTGGGTGTTTGTGCGTGTGGCTGCCATCAAATGTATTTGCGAAATATTGGCTAAATTTGTTCAGCCCAACGTTCGGCTTTCGATCATTGTGGAAACGTATTCTCTTTTTTTTTCGTATACACTTTGTTTAGGAAATTATTTATTAAAAGAATATTTATTTTAATAAATCAATTTCATAATTAAAGACTAATTATCGCGTCGGATGATTACACCGCGACGGTGAATGGTGACGTGGGTCGATTAGCACGACGAGAAGCCGTTCTTGCTCTTTCGCAAATTCTTCCAATAACTTTTGACAAGCTTGTCCGAGGTTTGTTTAAAATTTAATATCAATTTTTCAAAAAATAATATATGTTGTTTTTTACTTTTTATTTGTTCGATGCGTTGAAAATATTATATGTTTATTAAATAATTTTTAATAACTAATATTATAATAGAGAGATAGTAAATAGTAAAAAACTTAATAGTAAAAAACTTCGTAGATAGCTTTCATAGAAAATTATTTTAAATGTTAGCTTTTAATCAACACGTTCATATGAATCAGGTTTTTGAATTTGAGAAAGCATTATGTCTATCTATCTATCTTAAAAGTACAAATCACAAAATGTTTAAAAACGACCAGAAAAGACTGGTCGTGGCACATTGAAGAAATATGATAGTTAAAAATATGAAAGCTCTCTACGAAGTTTTTTACTATTTTAATATTTGTTTCTCTCTATTATAATATTAGTTATTAAAAATTATTTAATAAACATATAATATTTTCAACGCATCGAACAAATAAAAAGTAAAAAACAACAGCATATTTTGGAGAATGCATTTAAAGAAAAAAATTGAACTTTTTTCTACTAGTTTCTTTCGATTGAATGAATTTCGAGCTTGTGAATAAAACAAATTATATATTGGTTTATAGTATAGATTTTTTTGAAATTTAGATGGTTATATGCCGCATTCGTTCGGTCGTCTACTAACCGATGCGTTGTGCTGCATAATTCGACGTTGCTGTGAAGCTATCGATAAGTTACGCTTCACGGCTTGCACAGCGCTCGGAGAACTTTTGAAATCTCGTTCGATATCGTCATCGTCTTCTAGTTTCAGCCATCATGCTGATCAACACATCATTCTTCCAATTCCCGAACGTGAATTGTTGAATTTCATATTCATCATCGACAATAATAAACTCGAAGAAGATCAGCCACATAAATCGAGTCTAGGACAACCAGATGTTGAAAATTCCGAACAACCTTTTAAGTCAATAGATTGGATTCATTCTAAAGGTTATTTTCGCCTTCGACATTTACTAGCTTCTCCAATCTACGGTCGCAGCGCTCTGGAAGGATTTGTGCTTTCCGCTGGTAAATTATATTTTAAAGATTGTTTGTCAAGCTAGGATGTAATCGATTATTGACGACGAATAAATTGTAACTTTTTAGGAAGTATATGTGCATGGACGAGCGAGAACGCATTCGCAGCGGTTGCTCTGCATCTAAGGACGATCAAAAAGGATTCAGTTGTAACTTCTTTTATATATTTAAACACGGTGGCCATATGAAAATAAAATAAAAAAGAACGCTGGGCACGAAAAAAATATTTTGTATTGATAATTTCCAACAACAAAAAAGATTTTTCTAAAAATATCTGAATTGGTCTATTTCGTTAACTTTTCGGGTCAGATTCTTTATTCTCTCAACAATTAATACTTCTCGGAACTCCTGATCCTCTGTCTAAGAGAGCCATTCTTCATCAGATAGTCAAACAAGCCTAAGCCATTCTTCATGGAAAAAAAGAACAAAAAAATGGAAAAAAAGAACAGACCCTCTCAAAAAAAGAACAAATCTTTTTAAAAAGGACATCTGGCAACCTCGTATTTAAATGAATTTATTATTTACAAACTTTTTGTTTATAACAATTTTTCAATCATTTTCTTTCAGCGGCTGGATAGCTTTATTTCCGATTTGTTGGTCGTATACTCGCGAATAATTGCGCGTCGAAGTAGTGTTGCGCCAATTCTACAATTCCTCATGATGTTGCTCAACGATTGTGTCTTTGCTCTTTTAGAGAACGATCCGGATTCGTCGGCTTCATTTTCTGAACTTTGTCAAAAAGTTGTTAAGGTAACTATTCAACCGATTTCAATTTTAATGTGAGTACTCTCTCGATCTTAAAGCACCGCGTCACATTTCTAGATTGTATTGAGTCGCAATTCTCCGAAAGTGAAAAAAGTCGCATGTGAGGTTCTCGGTGGCTTACTACAATTCAATCGTTCTTCAAAAATTTTTCGTAACTCTGTCTCTACGGTAGATGCTCTCAACCTACAATTATTATTTAAAAACTCTTATTGGATGAAAAACTTTATATAGTCCGAATCCTTTAGCTTATTTCACTTCTCAGCTCACCGTACGCATTACTTCGCGAAAAGGCCATGGAACAGCTTCTCGACGCGCTGAACATTATCGACTTTGACTACGTCATCGGGGATTCATCCGATTCGAAAGCAGATAATGGAATAGATTATGCTACGCAAATCACATCTCTGCTTACTTCTACGTCGTGGTCAGACGCTTCGCAGGGAGAAATTTTGGCCGCGCAAAAACGTTTAAACGAACTTTTTATTCCAACCAAGACCATAATAGCAGCTAGCCAAAATGAGGATATTGGCCCACAATAATTCATTTTATTAATTTAATTATTGTAGCGCTGTTTTTTACTATTATTTATTAAACATTTTCATTGTTTGAATACATTGCGAAAGAGTTTGCCAATATTGTTTTTAATTATACTAGTTTTACTTCTAAATTAATTAATGAATTTATTTCATTCTTTGGAGAAAAAATATGTCTAATTTAAACAATTATATACTATTTGTTTCTTTGAATTGTTTTGACAGCCTACAGATTTTTTTAAATATATAACTTTAAATTTTTTTTACTATTTATTGCTAATGATTTCATAACAAAAGAATTTATTTAATAAATTGCCAACAAAATCTTCAAGGCGAAGGGCGCTGCAATTCACATATGGATAAGTCTATTCTGTATTCAAACTTTAAAAAAAATTAATTAGGTAATTTTTTTTATTTTTTGTTGAAAGAATTTGTTTTTAAAAGTTTAACTTAATTTTTATTATTTTTTTTATTTAAAAATTAATAATCATTGAATTCAAAGGCCAGAAAAATTTAATCATAAAAATTTTAAAAGAAAATGTTGTAGAAGATTAAACCAGATTAAACCATGACCTATAACTAGTGTTGTGACCTGGCACCGAGTCGACTTCGGCAAACCCATGACGGACGAAGATAGCACCATTTTATTTCGCCATTTTTAGAGAAAAATATAATGGGTTTGTTTGCTCGTCTGCCAAACATGCCGGAGTCAACTCAGAGCCAAGTCACAACACTGCTCGTGACTTAATTTAATGACTCAATAAAATACAATTAAAAAGGACTTTTATGTAGACTATCATGTTTTTTAATTTTTGTTGCATATGACAAGTAAAATACCACAGGATTAGGTGTTAGAAAAATTAAAAATTTTCTAATTTTTTTTTAATTTAGCATTGCGGCATACATATAAATATATTTGCAAAAAAATAGTGATTTAAAATCGATGTAAATCGGACAAATTTGAGTAATAATTGGCTCTAAACTAAGCATGGTTATAGTTGCTATACTTTTCTTACTCAGCGCAACGAAAGCTTTCGAATGGCTATACGATCATTTTAAAAAAAATTTTAAAAAAAGGCACGCTTATAAATAAGCTAAAATAATTACTCAACAAATAAACGAATATTTGGAAAGAATGCAGCATAAACCCTCATTGACACTAGATATTTGGACCGATAGTAGTATGTAGTATGCAAAGTTCTTATTTAGGAATTACACTTCATTTAATTGATCTAAACTCTTCATCTGTCAAACGTCTTTTTCTTGGCCTCGAACGTCTAAAAGAAAGTCATACAGGTGATTTGATCCGTCGTACTATAGAAATGATTTTAAGGAAATATGGATTGAATCTTAGCGGTATTTATAAAATAGTGACAGACAATGGTACCAATATGATAAAATTAATGATAAAGATGATAAGAAAGATGTGATTATAATTATAGAGGATATAGATTTTGATCTTCCTCCTCCAATTCATGTTCCAGTAATTACAGTCGATCCATGCCAGCGCTTAAGTTGTTTTGCACATTCATTACAGCTTGTTCAAACTTTTTAAACGAATTTTTGGGGATTTGAATGTATTTTCTGTTCCTGCAACAACCGCTCCATGCGAGCGTTTTTTTTCGCATGCAGGTTTTGCGACAAGGTCGCATCGTGGTTCACGTATCACGTAAGATTATTGATTGTTTTAGACCTAGGAATAATCATTCCGTTTAGTCTCGTCTCGTTTTTGTCAATCCCATTTTGTCGCATCACCGAATAACTTCTTTAATGCCCAACGAAATAGCATTGAACGTCTCGTTTCTCTCTTCGTTCCGCCAAACCCATCGCCGCTTTTTCGCGTTGCGTTTTCGGATGATATAAACGACAGCGGCCACGTTCTTCTCAAGGCAAAACACCAATCCATTGCCTGGATTATCCCATGCCTTTGTTCTCCGACAGAAAATTGTTACATTGAAGATGATGGGGGCTTCCTCGACTCTCCCCAAGTTCTAGCGTGACACTCGTCGGGGAGTATCATTGCTGGACTTTTCGGTCGGTTGGATCACTCGGCCTTTCGCGACATGTAAGATCCGAATCCGGAGAATTCAATGAGCCTGGTATGTCAATCTGTTATGCCTGAATCTTTTTAAACTTTTTTGCCTTTTGAAAATTTTCGGCTGAATTTGAATGGGATATGTATAAAAGTAGGGATGTTCCGGACCGGCACGACCCGGTTCAAAATTTTTGTAATTGCCTAGTAAAAATCAAATCATATTATTAATGTTGTGAGACGATCCGGCCCGTTCAATCCGGGCTTTAATTGTTTTGGTTACTGACCTGAATGAATCAAACTCATGTTCAACGAAATAGCATTGAATGTCTAGTTTCTCTCGCTGCGCCGCCAAACCCATCGCCGCTTTTTCGCGTTGCATTTTCGGGTGATATAAGCGGCCGGAGTTAACCTCGTTTAAAGGCATAGCGCCATTGTCTGGATCATTCCACACCTTTGTTCTCCGCCCAAAAAGAATGTGTATTTAGGGAACTTTCGCGCCCTCGACGCTCCCGATATTCTAGCGTGGTGTGCTGGCCATACCGCGCATGGTATTTGCGATCGGTCGGGCTACTCGGGTTTTAGTCCCCGAGCCGGAGAATTCAATTGATTTGGATCCACATGTTATGCCTAAGTTTTTAAAAATTTTTTTCTTTTTTTTCGGTTGAATGGAAAAATTTTGAGGATCCAAATTTGTAAATTTGTATTATTTTAAATGAGATAAGAGAATAAAAAATATACAAACTTAAAATAAATGTCGAATTTCAACGATCGCTTAACCCAAACAACCCATTGAATGAAAATTCCATATATTTTTTTGTTTTCATTAGATTTGTTTATGATTTGTGAGTATACTTTTTTAAACAATTTTATAACAAAATTTATTTACGGGATCAAAATTTAACAATTGAAACAGAAAATTTATTTTTTGACAGTGGTAGCTGCGCCCTTAGCCTTGAGGATTTTGTTCGCGATCTTCTGCTCTTCAACGAGGAACGCGCGAAGAATGCGCTCGCGCACGGCCGCACCACTCAAACAACCACCATAGGGACGCGAAACCGTCTTCTTGCGCTTCGTCAAACGCGAAAGCTCGCGCGGTCGCGCTGGCTTTATGCCGTGAAGCTTGACGCCGGTATCGCCACACTTTGGCGCCTACAAAAGAATTTTAATTTAAAATATGAATTTAAATAGATCTTGGAAAATATAAATGCATATAAAATCTCAAAGCATGATTTTTTAAAATTCATACCTTTCCAAGTTTCTTGCGGTAGAGCACAACATTACGACCGCCAGGAGTTTTCGACACCTTTGTCTTATTAGACTTGGTGTTGTAGGGAAGGCGACGTCGGTATGTTAAACGTTGCGGCATTTTTCTAATGCTTTAGAATAGAATCTAAAACATTAACGGTGAATATAAAATTATTTTACAAAAACGATATATTGCATTTTTAGCAATTCTAAATAGTTTTAAATAACTTTGGACAGGAGCAAATCATAAATAAAGTGTGTCAGGACCAACCTAATCGAACATATAAAAATGAAATGAGCGAGAACATACAAATGAAAAATGCATCGACAAATTTTTTGGCCCAAAATTTGTGAAAGGAAATTTTAAATTTGCGCCGAAATGTCGGGCAAAATGATTTACTATTTTTAAAGTTCTTTAGAATTTTCTTTCTTCGCACGTGCTTGTTTCTTTTCTGGGAACGCCCTGACGATTTTTTTTTGCTAAAAGGAGGTAAAAATGGTGTGCCCGTGATTCCATACATTTTCGTTTACACGAATTTATGTAGAATACATTACAAAAGTGGAATTTTTTTGAGAACGTTAAGTTTTCATAAACAGCAAATTATTGATTATTTTTACTTAAGGTCATTGGCTTTTAAGCGAGATGCTAAAGGCGAAAATTCTAGAAACGAAAATTGCCGTGATAAAAACAAATTACACACTTAGATATATCGAATTTCTAATTATACTTTCACACAAGCGGTTATTTCATTTATTTGAAACTTTTGTCTTACACAAAGTGTTATGTAAAAATGAATTTTTGAAATCGGCAAAAAATTTAAATTGTTCGGTTTTTTCTTTTTTTTTATTAAATGCGCAAATGGAACATATGCAATACAATAAATACACATAATGAAATCAAATTTAAATACATAAATGTATAGCATAACAAGAAATTTTGTGGGCGGATAACGGAAAAGAACCGCAGTTTTTTTTTTTTTGCTTGTGGGATTATATGATTTTTTTAAACATTTTACGATAATTTATGTGTTAAATTTGTATTTCATATAATAATTTCTTTGAGCAGATTACATCGACAAAAAGTTGAGTACAGAAAGAACTGATATACACATTTTTTTGGGCATAAAATTATTGAAAATTATTTTTGCAAAAATTGGTTTTAAAATCTTGAGGGCAAAATATATATATATATATATAAATCATTCATTTGTTTATTACACAATTATTTTCTAAAAATGTATAAATATTTTTTCGGCTCCGGCTCCTCTAATCAAAACAACGAAAGCAGCTACGATTTTTTACCAGATTCTTATATATTTACTGGTAATAATCGCAGATACGTAATTGAAGGAATGTCGATACCGCCGAACTTTTCTGATTCCGGTAATAATATTCATTATTTGAATTTTATAACTACTTACAAAGATTTATGCCGATTTTTTAGTTAATTTTTTGGTGATTAAAAATTCATATTTCGAAAATATGAATTGCACGCACAAGCTTTGTTAAAAAACAATGAAATTGAAATATTTAGCTTTGAATTTGGACTAAAAAAACTATTTTTTAGTATTGTTAACTTGTGATTGTTTTTTCGTTTACAGGATGCGATGAAAGTTCGGAAACTTTTAAAATAAAAATTTTATATTCACATTTTCATTAACAAAAATAACTTCATTAATAAAAATAACGAAATATATAATATTGGAAAAAGCATAAAATTTCACATATTAAAGGTCATTTTCGAAAATTACTTCATTTACGAAGAAGGAAGAGATCATTTTATATGTTTAAAGACAGTTTCAATTTAAGTTATATAGCACAAATGGAGAAATAATGTAATAAAAAGTCTTGTTTTTTCTAGAACAACTAAGATATTAGTTCTTTAGAATTCTAAATTTTATTATGTGAACGAATGTATTTAAATTTTCTGTTTTTAACTAACTAAAAAATTTAAGAATTGGTAGACAAGGAAAATGGTTTTTACGGGTTATCGGACCACAAAAAAAATTTTTTTTCTAGTAGAATTCTTGAGGATTTCAACATACTGAATTTGAATATGAAATTTCTTTTATAAAAATGTTCCTATGGGTCCTAAAATAGGACAAAGATTCCAAAATTAAAAAAACCGCAAAATTTATCGCAAAATGAAAAAAAATGTGTGTTCCGATAACCCGTAAAAAATATCTAACAAGGAAAGTTCGCTTCTGCGTCCCAACCAATCCACGCAAGTTATATACAGAAAAAATCATCGTAATCTCAGGATTCGAAATCCGAAAAGCTAAACGGTCACCCAAAAAAGTTATTTATTGTCAAAGTTTTCCGCATCTGTTAAATATATTTTTCACTTGTTCTTCGTAGCCGTAACCTAGTGTATAAGCTGCTGCGTCTCGCTTTTTGCATATCCAAATTCAAAATTTTTCGGCGAAAATTTTTCAAATTTTTTTCTGACTTGTGTGACAATGTACCGATAAGTTGTTCGCCTCGCACACAAATGAAGTTTCAAAGATCACTCTTCCATCCAATCCCTGGTGCCGATGGAAAGATTCTTACTATTCAAAATATTCAAGCTGGAGCCACGGCGAATTACCAACCACTCGATGTTTTTTTCCGAATTTTCAAAAGGTTCATCCGTAGAATCCATTCTTATGCGATAGCAAATGAGCCGGAGTTTTGTATTTATCAACTGCTTCGTGTCCTTGAAGTCGTTTACTGTCAATTTCAAAATTCGGCATTTAGCCGATTCCTTTTCTGAATCCTGAGACTGTGGTAATTTTTTCGGTATATAGCTTGATGGGACGCAGAAACAAACTTCTCTTGTGAATGACGCTTTATTTATTATTGTTTTTTTTTGTTTTTAAAAGTGATAAATTTTTTGTTGATTTGTATTTTATTCACAATAAAAGATTTTTTAAAACGGTTTTCTCTATCAGAAATTTCTTGTGAATATTATGATACAAAAATTATTTGTAATAACTCAATTTTTGAAGCAAAAATTTATATTTATAGATAATCGAATAAAGTTAAGAATTCCCGAATTTGCAATAAAAAAACGCATTTCTTTTTTACCAACCTAATATTTATTACACTTTTACTTTGATGCCTTCTTTTTTCTTGCATTTGAAATTTATTATTTTTTTAGAAGAGCCCAAACAAAAAATCCATTACGTTTCCTTCAATTGTGATGGCTCGTAAGTTTTTTAAAAAGTTCCTTACTTTTTCTACATTTTAAAATTGAAAAGTCATTTTTTAACTGAAATTTGTTTTTTTTTAAACGTTGAGAAATTAAAAAATGAGCTTTTTTATGTTTAATAAAATAACAAGAGTTTCGTTTGATTTTTCAAACCCTTATATAATAGTTTTACTTTTTCTATTCAAAATAATTTAGACGTCTTGGCGTGGGCTACGATGGCGGCTATAAATTCTACGCGATTGACAACCTTGAAAATGTTGGCGAAATTAAAGATAAACCAAGTAAACTTACAATTTTCATATACATATTTTAATGGTTTTTTTAAAGAGCCAGAAGATACACGTTCGAGGGATAGTGTTCCGCCGCGTCGCGTCTCCATTATCGAGCGGCTCAACAATAGCTCGTTGATCGTCGTCGTGTCGATGAATCAGACGCGCAAGCTTTGGGTCTACAATGCCTCGAACAACTCTGAGATTTGCGGATTCACCTACACGAGTGCGATTATGGCTGTTCGAATAAATCGACATGTATGTCTTTTTTTTTTTTTGGTTTAATTTGACCGCATTTCTATTTATTTGAATTTATTATTTTCCTTTTTCGATTAAAAATGCTTAGAAAGAACGTTTCTAGTGCGTTGTCGTATGCGAAGAGGACACTATCAACATTCACAGCATTCAAGATATGAAGGTAACATTTTTATCTTGTAATAATTGATTAGAAGCTTTTAAAATTTTATCGATTTTATAGCTAAGGCACAAAATCAGCGATACGCCCAACAAGAATGCGATTGTTGATTTGTCGAACATAGAGCACGCCTCCTATCTGACATTTCCGGGCTCGTCCGCCATCGGCAACGTGATCGTCTTCGACACGGACGCGCTAACGACCACAATCGAGTTTAACGCGCACGCCGGGCCGTTGGCCGCGTTGCGCTTCAGCGCCGACGCCAAGAAGTTGGCGACGGCCAGCGAGAAGGGCACCGTCATTCGCGTCTTCAGCGTTCCCAAAGGCGAGCGTCTCTACGAGTTTAGTCGCGGCGTTAAACGGTTAACTTATCTCTTTTCATTCTTTTTCGATTGTGTAAAACACTTATAATTCCAAATGCCCACTTATTATAAATTCATCTATTCGATCAAGTTTACCCGTTGATTTTATTTTATTTTTTCAGATGTGTGACCATTAGTTCAATGGCCTTTAGCGCGGATTCGCGATTTTTGTGCTTGTCGAGCAACACAGAAACATTGCATATCTTCTCGTTGACAAAACCGGAAAAACCGGAAGAGCAGACGGGGTGAACTTTCGTTTGTGAACCATAATTGTGCTTTTGTATACATATATTATCGGATTAGTCTATACCGAAAATGAATCGCTTTATTTTCTGTTCATATACTTATTTCTTTCAGCCAAGACGACGCTCAACAGGAGGGACTCGGCAGTTGGATGAGCTACATTTCACAGCAGGCATCCGCCTATTTGCCCACGCAAATGAACGAGTTGATGTTGCGGGAGAAGTCGATTGCGACCGCACGCCTGCCGATTATCGACCCTAACACCGTGGTTGCCATGCGAAGGTTCGTTTTTTGAGTAATTTAGTTAGGCAGAGTGGAAAAAAAAACATTTTTTTTTACTCATAACAATTTGTAAAAATCCACATTAAAAATTTTGTGCTATTTTTAATTGTGCTTAGGATTGATAATGTTGACTATCTCCTTGCGGCAAGCACTGAAGGCTATCTGTTCTGCTTTGAGGTGAATCCGGACAACGCGGAATGCACGCTCGTTCGCCAATTTCGTATCGGTCCACACGAGGCACAGAAGCAGGCGAATGAGACGGATTCGGTGGTAAGTCTTCATCGTTCAAAGGCCGACAAGTCGCCGGGGACAGTAAAAACTCCAACTGATAATTCCATCGACAAGCCCTTTGTCCCAATTCAAGTTAACATGGTTTGCGTTTAATTAATTTTGAACATGGATTATCATTTGTAAATTCCATCCTGACACTTTATAGAATAAGGATGTGTCGAAATCGAGTAAACCCTCGTCGAGCACCGCCAGCAGTGCGTCCACGTCGCCACAGGATTTGGACCCGAAGATTGCTGTTAGTAGTTCCGGTAGCAGCGGTAGCAAGCCTACTCCGCCGCCGATTCCGCCGGCGCCGAAAAAGCGCAGCGACGCGTCGGCTGCCCCGCCAATGCCTAGCATCGCGAAGGGGAGTGGCACCCAGGTGACCGCTTCGAAAACAAATCCCTTCGATATAGACTATGAGGATGATGGCAACGATTCCTCACAAAAGCCAAAGGTATCAAGCGGAGTGAAGACGCCAAAAATCAAAGCCTCAGGTGTTTCCTCGACTCTTGGCGGCGGAAAAAGCTCGACAAAATCGGACGATAAGACCAAAGACAAGGAGAGCAGACAAGGAGAACCGTTTACCGACTTCACCGACATGGACGAGTTTCCACCATTGAACATGTTGTGAAGTCCCTCTTCTTGTATGTACATTAATGAAGAAAAAATGAACGATACCTAATAACTAAAAAAGAAAATACCTTTGCCTATCCCATTTCTTTTTGTGTATTTTCCTCCCCATTTTCTACTTTTATCTAACAATTAATTGAGAAAGAAATTTCTTGATGTATTTTTGATTTTATAACAGCATTAACTCATTGTTTCCTTTTGAAATTCACTTTCAACTTCATCTTATTTACTGTGTCAATTTATTTGTATGTACATTTTCTTTGTTGCTATAAAATGTGAATGATATAATAAGTTTTGAAAGATAACGTTGAAAATTTCATAATGACTTATATACAAGTGCATATATTATCATATTCACACATTTAGGATGGCAATTTAAAATATACTTTTATTGCAGAACATCGAACATTATTAACACAATATTTTAAAATTTCCTTGTATAGTGCGTCCCAAAAGGATAGGTTCACATAAAGTTTTTTGTATAGTTTGTGCATGGAACTAATTTTTCACTAGTGTGTACTAATTTATGTACATACCAGGATTATTTCTAATATGTCTACCAAAATTCAGGTCTTTACGCCTTTTCTTAACAATTTTACAACAGTTATACTGAAATTTTCAGATTTTAATGCGTTCCAAAATGATCGGTTCATGTATATTAATTGTATATATGATATTTTTATTAAAATGTAATAATTAGGCCCAAAATAATTTGTCATAAAAACAATTGTGGCATTCGTATAAGCTGCGCTTGAAAAAGTCGAATTTTCATTAAAAATCGACCTTAATCGGAAAAAGTGAATTCTGATCCTAATATGAATTTCTCAGAAAAATGAATAGTGTCATCTTAAAGAGCACGAAATTCTGCATAATATATTAGAAAAATCGATAGCATGACTTATAAAAGACAGAAGATCTAATTTTATGATCAAAAAAAGTCAATTTTTAAAGGAAAATACATCCTTTTGATGCTTTTTCGATGTCATGACTTTCGGACCATTTTTATTTGTAGGTTCCCGAAATCAAATTTATTTAATTCCACAATATATTTCGTGCTTTTTAAGATTTTTAAGATGGCACCATTCATTTTTCTGAAAAATCCATATTCGGATCAGAATCCATTTTTTTCCGATTTTTAATGTAAAATCGACTTTTTCAAATGCAGCTTATGCGAATGCTACAATTGTTTTTATGAATTAAATTACTTATTTTGGGCCTAATTATTACATTTTAATAAAAACATCATATATACAATTAATATACATAGTTTTATTAATGAACCCATCATTTTGGAACGCATTAAAATCTGAAAATTTCAGTATAACTGTTGTAAAATTGTCAAGAAAAGGCGTAAAGACCTGAATTTTGGTAGACATACACTGCTGTCCAAAATTATAGCGCCACTTTAGAAAATGGCATAACTTTTAACTGAATTATTCAAACGACGTTAAACTTTACCATATGGCATATTTTTAGATCGAAAATATGATGGAGTAATTAATTTTATATTATACAAAATACGACTTGATGCTCCGCCTTGATGCAGTAATGTCGACGCGCTTCGATGGATGGAGACGTTGTCTTGCATGAACAAGTAGTCCGGCTGCCAATACGGAGTCAAATGTTCTTCAAGAACTTGCTGATACTCCTCGCTATTCATTTTACTCGATGTGAATGCAAGCGGAAGAGTTCCTGATGCTTCGAAAGCCCCCCAAACCATAACCATCCCTCCCCCAAAATTCCTTTTCGAGAAAAATCTTATTCCAATCGATTTGTTGAACTAATTTTTCTTCAGCGAAAGCAAGCCTCGCAGCTTTATGAGCAACGGTAAGCCTCGGACAAGGCGCCATCTTTGTTCTAACGATTGTTCCACTAACGTGCAACACCCGACGGATGGTCATCGGGCTGCACTGTAAGCCCAACTCTGCCTTGATTTGCGTAGAAGAGACGGTAGAGTAAGAAACGTGGTTAATTATCCGTCTCTTTGACTTCGAACTTAAACATTTTGGACGCCCAGATGACTTAGCAGTGTCATACGCGTCGAGATCGACCAAGTAGATGCTGACAGTTTTGTGATGACGCCCGATTTCAGCAGCGATACGGCGAAATGACCAATTCTGAGAATGCAACGCCGAGATTCGTCCTTATTCAAACTCAGACAGCTTAGAACTTTTCGACATTGCCTAAAAATATTAAGTAAATATACAATCTTACACAACATTATAGATAACTCGCAAAAAAACAATTTAAAATAAAATAAACGTTGAAAAGTTGAGTGGCTCTATAATTTTGTTCAGGCTGAAATCAAGCAATTTACAATATTTTTCAAATTTCGTAAAACATATTTTGTATAATGTAAAATTAATTACTCCATCATATTTTCGATCTAAAAATATGCTATATGGTAAATTTTAACGTCGTTTGAATAATTAGGTTAAAAGTTATGCCATTTTCTAAAGTGGCGCTATAATTTTGTGTAGCAGTGTATTAGAAATAATCCCTGGTATACACTAGTAAAAAATTAGCCCGAAGCGTTCTATGCACAAACTATACAAAGAATTTTATGTGAACCTATCATTTTGGAACGCACTGTACATGTAAATCTTCATTTGAAATAAATGGATTCGATTTAAAGTTTCAATTCGTTTTTTCCCATAAAATAATAACATTTTTGCACTTACAATGGCTATTTAAAAAAAGAAAAGTGATTTTGAATATGGTTCTAATTGTTGGCCATTTTTACAATGAAGAAATTTCTTTTAATTCTGCCGATCTCTTTGTACGACTTTTTTGATATTATTTGATCCTTAATAAAATTTTCTATTTCATATTAAAGCTTTTTCTTGAAAATTATGAACAATATAAAACAAGTGTGGAAACATGTTAAATGCAAATAAATATTTGTGAAACATATGCATTACAAAAATTCTTCAGTTGATTTTCTTTATTTTTTTACTATTTTATTTTTATTTTTGTCCCGCTTCTTGGCAGAGAATATTGAAGTCAAAAACACGAGAAAAAGAATGAAACACGTGAAAGCATAAATATAAATGTGTTCCGCTTTGTTTTTCTGCTTTCCTTTAACCTTTTTCTTTTATGTTTTCTTATTTTCTATTAGAAATAGGCACAAAAATATATATGCATGTTATATACGTGCTCTATGTATTCGTTTGCTCATTTTATGGCAATTTTCCTTCATATATGTACATATCTTTAACGTGCTCAATGTGCGATTTTTTGTAAATTTTCCAAATTTGTCATACATTTAAAAAATATTAGATTTTCAATTATTAAAATAAATTTTATCAAACAGATTGTTAGATGTGTTGAAAATTTATAAGAATATGAAAGATACCCAATAATAGATACAAAAAGGTGCATTTATATAAATTTATTTGCAATGAATAGGGGCATATTTTAGATTAAAAACAATTTGGCAAATTTTTTAATGCCTAAAACTAAAAATTAAATTTTTTGTGTTTTTTATCAAAAAATGATGGTTTTATAAATTTTTTTAATCGCTTATGGCAAAATAAAATAAAATAAATTCATATTTTAGGCGTTAAACCTTTAAATTTGATTTGATTTTGTGTTGCAGTTTGTTAGTAATGCATTTCAAATGTTTTTCAGTTTTATTTTTTAAACCCTTGCAGAAATAAATAAGAATCAGACTTGGAAATTTAAGAATAAGGCCATGTTGAAAAACTCATAAATAAATTTCTACAGCAAAATAAAAAAAAAATTTTTGGGGTCCGATAACAACAGAACCAGAATAAGTTATTATTATAGATTCAAACAAAATTTGGGCAAATTGAATTACTCTAGGTTCGGGTAAATAAGCGGCCATTTGAAGAATTTTTGAATATTGACTTGGCCTTCATTCTGTTATATTGTATCGGTTAAGCATAAAATTTAATGAACATCTTCATTAAAGCAGGCTATATCTGTAGTTTAAAAATTTCGAGCTAAACTTTGTTTATAACAAAATGAAGGTCAAATCAAAATTCAAAAATTTTTTGAATGGCTGCGTCTTATTTACCCGAACTTAGGATATTTGATGAATAAATATATTGTTTATGTACAGAATTGAGGATTCTTTATTATTATTTTTATTGAAAGAAATTTATAAATCATATACCGCATTGAACAATACTTTTGGTTGTGTGTTAGCCAGGTCTTTTTTATGCTTTCTGTTTATGTAGAAAAACAGCCAATTTTATAAAAAACTCATTCAAAATGAGGCTTATTCTAAATTATGAAAAGTTGATCCCGATGAACTTCAAATGCTAAGCAAGTTTAGTGTAAAAAAAGGAATATTTAAATATAGTATGTCTCAAAATGATAACTTTTTTCCATAACTTTGCCAAATTGACTACGATCAATGTGAAATTTTTATAGCAAGTACCTTTTACAGTATCCAAATGGGCTGTAAAGTTTCATCCTGATTCATTGCATAAAAAAAAATTTTTTTTTGGACATTTTTAGTCAAAGTTGTTTTTTAAAGCGTTTCAAAATGATAAAAACGTTTTTTAAACTTTTTTTTATTAAGACCAACAATAACAAATTTGATAACAAACATTCTTAGAATCTTTTTTACATCTATTTTTAGCCTCATCTTGGGACTTGGATTACAATAAGTGACCTCAATTTTGTATTTTTTATCGTATTTTAATAATAAAAGATCAGTTTAAGTTAAAATCATTTGCACATTATATAGCACAAAATTTAGTACCATTATTCAAAAATTTAACTTAAATACAGTAGGAATTTGGGATACTGTAGCTAAAGATAAATCAAAATTAACC
This sequence comes from Bradynema listronoti, assembly GCA_024678965.1. Lineage (NCBI taxonomy): Eukaryota > Metazoa > Nematoda > Chromadorea > Rhabditida > Allantonematidae > Bradynema > Bradynema listronoti. Next base: position 2,986,442 of record JANLNO010000012.1, read on the forward strand.
TAATTTTTACCCTATTTTCTAATTAGTGCCTCTCTTAAATTAGTGACATTTTAAAAATTTCGAATACTACTTTTTGTAGTACTCGGAAAGTTAGTACTTGCTACAAAAATTTCACATTGATTAGCAGTCAATTTGGCAAAGTTATGGCAAAAAAAGTAAGCATTCTTATCATTTTGAGACATACTTTATACAGATTTTAATCTAATTTTTGATTTTCTTCTTTTTGATTTAAATTTTCGATTTTGATTTGATTTTGATTGTTTTGAAATTTTTTCTATAAATACTTGAATAAATATTTGAAAACATTTTTAGTTTTAATTTTTTCACACCTTAATTTAAATTTTTTAGAAATAATTTTAATATGGTTATTATTGATAATTTTAAATTATATATAGTTTATTTGTAAGCAATTTTTAGTTTCATTTTTTCCGCAATTTATTTTTAATTTTTTAAAAATAATTTTAATATGATTATTATTATTATTATTGATAATTTCAAATTTTATATAGTTCATTTTTAAACAATTTTAGACGAATTTTATTAACAATGGCAGATCAAACAGCTGAATTAAACTCCTACGTGGATTCATCATCGTCCACATCTACTGAGATGGTAAATCTCGATGAATTGATTAATCAAATCGAAGCCGTGTCCATTAGCGAAACGACAGCGACTACCAGTGTTGTTACCGCCACGAATATGCCAACCACACATCGACGTCTTACTGTAGCCGAACGGCTGAGCCCATTGGTAAAAATATCAATATAAATAATAGTCTCATTATTGTAATTTATGATTCCTTTACATATGTATTAAAAATGTGGAATCGCTTCAGTACCCTGATAATTTAATATATAAAAAATATCGTTACATTTAAACAAAAAATCATTTTCCACAATCGTTAGTATTTTTATATAATTTAATAATTTAAGGTGACAAGCATCAGCGAAACGGCTTCACGTATTTTTAATTTTCAAACGCAGAGAACTGAACAAAACCCCGTCGCGCCTTTATCAAAAAGCGTTTTTCTAGACACACTCATTTCGCCTTCAACACAGCTTGAGGTACGACACGTTTCGTTGAATGGCTTGGAATATCTGTTATATCCATGCGGCACAGAAACTCGTGCTTTACAAGATTCCGTTCACCAATTGCAATACTACAGCGCGGATTATTTGCAAAAACGCCACGACATTATTATTCACACTTTTCCGCCCCGAGGCGATTCCACGGTGATGATGGAGTCGCGTCAACGCTACTACGACGGATTGCTGCGTCTAATCCAACAAAAGATATATGCAATTCAAACTCAAGGGTATTCACACATAATCGAGTCATTAAAGGTTACAGCCGGATCGTCGAATACTAATGTGGAGCGTTCCGTTGACTTGAGCACGTATTTGAGCAACAAAGAGGCCTATAATACGCAAACAATGTCGGAAAAAATTTCTGAAATGCTCGGCCAACAATTTCCCGCTCATTTGACGGTAATTTTTTTTTTTTTGAAAACAATAAAGAATTATAATCCCCCTGGGTTTGAGTATTTTTTTTCCGAATTTTTTTTTACATAGTCGCCTGCACATCTAATTAGTATATGAATTTTTTAGTTTCTATTATTGCACTTGCGATTTGAGGACACGCGATTCGCAACCTCATTCCGCAACACATTCAATAATGCGTCGACCAAACTGGAGATGTCACAACTATTTGGCGTGCTGCGCTCACCATATTGCCATTTTGCCGCAACCGCGCCCGAAATTTTGTTGCGCAAAGCGCTGCAGACATATTGCCATAAGTTGAATAATGAGGCTACACGAGTGGCTGTCGACTCCGACTTTGAGGTGCCGGCACGTGTTCGCTATACCACGAATGGAATCAACGTTTATCAGGTAAAAACCTTTAAACACTTAAATACATTAAAATACAAATATGATGCTGTTTTTTTAAGAAGATGGAATATACGTATGGGCCGCTGGGCAGTGCGAAAGTACCAATCGAACGAAACACAGAACTGAGCCACAAGCGTGGAGCCATATTCACTCTTCATAAATATGCGTATATGTATAAGAAAAAACAGTAAGTTTTTGCAATACGTATTGTAGATTAATTCAACCTGTAATCCATAAGATTTTTCACATAAAGTTAATAATTTTTAATTGCAGAATTAGCGTCATCATCCGCTATCTTCGCGAGGTGTGTGATATGATGCGCATTTATGAATTGGTGCGTTGTATTTTGCATGATGTAAGAAGAAACCTGACAGCAGAGAAAGAGGCCAACGACATTGACTTGGAGTCGTTCTCCGTACATGAAATGCAACCGTCGCGTCTAATTCGTGTCACGCTCGCCAGTCCCAGCGAGGCAATGGCTTTCAAGTTGGCGTACAACAAGAGGCTGCGAGGAAAAAATGTGGCGACCATACGCATTATCCGCGGAGCGGAAGGCGAAACTGGCCTCGAATTCGACAACATTGACAAAACCGGTAGAAGAAAAAGACATTACATTAAATGCAGAAGTATTCAGCTAAAATATCTATAATTGTTGTATTGATCAATGGATTAATTTTAGTGCAACAAAGCTTTGCGCACAGCGACCTCACGCCTCCCGAATTGGCGCTTCACCGTCGTTTACGCGAGTTTTGCCGTGAGCGAAAGAGGCAGAACTCCGAGAGTTTATACTTCATGCGCGACACGGCGCTGATGCGTGTGCCTCGAAAATAATGTTAAACCTTTTTACTCAAAATACATTCACTTATGAACGCAAATTGTGAGCATGCAGCATAAATTAATTAATTTTCATCAACATTGTTTGCCAAGGAGCCTTAATCGTACAATACATTACATGCGATTCTCGTCTACATTTTCGATATTTTTCAGCATTTTAGTTACTCTTCAAGAAATTATTCCGAGAAATTACGAATAAAATTGGTGGAAGAAGTACCCAATTTTTCAAAATCTGAAAAATTTCTAAATTGTAGCTCATTTTTACTTGTTGTTGCATATTACACATTTGTTGCAAATAAATACATTTTTATATTTATTGAGGAAATTAGAAAAATTTAATTCGACAAAAAAGACTTAGCATAAAAGTAAAAAAAAACATTAAATTAATTACAAAATTAAAACTTTGTTGATATCGATTTATAGGTATATATCATTTATGTTTGCATAAAATAACAAGGATTTATAAGTGCAAATAAGACCCGAATTATAATAACACGCTAGTCGGTGTATGGACATCTGATTACAAAGCGTAAAATAGAGTTTGCGACATTCCACTTTTAGGAATAACAAGAAAAAAATATGGCACATTGATTAAATATTTCGATACGTGATACGTGAAGGCCCCAAATTGATCCTCCCTTGTTGGAAATGAGCCTGGAACAAATCATTTGGCGGGTTTTTGGATGAGGGCCCTTCCGACCACCGAAATATCGGCTGATTCGCTTGGCAGAAGCACGAGGCTTATGAAGCTGATGCGGCTTATACAAGGCCTGGTCAGCATCGCCTTACCATCACCCACACTGTGCAATGTGTGATACCTATTGTCTTCCAAATATGTATGATGGACACCTGGGTGGGGTCGGGGGTGGAACTGAACTTCGTCCTAAGCAAAATGTGAAACCTATCGCACAACCACTAGGCCACTGGTCCCCTCTAAATATTTCGAATGAAATGAAATACGACATTCTCCGACACCTTCATATTGCTAATAGGACCAAGGCAGCAATTCAACGGTTTGTTTGTGACTTTCTGCCGTACGTTTCAAATTCTCGGGGTGTTCATTATCGTGTTGGAAAAGAACAACATTTTCATCTTCGACTTGAGAAATAATGTCGAAATACTCATTTTTTTCAAATTTGACAATTCATTTTAATGCTTTGAAAATTGCTAAAAATTATATCATTATCAAAAACTAAACACGCTATCTTTGTAGAGCAGAAAATTCTCTATCGAATGACATAAGACAGTACCTTTTTAAATATTGTTTTTAATCAGGGTTGCCAGATGAAAATAAAATAAAAAAGAACGAAAAAAATATTTTGTATTGATAATTTCCAACAACAAAAAAGATTTTTCTAAAAATATCTGAATTGGTCTATTTCGTTAACTTTTCGGGTCAGATTCTTTATTCTCTCAACAATTAATACTTCTCGGAACTCCTGATCCTGTGTCTAAGAGAGAGCCATTCTTCATGGAAAAAAAGAACAAAAAATGGAAAAAGAACAGACCCACCCAAAAAAAGAACAAATCTTTTTAAAAAGGACATCTGCAACCCTGTTTTTAATGCACAATTTCAAAAAGAAAAAAAAAACGGCGGGAACTTATTAGCCAACACGCATTTGGCCGAATGATCGAAAATATTTATCAAAAAAAAAATGTCGAATCATAAAATTATAATAAAAAGAAATATTTTATTATAGAAAAATTGTGATATATGAATGAATGAGAAAAAATATAAAATAACATTAACAACTGTCATTAACGCCTTATTTTTGAAACAAATTTTTAATAATTTCCGGCATCGTTACCTTTTTTTGTTACGCGTAGCGCAAAAAAGAGCCGAAAAAGCCAACTAATTCGTTTTCTTCGCGGCGGCAGCGGCGGCGGATTCGAAGCGGCTCTTCGCCTCGGCACTAATCTCCGCGTGAACGCGTAGCATATCGTTGCGAACACGTTCGCATAGCTCGTTCACATCGTCGAGTGTCAGCTGTTGTAATAATAATTTTTTTTTTTGCTTTAGGTATGATAAATATATGAAAGCTATCGAAGAAAGCGTCTTAATGACGAAATCATTTACTTATTAATTACTAATTATAGTTATTTGGAATTAATAAAAATTAATCCCAAAATAAATTACAGTCAAACCTCGATCTAATGACACCTAGGCTCGGTCCCGACGAAAACCTAACGTAAAAATCTTCTTTCAATGACAGTTGTGAGGAATCCAAACTTCGATCCAATGATACCCATTGCGCTCAGCTAGCCATTTTTTTACCTTGGTGTCGTAAACTTGGGTTTACGAAATTTCTTTTTTAAATTCAAATTTTCTTTTCTTGGCATTATGTTCAAATTTTGCCACCAAAAATGTTTTTTCTTTTTACTCATTCTTAAGTTTTTCGCTTGGTCGGTTATTGTTTTCGTGTGATAGTGTTGAAAAAAAAGAGCTTTTTCGTCATCTTTTGCTCTTGGGAGTTGCGTAAGGTTATTGGAAACATTACCGATTTTATTGTTTTACAGTTTTTTTTTGCTTCCCTAGTCTTTTGGCGAATAAAGTGCATTGATCGACAGAAATTGAGACAGAAATTCCTCAGTGGTGCTAGCTAATTTCGAAAACCTTGATCTAATGACACCTAGGCTCGGTCCCTAGGAGTTTCATTAGATCGAGATATGACTGTACAAAATAATTTATAACCAATAGAAACGAGAAAAGGAAAAGCACAATTGGAAATCGTTCATAAAAATTCTATTCTCTCAAATTAGAATATCTAAAAAAACTCACTCCTTTAGTAGATAGGGGATCCATAACCTGCGCGATAACTTTGCCATTCTCTCGGAAGTAGCGCTTCGATTTGGAGTAAAAAGGCGCGTAGCTGGAGAAGACGATCGGCACAATATCGATTTGCGCCTGAATAGCGATGTTGAATGCGCCTTTCTTGAAGGGCAGCATGCCTTCGTCGCGATTGCGTGTGCCTTCCGGAAACATCTGTTAAAGTACAAAGTTAAATATTTGTTTATATCCCAAATATTTGTGTTATTATCATATAAAACTTTTTTCGTCATTTAAAATATAAGTTAAAAATATAACGAAATAACCTAAAAAATCATAAAAATTTTGGGACCCTGATCCGATTTTGAGATCCATATTTTTATAAAAAAATAAATGTCATATTTCGAATTCAGCATTTCAAACAACCTAGGAATACAAATTTTGCAAAATAAAAATCGCAAAAAAAAAAAAATTTGGGCGTCCGATAACGAAAAAGAACCAAACAAAATAATTAAATTCTTATTAAAGTCAAAAAATAATTAAAGTCAAAAAAAAAAAATGTACCCAAATTTTAAGTCGCTTTTCGAGCATTGTTGTAACAGCCTCCTTCAAGGCAAGATGGGAACGCTTCTTATTAGAACGATTAACAAAAATCACATTCGACTAAAAAAAAAACTTTTATTCAATAAACGAATAATATAGTTGTCGTCAAATGAATCCGCATTCTAAAATCCACACAACAAATAATTTATCTAGCATTCAGCAAATTCAGATGAATGCAAGGGGAAATTTAATTATTTCTAATTTTTTAGTGATTTTTTATTTGTTCATAAAAGTCTATTATATTAAGGACAAAAATATCTAATTACTTTTTGAACAAGCATCTCATGGTTACTTGTACCGAAAAATCGTCAAATTGCACTTAAAAATGTAGGTTATTTTCATTAAAATTTTAAAATAATTAAATTTCATTTTCATTTTGCCATATAACATTTAAATTTTATTTTTTTTTAAAGCTAACCAATATAGATGCCAAATTAAAAAATGGCACGTATTTCAGAGAATTTTTCATCATTGCGGTTGTCTTTTTTGGCTGCACAAACGACATAATGTAAAGATCCAAAGAGCTCTAAAACAAAAAATTTAAAAAATCTAAAATTAAATTACATTGAAAAAAGATTTTAAAAAATTAAAAATCTAAATCTCTTCTTAAAAAATACAAAAAAAAAACGTCAAAAAACCTGATGATTCGTGATAAGTACTAAGGGTTTTTGCTCCGGTCCGCTCGCGGCGTCAATTTTCTCTACGCCGCGCAGTTCTACGTCCACATCCAACCAGCTACCGCATAATTTCACCATTTTAAGCGAAAACGTACCTCCCTAACATTTATTACAATTAATCATAAATATATAATTTCTAGAATTTAATATACATTTTAAAAATAATAAAAATACAATTTAAAATTTTAAGACAATAAATCCATAAATTTATCAAACTTTTGAAAAGTAATTTATCTAGTATTCAGTAAATTCAACTCATATATAAATGCAGGATATGTTAAGCAAACTTATCCTACCCCATTGTAGAAGTACGTGTACGTGCTGCCAACCAATGACAAAATCGATGCCAGAATATAACAAGCGGAAAGGACCGACATACGAATGTAAAATTGACAAGTTCGAGAAATCGATGATAAAATATAAAGACATACTATAATAAGTCCTACTATCAATGCCAATAATACGGAAGTATTTGAAGAAGTGGAAATGTCCTCATCGTTCATTTTGAGGTCTAAATTTCATAATGCACTTCATTGTTTTCTAAGCCGTTTGAAGTTATGAAAATGATTCCCTTTTTGTTTTTAGCAAAAACATATTCAACTTAAATTCTAAAATTCTTTACTTTGACACTAACAATTTTCGATTCAAAATTAGATAAAGTTGAAAAGAAAATAATATTTTTTTACATCTACGATTTTGTTTGATTCAAGTCTATTTTACATTAAAAATCGGAAAAAAATGAATTCTGATCCGAATATGGATTTTTCAGAAAAATGAATGGTGCCATCTTAAAAATCTTAAAAAGCACGAAATATATTGTGGAATTAAATAAATTTGATTTCGGGAACCTACAAATAAAAATGGTCCGAAAGTTAGGACTCATGACATCGAAAAAGCATCAAAAGGATGTATTTTCCTTTAAAAATTGACTTTTTTTGATCATAAAATTAGATCTTCTGTCTTTTATAAGTCATGCTATCGATTTTTCTAATATATTATGCAGAATTTCGTGCTCTTTAAGATGACACTATTCATTTTTCTGAAAAATTCATATTAGGATCAGAATTCACTTTTTCCGATTAAGGTCGATTTTTAATGAAAATTCGACTTTTTCAAGCGCGGCTTATACGAATGCCACAATTGTTTTTACAAGTTATTTTGGTTTTTGTTTATTAATTAAAACAAAGGAAATTTTTTGAATTCGTTAAACATTGTTTTGATATAGTGAATTTTTTTTGATACCCTTTAAAAATGGCCACTTCCACTTGGAAACAAATATCAAACGTTTGACAAAATCTATCAAAAAATCAAATAGCTCATCCGTAAGAGCACAAAATTTGCTATAAGAAAATAATGTGAATTTATAGAATGTTTGCAAGTACACCTTTTCCGTGCTTGAAACTTTTTTTGGAGGGTGAGTTTTTTTTTGACACCTACTGTATTTCGGAATAAAGGATCCACCATTTTTTTCGTGGAATGCCTGAAATTGCAGGATATGGGATTTTCTGGACGCGAGTCTAATATTGAAATTTTAAAATTTTAGGTCCCAATGTCACTAATAGGCTTAACTAAGGTCCAATTAAATTTTTGTAAATTTTGTAAGAACGCAATTTTATGTAATTTTTATATTGTTTAAATGTGTCCAATTGATGAGATTTTTCACTTGTTTATTTTGAGACGAAAACAATGATTAAAATTAAAGAAATGTCTAGACAAAATAATATAACATTATTAATCGACTAGCTTGAGTAGTGTCGCGACTTAAGACCAGATATTGTAGAGAATGTTTTTTTCAAATATTTGCCCGACAAGCACAATTTCTCATATAAGTCGCTCAGCTCAAAATAAGCAAACAAATTCATAACTGAAATAAGCATCCAAACAATACTATGCTACGATTTATTACAAGTTACATGTAAAATTACGTTTATTTAAATAAATTTAATTGGACCCTAGGCCTATTATGGACATTAGGGCCTAAAATTCCAATATCAGATTCGAATTCAGCGTACCAGAAAACCCCAAATCCTGCAATTTCGGGCATTCCCCGAAAAAAATGGTGGGTCCATTATACCAAACAATTTCGTATAAATACGATTTGAACAGAGCTTTAAGCACCATTAGATATGAGGCCGAAAACTAGACATGAAAATACTACTCAGTGATAAAAAAGTTACTCGACAAATAAAGAAATTTTCAGCTCATTGGCAAAATGTTCTATTGTGAAATATAAATTAACAACAAATTCCAACCTAAAGTGCAATTTACATTCTTTTTTTTTGTTTTGAGGTTTTAAAATCAGTGTTTCCATGAAAATGTGAAAATTTCACTTCTTTCATTTATAAAAATAAAATGCCTAATTTCAGATTCCAAAATATATTTCCAAAGTACCTAGTATTTTGTTAAAAAAAAAATTAATTAAACTTTTTTTGCACAAGAAATATGAATTTGACAATCTGAAATTTTTCGTTTCACTTTCTTATTTCATTTTTATATTTAAAATTTTACCTTTCATTTTACTATTTTTATAGAAAATTTCATTCAAAAAAATTTTTTTTTAATAAATGCAAAAAAGAATTATAAATTTCTTCTGTAAATAGATAGTTATTATTAATGTATTCAAACATTTCGTAAAATGTGTCGTAATAGATGTAAAAAATGTTTATTTGTACATATATTCACATCTATTATAATATGAAAATACTATGAAAGTAGGTACATCAAAAAGCCTAATAAAAATATCTATTCTAATAAATAAATATATAATATATTTGAATCACCTAAATATACAACTTTAAAGAAATAGCACAACAAATAAAGATATTGAATATAATATATATCTATAAAATTCTGTATAAGTGAATTTAAATTGTTTTAAGGTATATTTTTTCTATGCATCATTCAAAATTTACGAGAATTTTCAGTCGTTGGAGACCATCGTCGTCTCCCCGATGATTTTCTTAGTGATTTTTTTACATATTTTTTTACCGGAATGTAGTAGTTGTAGAATTTAAAATCGCAAAATCATCGTTGTCGCAAAAAATCTTTTGTGATTTTGGTGTACCCTTGATAAGTATATTAGTATCATTGCATTTAGTTATAATACGAGCATTAGTTTCTGAAATAAAGAATGTGTTATAATGAACTGCTTCCAATCGTCCAAAGATGTTTAAAAATATCAAAATTATCAATTTTTAATATCAATTATCAATATATATATATATATATTTGATACGATCAAAATTCAATTTTATACTTTGAATGTTCGATGCAAACGGAATGGGTTTGACGGGTAATGGAGGCTCCAATTTGATTGCCGAAAGTAGTATATTGTTGGTAGGTTCAATGGATTCATGGGTTTGAATTTCTCTTGAAATCTTTTCTTTAATGTTTCTTTTTGACGAATGAACGGTGTCATCGTCAAAAGTAAAAGCATTAATGAAATTATTGCTGTACTTTGAGAGTGAACCACTGCTATCGGTTGGAGTATAACTTGCACTTGACAACATGTCGGTAGTTGCTTCATCGGTATTATGAATTATTCTCCTATCATTTGAGAGCCTTTTCTGATTTTGATTAAGGTTGAGTGTTTTTGGCCGCTGAATTTGACTAGAAGTATCGACTGGGGTATTCACTCGTCTGACTTGATGAACCAAGCTAGAATGTTGTTTGTTGTTGTAAACATTCATATTAAGTATAGGGGCAGTGGATGTCGGCATACGCAAACCCTTTAGCTTGGAATCCACTGATTGATCCGATAATTTTTGACTAGACTTTTTATTCGAAATGGACGTCATTTTAGATGCTATATTAGATAATGTGGCTTCATTGTTATTGTTTTTCGCCTCAGATTCATTATTTACATTCGAATGTTTTGTTTCATTCGATTTAGTAGGCAGCTGACTTGATGAATTCTGACAAAACTGGACGTTATTTTCCAATTTGGAACAATTTGATAAAATGCTATATTTGTGGTGTTCATTCTTATCATCTCGTTGAACAAAATTGTTATTCATTCTACTTGAAGCAATTTGTGTACCCAATGAAGGTGCGTCTGCATGTATAGTATTGTGCTGACTTTTCTGAGAGGCGTTGTACCTTAGCGAGTGATTATCGTTTGAATTTACTAGATTGTCGCTCGCGGCGATCATCGAATTAACAGCGACAGAATATTTGTTATCTGATGACTTTGATCGCTGATGTGTATTTTTCGGCAATGAATATGATGATTTGGATGATGATGAGAAAGAGACCTCGTCATTTAAATTCGTATCTGTTTGTTTTGGCCTTTTCTGCAATTGTTGTTTTTGTTGAGCGGACAGGTTGTTGAATGATTGAATTGGACGACTTAAAATGTCGTTATGGTGGTGAGTAGAAATGAAATTTTCGCTGGAATGCGTGGAATGCGGTCGTGTTTGAAAGGTATTTCCTAAATAATTTGTTGTTTCTTAATTAAACATCTAATTTGATGAAAACAATTAACAATATTTAGTTGGATAAAAACCAACTCAATAAAATGAAAACAAAAATTAACCATTTAAATTTTTCTGCGTTTCGATTACGGTATCGATTGAGATCCGCGGCTGATTTAATGACGGACTTGTCGGAGATCGACCTCCGCTTGAATGAGTAACTCTAAGGTTGGGCATTCCCTTAATTGGAGTTGTGGAAATTTGCGAAGAGCGCTCGTGGATGTCCTTCAATTCAGCAGTGGTTGTCGTAGGATTCGGGTCAGGTTCATAACGTTCCGACGATGACGGGATTCTGCTACGTCGATGATGGTGTCCCACAGCGGATGACAAAGACGATGTTGATCCGCAGATCGCGTTGGCTGCCGCAATCGCCGATTCCGTACGGTATTTTTGGCGTTGTCGAGAAGGATATTCGTCGAGTTTCATGAATGGACTAAAACAATTCGTAAAAAATTATATATTAAAGCCTCAATCAATGGGGGAAAAACCAACCGTAAGTTGGTAGTAGTTAGCGAACACACATTTAAAGGCGCTTTTGAGCTAGTATTTTTCGAGCTGAAACATTTATTTTATTTTTTGAAAATGAAAAAGCACAACGTGAATTTCAAATATTTCGAAAAAATTGGAATTCAAAACACTATAAAATGAATTTTTAAGCAGTATTGGGTTTGCCTCCCAAGGCAGAAAAACCCCGGAGGCGCCTTCGGAGGCGGAGGCGATAATTTTTCAAGAGCCCAACACCGATTTTAAGTTATATATTAGGCCGGTGGGAAAGTCGTAAACATTTTCGATATTTTTATAATGCTTAACATTAGAAATGCAATTTTTCGGATCCAAAATTGTAAATACGCTTTCCAACTATCGAGCGTACTTTTCGCGAAAAGCCCTAGTCTAGATAATCTTATCCGATCTGTTTCACCCTCACTACAAAAATAGGCAAAAATTGCATTCAAAGTTCATTTGGATATTGCGTAACTAAGTTGTAACTAAGTTGGTCGACTTTTCCGCATCCATTACACAGTTCAGACATTGAGCTTTTAAATTATTCGAATCTATGCCACATTTCGCGTTCTCAAACGTCAAACCCGAGAATATGGTGAGGTCAAGCATATAGTGAATGAGTAAATTGAGCATTGCGATGTGTGAACTTATGGTGTAATATCATTGAAAGTCTACCAGAATCATTGGAAGACATTATATAGTGGCGAGACCATTGTATGATAATATCATATGGGAATAAAGTTATTAGCAAATGAAGTAAAAATAAAATTTTGCGACAAAACTTTCCCACCGACCTAATAGTTCTATAAAAAATTACTCACTCGTGAAGATCCCGATCCTGTGATAATGACGAAAAAAGTACTTCATTAAAATTCTAAACAATTTGTTTTGTTGAATTACACTGCACATAATATCAAAGCTAATGTCAGATTCATACCTGAGTCGATTCCAAGCCGTCATTGGGTGACGTACCGATCTCGGATCCGTCCGTCGCAAAGGCGTCGGCCGCACGCGCAGACTTGGGACTAAGAATGTTCGAGAAACGCGAGAAAATACTGCCAAATTTTTTATGCCCGGTCGAGGATTGTCGTGAATTCGCCACAGACTCGGGCGATAAAAGTGTTTCCTAAAAAAATTAAACTTAAACACGGAGTTGGGCTCAATCTCAAAGAACAAACATTAAATGAGTCGGAACAATAGGATGATTCGTCGGCGCTCGACACGTAGAATGTGCTTTGCGAGAGGGTTTTTTCGCGACGCCTGCTAGGAGACGGCGACTTGGAACGACTGGCGACAGCGCTGGCGCCGAACGGTCCGACCACCTCTATCGCAATCCTAACCGCGGTCATGGATGCCGTCGATAAGGCGCTATCATCGCCTTTGCACGTGGTGCCCAACGAGCTTGTAGAAGATTGATAGGGATGTTTCAAAACCGGAGAACTATCCGATGTTGTCGTAAATGCTTCGTTGCATATTCTCGGATTGTCAACGTCTAGAAAATTTAATATTTAATTTCAAAAAATTGAGTCTTAACAAAAAAAATTTACAATAGATTTACATTAAAAAAATAATTGCTTGTTTACCATCCACGGGAGTGACCTTCAGCGTTGGCATCGAGCTCATAGCAACGGAATTTGATATAGACAAAGTCGATTCCGTGGTGACATTATTCGGCAACGAGACGGACGACTCTTTAGGCTCTTGTTTTGTGGGCGAATTTTTGTGTAGCATTTGTTCTGGTTCGATTTTCTCAGTTTTATTGTCAAGTGTGGACGACGAAACCGTCAACGTGCTGCCACCAGGATTCGAACCGAGCGCAGCAGACTCCAGAGCATTCGCATTGGGCAAGCCGCTTGAGGTGGTTTTTCGCCGAATCGCATTTGCACGGCCCAACGAGCGAGTCTTTGATGACGATGACGTGGAGCCGGCATTATTTTCTATATTTGTCATGTTCATAACACTACTCGCTGCGAAATTCTCGATTTGTGAAGAGTCAGAAGAATTTTCAGCGAATAATCGGGGTCGAGGTCGCTCAATCGACGCTCTCAGCACCACATAGTTCGCATGGCGATTTATTCGACGCGACGAGAGAGGAGGCGTGAATTTCTGCCTAAAGGTGGCCGCCTCTTTCGCACTTTCCTCTTTGGAGTCATCTTGCAAAATAGTGTAATTGGCTAGTTCGGGATTGCTGTTCGATTTCAACATGCTCGCAGAATGCGATAGCATTTCATTATTGCTTGCCGGTTGAATGACTTCGTTTTCCACTGTCGGTTTTACCTTATTATCATCCACCAATCGTATGTAATGATGGCGATGGTCGTTGCGCATTGCCTCACCGTTTAACGTTCCAGCCGCCGCATTGATCGACTCTGTTGCGGTTGAGGATTTGCTCCGTACATGTTGATGTGGGAATTCAACAAAGACGAAATTATCGTCGTTCTCACACTCACGTGACTCGGATTCCAGCGATGGAAGATGAGTGTAGGCGGAGTTGTTCATCAACGGACGATTGCGCGAATAAGACATGTTGGCGACCGCTTCGAACTTCTCCGCCACAAAGGCGTTGTGAAGATTGGGAGCGCTTAACTTTGAGCGTTGCCTTCTATCCTCGTGTTCAACGCCTTCCGTGTGCGACTCCGAGCTTGCGCCACGTGAGTGAGTGCTCTGCGTATTGCTCACCACTTTCGAGGCCTCGTCGCCGCTGTCCTCGTCTTGAGGATCTGAAATAAGCCAGAATATGCGTATTCCACGACTACAACCACGCTTATAATAAATATAAAAGTCGAAAAGACAAACTTTATTATATCAAAATATACGTGTTGATAAGTATGTATTAGAAAAAAACTGACACGAAACGATGAGATCTGTGAGCTCTCTGGGAGCCTGAGCGTTTGACGGAGTCACGGACATCGCTACCTTATGGCGAAAATCTACAATGCAATTGCGAAATAGTAATTCAAAAATGATTTTTTTTCAATGAAAAGGGTAACAAACGCGTTGGAACGCCGATTTCCGGCTTCGGCCGAGATTTCGAGCGTTTTTGTCGCCTTTTTCGTGGCTCAATTTTCGGCGCCTCTCTAACAGGCAACAAGGTCGCTTTGTCCTTCATTGAAGCCCTAGAAAAAATAGAGCATACGTGGAGAATGGATGATTTTTTTCTGCTTACTATTATAATAAAAATTCAAAAGAAGAAAAAGTCAAAATTAAAGGACGCATGCCCTTCAATATGCATTTTCTGACAACATTTTTTGACGCCAAAATGGCGGAAATTTAAAAATATTTATGAAAAATTTTTTTTGCTATTTTTCCTGTTTTTTATTTTTTATACAGGGTGGCGCAAAAGTAATATATAAAAAAATGAATGTTATTCGGCGTGTTATTTATATTAGCGTATTTTATATTAGCGATGTTTTTACTATTTTCTTTTAGGTTTACGAAATTTTACGCGTTTTCAAGAATTTTTTTTAGTCTTAATCTTTTAAAAATAAAAAACAGGAAAAATAGCAAAAAAAAAAAATTTAAGTTTCATTCTTCCCGCTTGCATTTCTATTAATGCGCATACTTCATTTTTTTCTTTCTCTCACTTTTCACCTTCCTTTTTTAAAATTTTTCTTTACTTTTTTCACCTTCCTTTTTTAATAATGAAGATGTGTTGAAGGAAATTGCAAAAAAATGTTTATATAAAAAATATCGAGTAATATGAAATTAATAAAAAAAAAAGAATCGAACCTATCCACTATTTGTCCTGTCCTAAGCAGCTGTTGCATATCGTCGGTGGAATAGAGCGGCAACTTTGGCCCATCGTCGTAGTTGGCAGGGTTCTAAAGGAGAGAACCCCTTTTCTTGACCTCGAGTTTTGATTTGTAAAAAAAACAAACAAACAAATACCCATTCGTAGCTGGAATCCATTTCGGCTTCGAATTCGTCAAGCATTTCGACAATACGCGAGAAGTTCGGCCGCAGCAGCGGATCGCAGTTCCAACAGGCGCGAAATATTAGACTCAACTTTTTGGGACAGTCATTTGGCAATGAAAGCGTTTTCCCACCTCGTGCTATCTTTAGGAACAAAAATTATTTAAAATATGAAGAATAATTTAAAAAATTCGTGAAAATATTCATAAAATTATGTACATAAAATATAGTTTTCTGGCAAATTTTCATTAAAATTCGAAATTTTCTAAGATTTTTAACGAACAAAATTCGAACTAAAGCTTATTAAATTTAAAAAAGGTTTGCCGCGAAGAGAATTGCGTCATGATTGTAGCCGCTGAATGGAATACCACATGAGAAGACCTCCCACATAAACACGCCAAACGACCAAATGTCGGAATAGGTGGAATAAGTGTTTTCACGAATGACTTCGGGCGCTAGCCACAACGAGGACCCCGACAAACCAAAACTATTAAAGAAAAATACGGCTGTAGATTTCATTTTGAAATAGCAAATATTTTATAGTGCTGGCTATAAGAATGAGTTCAATAGTAATTTTTTAAAATAATTTTTATATCTTTTTAAATTATTGTATCGCCTTTATCGTATTTTGGATCCTTGTAAAATTATAGAATATTACATGACTTTTTACTCATTTTTTCAAAGATTAAACTACTCGAATTTTTTTTTAAATACTGTATAACACTTTAGAAAATTGCATATTGCAGAAAAATTACTGTAATCTTTCTAAATTCCGAAAACTTGCTGTAAAAATGTTTTTCCTAAATATAGAACAAAAATTATATTGCATTTATTATTCAATAAAAAGTATTTATACTATTGAACGTATAATTATGGCCACCACTACAAAGTGAAAAAAAGTCCCGTAATTTTATTTTCAAGTTTAGTAGTCTGCCAATTCCTAACATTTTTAGGATTCTATTTTATTTTCGAACTCTCCATTATTTTTTTACATATACGTGTAAATTTTTTGGTTCTTTTCCGCTATCGGACCTCAAAAAAAATTTTTTTTTATTGTGGTAGATTTTTTTTTAATTTAGGATCCTATAATTTTATAAAAAATAAATGTCATATTCAAATTCATTCAGCATGTTGAAAAACTCGGAAATACGAATTCCTATCGCAAAACAAAAAATAAAATTGTTTTTTTTTGGGTCCAATAACAGAACAAAACCAAAAAATTTACATGTGAAAAATAATGGAGAGTTCGAAAATAAAATAAAAATCCGAAAAAATGTTAAGAAATTTTTCAGACCAGTAAAGTTTAAAATAAAATTACGGGGACTTTTTTGACGCCTTGTATATTTGCTTAAAAATAAATCAAGTGAGCTAAAATTCCTCGAATTTATAAATGCAATTTATATCACAAAAAAAATACTTTTTCGCCTTAAGTGTGCGGGATAGACCAAAGTCGGTGATCTTCATCGTAAGGTAATCCAGTCTGGAGCCTGCGCAGACCATACATGTCCCGTTCTGCTTATAAGCGTCGCGCGAAAGTCGCCATCGTGAGCGTTCCACGCCGCATTCGCAAGGGCGTTCTTTTATCAACACTATAAAACCAAAAACCAACAATTTAATTTAAAAGTAATAATAATTAGTTTAAAAAAGTTGTTGTTGAAAGCTCAAATTACAGATTTTTTTTTCTAGCAAAATGAAACAAAAAGCTATAATTAATTTTTATTTATCAAGAAACAAAACCATTATCGGCTTTGATGTCGGCGTGCACGAGCGGATCCTCCTGACTGTGCAAATGTTCCATTGCCGACGCGATTTGTCGCGTCCACATCACCGATGTGGGCATATAAGCGACGCGCATTCGCCGACAAAGTGAGAAAAGAGTTCCGCCTTTAAAAAAGTTCATTAGGTAGAAAAAAATGAATAAAAAACGAGGGGAAAAATCGGTTTTGAAAAAATGTGAAAAAATCAACTAAATTATTATATACAGATAAGCATACCTCTGCACAATTCTAATATAAGAAACATTGGCATCTTGGAAAGACTAATAAATTGAATCACATTGGGATGGTCGAGCCGGCACAAGAGAACCGCTTCGTGTATTAGTGCTAAAAGTAAGGTTAAAATAAGAATTTTATTCGAATAGAAACAGCTGCGAATTACCTTCGAGTAATCCAGCGGTCGACTCAGACGCATTACTCCGAGGAACTTTTATAGCTACTGGCTAAATATTATTTTATTTTTATCCAAGAATTTAAATCTAAGGCAAACCTCGTGCTTGTAGTAGCCTCTGTACACATTGGCAAATCCACCGCTGCCAATTAACACGCCCTCGTTAACCACTTCCTTGAAGTCGGCCAAAGTGGGCTCATCGCCCACCATCGATAAATAGCATCTTGGAATCAGGCCCTGACAATCGCGCACACGAGCAATCACCCAGCCTTCTTCTTCACTAAAATTTATATTTAAAAAAATTTTTTTTTAAATATTATTAACAAAAAAAAATTACTGATTATCGTGAATAATTTCGGCGACAGAACCACGCTTGATAGAAATCTCATCGTTCTGATCGGCCGTATAGTCGAAAAATACCGTGCCAACCTGTCGGGTCGATTTGGGCTTTCGCATTCGAACTTCACGTACACCTAAACCAAGTACAAAATAAACATTTAAAAAAAATTATAATTTGCTACATTATAATAAATTAAATAACTAAAAAATACCCTTATTTAGATTCACAAGTCTATCGTCAGATGAATGCGATCGATCGTCGTGCAACTCCATAATCTCCTTTTTGTAGGCTATAAAAATATTTTCTATTTCAAATTAACTCAACAATAAATTACAACATGAAAATATAAAGATAAAAAAATTTTTTAATATATATTTTAAAAAAATTACCCAAATTAACGTAAGGTGAAGTTTTGCTATTCTCCGACAATGTTGCCATTGACCCGTCTCGTCTCGTAGACTTATATGTACAATTCAAAAATATTGATTAGAAAGTATGCGCGTATTTACATTAATGTTGTGAGAATAAAAATCTGAAAGCATTGAATAAAGTTTAAAAGTATCTGGCAAACGCAGACCTAAACGATGATAAAAATCATTAAAATAGAAATCTCAAACGAGCAATTTGAACATATGATACCACTTCCAAAATTAAAAAAAAATATTTTTCGTCTACCAATAAAAACTAGAAACTTTATTAATTTTGCGACCGAAAAAAAGAGTTCGAATATGGTGGCAAATGGTTTGGATTTAGCTTTTTTGCGTTGAATTCGATTCCCCCTTGCTCTTTGGGTCAATCTTTTTACAAACAATATTGAAAAAATTAATTTTAAAATTCATAGTTGGATCGCCCTTTCACTTAACAAAAATGTAAAAATTCCAAAAATTTTGCTCAAATAAATGTATAGAAAAATCGTCACAAAACGCAAACCATTAAATTTAATGCTTCAATGGTGTACTCATGGTTTTTATTTTGAAAGCTTATTGCTTTTCTTGTTTCTTAGTCGGTTTGATGTATCGGTCTTCTGCTTTCTTTCTCTCCAATTTGAAAAAAATGAAACATTTTTCCACAATCAGCGGTAATTTTAATCACACAATTCAAAAAAAAAAGTTAACTCAAGTAAACAGTAAAGTTTTCTAATTTTATTTTGTTAAATAGCATACAAAAAAACATTAATCGTTTATTCGAAAAAATCATTTGGAATATGAAATAAATAATAAAAAAATTTGGAATCGAGTTTGGAAATGTTTTTTTGGTATTCAATTTTACATTATATAGTTAACATTTTCCGTTAAAAATGTTTGAAGAGAGCTTACAAAGACGTCGGCATTAATCACATTGGTGCGGTTTTCATTCATGTAACAATAGTCACGATATACGATGGATTGGAACCAAGCGTTGAGAGCCTCGACCATAGCCATCATCACCAAGATTTCTCCGGTCGTTGCACGTATAACTAAAAAATAAGTTGTACTGCATTGATAAAAAGACAGTGCTGCAATTTGAAACTTTTTAAAACCTCTTTTTTAAAAAAATTAATTTTTTTAGGAGCTCGAAAAATCATTAAATGATAGTATAATTTGATTACACGACATATTTTTGTTCTTCCTCTTTTGTTTAAAACCATTTTTATGAAAAACCTGTGGTTATAAGTCGGTTTTTTGCTGCTTTGATAATGGTGAGAAAACCAAAACAAGGTTCTACAAAAACAAAGTTCTACAAAGTGTCTCGAATGAAATGAACTTTTCAAATTAGTTTTTTATTTTATTATCGTTAACTTAAAATGCCTTGAAAAGGTACTAAAGGTTTCAGATTGAAGCACTCATTCTGAACACACCGTTATAAAGTTTTTTAAGATGGGCGCTTTCGTCTTCGCCGGTATGCAACAACTATATATCGAGCTCACGCTGCCAATAAAGCGGCATTGCGATAAACATGGCTCCAAGAAAAATAATATAAATCAGACCTAGCGCCAGCACTATTCCCTAATATTAAAATTTCAAAAATTCAAAAAAAACTAGATATTTTTAAACAATTTTAAGCTTACGTTTACAATCAAATACGGCAAATAGTATTTTGCTTTATGTTTTCGCTGCGCAATAATCAACGAGCCGTAAATGCAAACAAAAATAGCACTAATAAACATACCATCCGGGCTAAGGCCTATTAGTGAATAAAAAAGATAGAAGGCGCTTAGCGTTGCGCCTACATAACCAATAATTTTTGCACCTACCTCAAATGAATTTTATTTTGTAAATTTTTGATAATTAATAATAAAGTTTAAGTTACATATATCCAATTTTAATTGAAGAACTTGTAACCGATTTAAATAGCAATAATAAATATTAACCAAAACGTGAGTGTTAGGGAAACAATAGTAACGTGATTCATCCATCACATAAAAACGTCCTTTGCTGATAATAAAAAATAAAATCGTATAGTATAAAATATTAATGCTTAAAATATCCTATAATTTTGATTTAATATAATTTATACCAGGTAGATACTTTTAATAATAATTTAGAGCCAGATGTTGAGGTTTTAAATTTTATAAAGTGTAAATTTCGAAATGGTTTATTTTTGTGTTCTGGAATTCGACATCCTTAAATCGATTATTTATTGATTTTTTTCAGTTTTGACAATTTTTCTTCTTTTTTCAATTTCTTTATACGTATCTTTTAATTTGTGTAATAGTATCCATATACAAATTATAATGAACATACATTGCAATTCTATATATTATTGTTTTTTCTTATGATTTACCTTGATGTTTATTTATGTTTCTATATTTACTAGTTGCTTTTCTAGAATGTATCATTTATTATACATATATAATCATTATTTTTTTTAAATTTAGATCCCTGCATTTTTAGCTTCTTTATTTAAGAATGCAATTAATTATTATTCGAAAATTTATTCAAAAATTTTTTTGAATAAATTATAAAAAAACTTCTAATTTTGGCATCATTACTGATAAAAAGATAAATTTTATTATTTTTAACTTATATAATAGTTAATGATCCAATTTTTTAAAGTTCCAAAGGTATACATCAAAACAATTCCCTACAATTTGCATGTTTGTATAATATATTTTGTTTCGAAATTATGTTTTTTAAAAAAAACAAATCGCACAAATTGTCTGTTAAAATATTAAAAAAAAATATCAACTTAATATAATTAGTAATAAAATCGCATTTGATATGTTGAAAATTATATTTGAATTTTCCATTTTTACCTATTTCAACACACAATGATCAATATTTTTTAATGCAAAAATAAATTAAGTGATTTGAATAACGAGATTTTTCCGAAATAAGGGGGTAAATGAATTTTCATGCTTGATAAATTCCCCACTATATTTAAAATCAAAATTAAAGAAAAAATTCCGAAAATTTGGATTACAAAAAGTTAAATGCGAAATTACCTGTTTTTTACTTTTATTTTCTAAAAACTCATTTTGATAAGTTTTTATGTATAAGAAAGCACAAATAAATTATGAAATATGTAAATTTATTATGCATTTCTTCGCAAGTGAGCAACAAATGCCGCTCAATTCAATATGGATTTTTCGACCAGCACTCAAAGATGCATTGCGGAACAAGAGATTAACCGGAATTAACAAGAAAAATTTTAAAATATAGGTAATTCTGATTTATAAAATTTTTGAATTTTTAGACATTCTAGTGAAATTATATGGTATTGACCTAGCTATCTAAATAAAATTTAATACGCATTTAAAAATTTGAGATGCAATTTTTTAGACAAATCAGAAATTTTTTATATTTTTCTCTGAAAAACAAAACAATAGATCAACAACAAAAAAATAAACCGCTAAATATAGCCAGAATACATATAAATTGCCGGCAGCAGTTATGATTAATAATAAAAATAGACGTTTTACACTTAATCTCATATTAAAAGTTAGGGGAATTTTATTAGTACATATTCTCCATGTTGTTATTACGCGGCTTCTTGATTTTGTCCAAATTCTTGGTGAGCATGTCGTGCAGAGTGGCAAAATGATTTCGCATTTCCGTAATCACCAATCGAATGTTGAGAAATTGCTTCTCGTCCGTGTCAAGAATCGAGTAACGATAATCTTCCTAGAAAGTTTAAAGACAAATTTATTTTTTTAACTGATTTAATTTTCTTCTTCTTTAACTTGAGTAAGATAGAATCGAACTTGATTAAACTTTTTTTAAAACCAATAAAAATTTTAAAAAGTGTAATGACTCACCACATGCGGATACTTGGCGATTTTGGTGATAAGTCGGCCTCGATAATGGAAGTAGCGCGACATTTGATCGAGAAAACTGGCTGCCTCACTCTCTACATTGCGAACCTCGTTAAGGCATTCCTCCTAAAGGCTCGTGGGGGCGCAATGAATAGCAAATATTTTAATTAAAACTTAGACAATCCCTACATCGATTTAAAAAAAAACAAGTGGAAATAACGTGTATGTAAATAATAATTGAGGAAAAATAACGCATTAGTCAAAATGCTTGACCTAATACTAAAACAATCAAAAATTTGTTCTTCAATAATAATCAGGTTTCCAGTCTAAAAGTTGTAGAAATACAGAAGAAATAGCTATATTTTTTATAATCAATTTAAGTACACACAAACTAGACAAATTCCCACCTGAATGGACACGCCGAAATTGTTGCCGTCCTCAATGCGCGGAATGAGAAAGAGAATCCATATTTTCACCTTATTCACGTCCTCAACGGCGTCGCGCAACAAAGGGCGAATTTCGTTGATGAGTTGCATAAGTTTCGCGTTACAGGGCACAACGCCGTTGGGAAATCCGTAAACGGGTGTGCCAAACGTCGGCGACGCGCCGCTCGACAATGAAGTGTTTGTCGCGGGTGTACTTGCCACAGCCACCAACGACACCGAGTTGTTTGAAGAATTTTTCGCTCGCTTTGCCTACAAATAAAAATTTTAGTTAATGTTACTTGAAATTCGAATGTTTCCTAAATGTGCACACTTATAACTTTGCTATTTTAAAACAATTTTTGTCGTTAGGATCCACTAAAAAATATTAAGCTGTTGAAATGTTGTGTGAAGTAATTTTTTTTCGCTATAATTTAAACCCAATCCTCACAAACCTATGCACAAAAAATCGCACTTACCTGTGGCAGTTTCACGTCCTCGGAAGAGCTAGTGGAACTTTTTTCTGGCGCGGAATGCAATGTGGCCGCCTGTGGTACGGGCAGCACATCGTCTAGCTTGGGCATCAACTCGGAAATTCGATCGAACGATAATTTCGGACTGTTCAGAAGCGCGTTCAATTCGACGACTTTTTTGGGAAATTTGTCGAGAACGATCGCTTCGGCCTCCTCCAGGACGTGATCACGAAACTTGGTCATCTAAAAGTTGAAATTCAAATTTAACCTGGAATAATGAATCGAATACAGTCAAACCTCTCTAATCCGTCACCCCTCTAATCCGTCACTTTTCTTCGGCCCCGACAAAATTTAACGTATATTAATGTTTTAATCCGTCATCCCGACCCTCTATAATCCGTCACTTTTTTGAGCATTTTTAAGGAATTTTTGGCATCTTGAGTTCATCAATTTTAGCGATGTCCAGCGAAAAGCGCAAGCGAAGTGACCTCACTCTTGGGAAGAAGAAGGAGATCCTAGAAGCGGCACTAAAGAACCCGAATAAGCCTGCTTTGGCAAAGCAATTCGACGTTCCGAGGACGACAGTCAATGACATCCTGAACTCGCGAAGCTCGATCGAAGCGGCAATTGAAGAGGGAGTTCCAGCAAAGCGCAAGAGATTGACTCAAGCTCAAGATTCGAAGCTCGACAAAGCTGTGCTCAAGTGGCTGAAGCAATGGACAGAATCTGCCAGTTAGCGGAGATCTAACCAAGAGGAGATTGCTGAAGAGGTCATGCGTGAGGATGGTCAAGAAGGAAGCGACAACGAAGAGCCGCCGATCGAGGAGCCTCCGATCTCGCTTAAGGAAGCTCAAAGCGCGTTAAGGGGAGAAGAACAGCGGGGAACCCGGCGTGAT
This sequence comes from Bradynema listronoti, assembly GCA_024678965.1. NCBI lineage: Eukaryota > Metazoa > Nematoda > Chromadorea > Rhabditida > Allantonematidae > Bradynema > Bradynema listronoti. The sequence continues at coordinate 3,010,628 of JANLNO010000012.1, forward strand.
GAAGGCTTGCGATCAGCTCGAGGAAAAGATGGAGGAGATCCGCCGGAAAACGATGCGCCAGACAACACTCCTGGAGTTCCTAGGTTAGCAGGAGTTCTTCTATCTGTGTTTGGCTCCGGAATAAAGACATTTGACTAGACTCCATCTCTTTTCTGATCAGTTTGTTGCTTAACTACAAAGCTTTTTTTCAAAACCTCTCTAATCCGTCACCTTTCTCCGGTCCCGACGAGTGACGGATTAGAGAGGTTTGACTGTATTTTGTTTAAATGTTCAAACATTAATATACTTTTTTTCTCATTGTTTTTCCGATTTAACAAATAATAATAATTAAATAATCACAAAACCTAAACAATTAAACCTATATAAATGATAAAAAAAATTTAAAAAAGAGTAAAAATTAGACCTCCTTATAATGCTCGGTCTCTTTGCTTTTCTCGAAGGCATTGATGTGACGATTCGACATGTCTCCCTTTCATAAATATTAAACTTTTCAACTAAATTAACAAATTTAATTCTACGGAACTGCGTATAAATAAAGTCAAATAGATCCAATTGAAATATAAATCATAATACACCATCACCATATTAAACTGACAATTTTGCCAATTAGAAAATGAAACAAAAATATACAAATTTAATGATAATTAAACTCGAGTTGAGTAATATAAATATAAATTAATTTTTCAAACAAATCGCAAAAAATTGTTTATTTTTAAAATTCTGTTAAAATATTTTAAAAAAATTATCAAGTTAATATAATTAGTAATAAAATCGCATTTGGTAGGTTGGAAATTATGAATTTTCCATTTTAACCTATTTCAAATCAATATTTTTTAATGCAAAAATAAATTAAATTTAGAATTAGGAAGAAATAAAAGTTGAAATCAATTTTTTTCAACACCAAATGCGACGTTTTTGCCGGCACAAATAATAAAATTATTTAAGTACAATTAAAATAAAAATTGGCAATATTTTTATGCACAAACTTTCAAGTCAAATTTAAAAAGACATTCGCTTTTATTGTACACTTAAACCATTTTTTTTGAAAATGTCAACGATAGTACTCTTGCAGGGCCGAAGTCGAAAGTCGTGCGAACCTATTGCAAATTTGCCGTGAGTTTTGTAAATATCCAGCCCGCGGCCAATTTTCACCAACCAACCGTTATCAAACCTAAAAAAAATTGTTTTTAATTATCAATGCCAAACTACAAAAAAAAAAAAATAAGAAACTAGTTTTTGTAACATTTTTTCGTCCCTTAAATTTTTAGATCCTTGTTCGTGAGTAGTCGATTCGTTTTTTAAAAAATCCCCACTAAATTACTCATTAAAATTTTGTTCAAACAAAACTCAATTACGCTAAGTTCGGGAATACGAACCACGGCTTATACTTGCGTTAGCATGTCCTAAAGCAGACTCAATTTTTGAAAAATGTTTGTGATTTTTTTCCCATTTCCCATGTTCCAAACAGATTTTCTTTACACTTTTTACATTTCAAAAGCGAAAATAAGTTTTTAAAAAAACGAAAAAATTTGTCTTTTAAAATTTTCAAAACGAAAAATATTTTTATACTCATTAGTATAAAAATATTTTCAAACTCTAGGTAAATAAAAATTAAATAAGAGTTAAAATTAGAGCACATTTAATTTAAAAAAAAACATAAAAGAAACAAAATTTCAAAGTTTTCAAAGTCTTAGCTAAAACTTTTTTGTTTTATTCACAGACCTAATTTCGCGATCGTGAAATTCTCGCGTCTCCACAATAAGCTTAATACCATAGTTTTTCAGACTATCGCGTAGCTCACCCAACGCGCCAACCATCGTTTTAGGGCTAGTAGCCAGTTTTATAACTTTTAGCCGACTACATTTGTGTATGAGCATTTCGCAGAACATTACAAGGTTCATCACCTAAAATTAATATTACCTACTAAAAGTAATACTTAAAAAAATTCTTTAAAAAGCAGCTTTATCGACAACCTGATGGTGTGCAATAATGTAGGGATCGTCAACAATAACCTCAGTGACTTGATTATCCAAACATTCGGCAAAAATCTTCTCATAAGTATGGCCTTTGGAATTCTCTTCAATGCGATACTGCGTGACCAACTCGACTCGCTCTGGCTTCGCACTGTTAAAGCGCAATGTTTCGGCGCGCGAAATGTAATGCTCAATCTTATTGCGAAAGTTAAGCCGCTCCTCAGGATCCGTCGTCACTAAATAATCAAAAAAAAAATTTTTGTAAAAGAGCAAAAACTTTTTTGTAAATTTTTCGAGCCAGAAGATCATATGGAGATAGCTTATAAAAAATGACAAACCAACATTAATAAAATCAAATTAATCCAGCAAAGCCTCGTCTACGTATCCCAAAAGTTCGGGTAAATAAGACGCAACCATTCAAAAAAATTTTGAAATTTTAACTTGGTCTTTATTCTGTTATAAACAAAGTTTAGCTCAAAATTTTTAATCTACAGCTTGGGCCTGCTTTAATAAAGATATTCATTGAACTTTATGCTTAACCGACACAAAATAACAGAATGAAAATCAAGTCAATATTCGAAAATTCTTCGAACGGTCTCGTCTCAATATTTACCCGAACTTAGAGTAATTCAATTGCATTTTCAAAATTCTCAACTTTAAATTTAAATGGCCAATTTTCTTGTTTATCTCGGAAATCTTTAAAAATAAACAGATATTGTTACTAATCCAATCTATCCAATCTAGTACTTCAATAACTTAAAATGCATAAACTTTTATATTTTGTTAGCAAATCAGATAGTTTTTTGCAATGATAACGTTACACATCATAAATATTTTTTTTGTGTGGACAAAATAAAAATTCTATCCACCACATAGTTTATCTAAACCACTTTAATAAGACAGAAAAGCGCCAAAATTTTTTTCGATCACGACCGTTTGGACCTCCCGAGATTTATAAGAGCCAATGTTATTTTTTTGTCAAAAATGGGGCAAAAATCATATTCGCTATTGTATATTAAAAAATAAACATACATAACTTATTAGGAAAATATCTAATTAACTTTACTTCGTACCGTGCATAAGTTCCATAAGTAAATAAATGCCGCTCACGTAAGCCTTGATGGCGGCATCTTTACATCCACTTTTGTCTAATTTAACCGCTTCTGCAAGAAATGATCGTGCTTTTTGTAAAATTTCTTCCCGATTCGCCATTTATTCAAAGAACGCGGCTCGGCACGTAAAGCAAGCTAATGATTGCATAATATTAGATAATTACATAATTAATGATTTTTTATACTAAACTTAAAATTAATATAAAATAAACATCATTTCTCATTCGCACATAAAATATTGAGAATTTTGTATCCGATCTAGAAAATTTGAGGATTCTTTTTGTTTGTTAGGAAAAAAGATGCTACTTTATTTTTTTCAATTTTATTTTTTTTTGTCATCGCATTTAAATTTTTTATTGGCTAAAAATATGGAGGAAATTTAAAACTTAAATGATAGTTTTATACGGTGATAAGCATATATTTTTAGATTTCACAAAATTTTTATTTTAGAGTAAAATCAAAAAATCAAAGCGAATAATATATTAGGTAAATAGTTATTTTATTTTGATATTCACCAATTTTTAATTGATAATAGTACTGGTCTGGTATTTGATAAAATATAAAGGAAGGCGAAAAATGCTATTTGCTTTATAAATTTAAATCTTTCATCTGAATAATCGTCCACATAGAGGATGTTCCAAAGACAAGTTACTTCGGAAGGACAATGGAATCGACCTCGGTGTATATAGAATCTAATTTTCACAAAGAATTAACGAAATATTGCTATTTTGGTGTGATTTCTTACCTCGGTAAATTTTTCGCTTTAGCTGAATTGTCATGGATGCTAAAGTTATAAAATTGTCGATCTACGCCCAAACTATTGTTATTTCGAAGGTTTTCGAAACTGGATTCGGCACTCAAAGCTAATATCAATTTTTTAAATTTTAAAAATTTAATTTTATTAACAATGATTATTCTTACAATGTTTATTACACATAAGTGAACATTTCCGTGTTGAAGTGGTGTACACTGGATGAATAATGTGCTCTACGTACGATTGAAGCCATTCTCGATTTTCCTTTTCAGATATACTGCAAAACAAAACAACTTTTATTATTAACTTGTCGATCGACACTAAAAAATATAAAATTTATTCCAAGTTATTATATTTTTCCCAGTAAAAATCTAATTCATTTCGTATAAATAATATATATACAAACACATATTTTTAATATTTTTAAAATTTTTTTGCACTCAATATATCTGGTGCAAAATCTGGTATTTTTTATCTTTTGTTACAATATAAACATAAAAAATTTTAAAAAATTTCGAAGAATATTTAGCAACCTCAAAGCGCGTCCACTCAGCGGTGAAAATCGACCGACCAGCTGAAACAGCCACTTCGGAGGCAGCAGTTCTTCCGGCACAAACCACTCGGCTGATACGAGGCTAACAAGAATCTGAATCATTATTAAGAAGCATGTAGAATTCATTATGGAAATTAATTTATTGAAGCAATGAATTTTAGAAATGAATCGCCATGGAAACGCGGAGCAGAATTTTTGAAAATTTGTACATCGGCAATGTATAAAAGTTGTTCTTATCAAGTTCAATACTGGTTCTTATAATCTGTTTGTTTCTAATTAATTCAACAATGAAAAAGTACGACAAACGATCATTTTTCATTTTGCACTTTGAATGTAGAGTGTTAATAACCAATTTTTGAGTAGATTTGTTGTATTTATAACTCAGGTGTTTATTAACTACGTTTTAGTGTCTTCTCAATTCATTCTATTAAAAGACTTCATGTATTTGATATTTATTATTGATTATTTTAATACATAACAAAAGAAATTGAAAACACTGGGAATATTTTATCAACTTTTTACATTATTATTACATTGAAGGAAAAACTTTATTAATCGAATTATTTAAAATACATAAAACAAAGTTTAATAAAGTAAAGTATCAATAAAATGTTTCTTCCAAAAAAATTAAAAATGTAGGAATATTAATTTGGACTAGAGTGTTGGATCTATCAAAATTGGCATACATGGCAAGGGTGTACGCGGATTATTTTAAAATTTCGGAAATCGGAATCCTGAAGAAAATTAAAAAATTGGAAATCGGAAAAAATTGGCCAAAAACCTCGGAAATCGAAAATTTTTAGGAAATTTTCATAATTTTTAGAAAAATAAAGTTTTTTTTTAATTTTCGAAATTTTGGCCATTTTTCCGGAAATCGGAAAAAAATAGCTAAAAATTTCGAAAATCGGAATTCCGGTACACACCTGATTCACAACCAAATTATTGTTAATTGATTCTTTTTGATAATCCTAATTTTTTCGTTCAATTTTCTAAAAAGTAAAAACGCAAACGGAATGTAACAAAAAAAAAATGCTTGAAAAAAAGTGACACGTCATATGAATTTAAATTTTTTTTGCATTTTTACTTTCTAAAATATGTAATCAAATAAATAAAGGTGGAATTATAAAAAAATAATTAAAAAAAATAATACTATTTTATTAAAGAGTTTAAATCATTTGAAAATTATCAGAATAAAAATCATCTAAGAAAAAGTGTACGATATGTATCAAAAATTAAAAAATATATATATACCTATATATATAATGTTTTGTTAAGAAAAAAATGGGTAAATTTGAGAAAATTAGACTTTTAGGAAAAATTAAAATAAAAAATAAAATGGAAAAATGGACCCGCATTGATCATCGACATGTGGAGCGAGATTAGCCGATTGAATTTAATTTCTAATTATTCTTCTAAAACAACTAATCTTTTTCGTCTCAGCTTACACTGGCATGCGATTGGTATCTATAATATGGTAAATACTTTAAAACTTGGTAATTTGACGATTAATAATGAAGATAAAGGTTTCCTTACTGTCACAAAGTCATATGTTTAAAATAAAAGGCTAATTCAAACAAATTATATTTTTTAAAGAATAATTTAAAAATTGATAGCTTTTTCTTAACTTTATAAACTTCAAAGTAACAACTGATATCTCATACCTTGACATATCCATCTACGAAGTCTCCATTACTGCCTAAGAGTCGAACTCCGGCTGGTTGGTATTCATGAATAGGCAGACATCGAGATGTAAAGCTAAAAATTTTAAAAATGAGGAAGTAACTTTCTTGTTCCTGTTCTCTTTTAATAGTGCAGGATGTCCAAAACAATTTGGGCTTTTCGATTTTGATAATTTTTTATTGTATTGATGAACTTTATTCCGAATCGATTGCCGAAAACGGCATGCCAATTGATTAAGTTAAAGGACGCATGAACACCAATATAGATTTCCACACAATTTGTTCTAACTTTTTTTCTACGATAGATAGAGACGTAGGTTTTTTTGCATTTTGTAGAGCGTTATCGATTTGTGGGGGACGTGTTTCAGCGATTTTTAAAATTTTCATTTTTAGCATTTTTATAGAGGAAAATGCAACGAAAAAAGTGCATGTGGCTGAGCATTTTTTTCGGAGAGTGATCCAATGGACTTGAAATTTTTGCTATGAGCTCCCCTAACATACACTATTACACTCTATAAATTTGAACCTGATCGATTGGATAGGTCATGAAACTTCAAAAAACGGAAAAAATGCGGAAATATGTCATTTTTGCCGTTTTTTTGAAGTTTATAACTCGGCTCCTATCCAATCGATCAGGTTCAAATTTATAGAGTGTAATAGTGTATGTTAGGGAAGCTCATAGCAAAAATTTCAAGTCCATTGGATCACTCTCCGAAAAAAATGCTCAGCCACATGCACTTTTTTCGTTGCATTTTCCTCTATAAAAATGCTAAAAATGAAAATTTTAAAAATCGCTGAAACACTTCCCCCACAAATCGATAACGCTCTACAAAATGCAAAAAAACTTACGTCTCTATCTATCGTAGAAAAAAAGTTAGAACAAATTGTGTGGAAATCTATATTGGTGTTCATGCGTCCTTTAAAGGACGTCGCTCAATATGCATTTTCTGACAATATTTTTTTAGGTAAAATAGAAAAGCCAAATGGCGGAAATTTAGAAATATTTATGAAAAATTTTTTTTTGTTTTTTATTTTCAATTGTGCTTTTCAATGTTCTGACAACAATTTTTACTAAAAATTTTAATTTTTCATTTTATCAAAAAAAAATCAATAAAAAAACAACAAGAAAATAACTTATACTACATTTTCCTCAAAAAATATATTCCAGTACGGGTCCAAATCTTCATCATCATTTGGTTCTTCGTTCAAGTCGTTCAAGTCTATGTTGCGAAACTCTTCGAGAATTTCAATGGTGTCATCGACAATGTGCTTCACCGAGTTTTTCCAAATATACTCAACTAAATTATGCTGCCAAGTAAAGATTTTAGATTTGTGTATGCGCGCGTTCGGTTGGTTGGTGGATTTACCGATTCGATGAGTTCTTCGAACTACTACGCGTTGGCCTTCATTTTCTGCATCGATATTGTAATTGATATTGTAACTCCCAACTGCTTTATAAATGTTCTGTCGTATCCGAAGTAATCAGCAACACTGTCGCGCCACGCTTTTCTGGTGAGAAATGGAAGTTCCTTTCTCGCAGGAATGTGAACGCCACAGCCAGGGCAAACGGTAATACCTTGGTTTCTCATGAGAATAATAGGGATGAGAAAAATGAGAAAATAGGAAAAATAGCAAAAAAAAAAATTTTTCATAAATATTTTTAAATTTCCGCCATTTGGCATTTGGCTTTTTTAAAAAAACGTTGTCAGAAAATGCATATTGAGCGGCATGCGTCCTTTAAAGCTTTAAATTTGATTTAAAAATTATTAAACAAACATTCTTCTGCGCTAACAGGGACTTTTTTGTTTTGTAACCGTTTTTCAAAATTCTTTTTGCATTTGATTCCCAAGGTTTGTTTGACACCAAGCTTGTCAATATTGGTTCTGATTTACGAATTTGCTAATCATTTAAACTTTTTTGTCACTTTTTCAAAAACTCGAAAATGTGACGCAATTTTTGAATTGATTTTTGCTAATTTTTTATTTGATAGCTTAAATATTGCTTCCTAAAACGAATTTTACTTCCAATTTCAACTAAAAAGTCAAAATGTAGGCTTGATGCTTAGGATGAGTTGATCCTTATGCCAACCACTTGTCTTGTTTTTTGAAAAAATGGCAAAAAAGTTTAAATGATTAACAAATTCGTGAATCGAAACCGATATTGACAAGCTTGGTGTCAAACAAAATCCTAAAGTCTTGAGAATCAAATGCAAAAAGAATTTTACAATTTTGTTGAAAAGTAAAAAGGTAATAACAAAAACAAAACCGGACACGAAATTGCCGCACCCCGTACTATAATATATAACAATACAATTGAAAAAAAGATTCCCTCAATAAAGTATATAATTATTATTGGAATTATAATGAGGAAAATTTACATTTCAACGTGCCCGAGATGCTATTAATGAAGCAAATGAAAACAACACGTGGGCAATAAAAAAACAACGAACAAAAATAAAATCAAATAAAAAATTGAATAATTAAAAAAATCGAGAACACACAGCATCGAGTTGATGCCATTGCATGATCCTTGTTGTTTGTCCACGCACTCAATATACGTTGTTTGGAATTGGCGCCGTTCATTCTGTTGAATTTCGACTGCCGATCCGTTTCTCTCTAAAAATTAAATAAATATTTTTTGTCTTATTAAACTGATATTTAAAGAAATTTTTAAAATAAAAGAAACATCTTTATTGAAAAGTTAATAGTTTTTGTCAAATATATTTTTAAATCTAAAAATTTTTTTAACGCAGTCAATCGTTAACAGTGAAAACTTTTTGCCATCATTTGAGACGAAAAAAAAAGCAAATAGCAAGTCGGTTAATTTTCACATTTATTCAAATTACTAAAAATAGACACTTAAGAACTTAGGGTAACTAAAAAATTAAAATTAAAAAGAAGATAGAGACATACCGCGACCGTGATAAGGCTTATGATTATATGTGATTTTTGTCTCGCAAACGTCCTCCTCCGGTGGCAAACTTAACGCTGTGTCTGCCGATCGCTTTTTTTCGGTCTCCTGGAAATGGAGCATTCGTCATTTATGCTGCATATATAATACATACATATATAATATATATGTGCATATTATATATGTATATAAGTTACGGCAAATAATTAGGATCCCAAATTCTTACTGCGATAAGTCCTGAATTTTTAAAATTTTTCATTACCGCTTGGATACAGACTTGCAAGAAAAAAACATTTACTAATAATTACAAATATTACTAAATAATGTGAATTTCGAAGATGTTTCTGAAAAAATAATTCTGTCAATGATCCATTTTATGGGCAAATTACGTAAGCAAAATATGCGTTAATACCCGATGTGGTTTTTCCAAATTCCTAATATGACGTGCGATTCTTTGCGCGCTTGGGAAAGTAATTTCGTCGGCATTATTTATGGACTGGGTTTTGTAGTCAATATTCGCGTTATCGCCTAAGTCCAGCATGTCGCCACTTTCGGTTTCATGGAGTAGCGCCGTTGGGCAACGATCGTCCATTGAAAAATCCGACAATGTTTCGTCGAGATCCATAGCCGCCGGCGTATCGTATAAATCGGACGGTGCCATTCGCAAAAAGTAATCCGCAGAGGGACGATATTTATTTAGCACTAAAAGTTCAAAGACTAAGAAAATTTTCGGTATTATTCTTTTCGCTGAAAAAGTAAAATCAATAAATATCAACAAAGAATTTATATAAATATTTTGATTATTATAAAAATAAAAATTAGGTACATCGCTTTGTTTGTCATTTTCACGACAAATTTCAAAACTTTAATTAGCATTAATAAAACTTCCAAATAACATTTTTAAAAAATAAAAAATAAAACATATGTTTACGTCGGGTGGGTTTATTCGTTTTACGTGAATACTTAATTTAAAATATTTAATTTAAAATTTATTAAACTTCAAAGCGAAAAATTTCTTAAAATAACTCTTCATTTTTATTTCTAGCCGTAGAGCATCAATATATAATAAAAAACTATTGAATAATTTAGTAAATAATTTATTAATTATTTTCACATCTACCTATTTGCTTAATTGATAATTTATACTTGTTAAATGAATAGAAACATTAATTGATTACCGTAAAAAGTATTGACATGAGGAATAAGGCACGACACTATAAACAGAAAATAGGCTGTAATTCGATACAACGTCGGCCGCAGTGTAATGATCCGAGCCATCCAAACTTTTACCTAAAATATTTATCTAATAAAAATATTTTAATAAAATTTTATGAAAAATTTTGAAATAAAATAATAACTGAGAAAATTGAAGAATTTTATCAACATTAAAACACATTTGATATTTTAATATATTACATATTTATTCAAAATACTTTATTAAAATATTTATTTAAAAAATATTTTTTATCTCCCAAAATTAAAAATATCCAATATCTGTTATAATAATAGTTAAATAAAATTAAAAATTTGTGCTTAATTATATTAGGTTGAGGCAAAATTTTTTACCCATCCGTAAAAAATTTTTTTACTACGATAGATAGAGACGTAGGTTTTTTGCATTTTGTAGAGGGTACTCGATTTATGGGGGACGTGATTCAGCGATTTTTAAAATTTTCATTTTTAGCATTTTTATAGAGGAAAATGCAACGAAAAAAGTGCATGTGGCTGAGCATTTTTTTCGGAGAGTGATCCAATGGACTTGAAACTTTTGCTATGAGTTCCTCTAACATACACTATTACACTCTATAAATTTGAACCTGATCGATTGATAGGAGCCGAGTTGTAAAACTTCAAAAAACGGAAAAAATGCGGAAATTTATCATTTTTGCCGTTTTTTGAGGTTTCATAACTCGGCTCCTATCCAATCGATCAGGTTCAAATTAATAGAGTGTAATAGTGTATGTTAGGGAAGCTCATAGCAAAAATTTCAAGTCCATTGGATCACTCTCCGAAAAAAATGCTCAGCCATATGCACTTTTTTCGTTGCATTTTCCTCTATAAAAATGCTAAAAATAAATATTTTAAAAATCGCTGAAACACGTCCCCCACAAATCGAGTACGCTCTACAAAATGCAAAAAAACCCACGTCTCTATCTATCGTAGAAAAAAAGTTAGAACAAATTGTGTGGAAATCTATATTGGTGTTCATGCGTCCTTTAAAATGTTTAAAATTTCACCTACAATATGTTTAATTGATATTAATATAACCGCGACTACCCATTTTATTAAATGCAAAAGTTGATGAAAATGCAAAAAAAGTTGTCGGTAATAAACTATCTCAGTGGTATTGTTAAAGTATAGAAAATTATTTCAAGTCATAATAATAATTTCAATTTTATATACATAAATTTTTACATTTGTTAACAAATTTGTAAAAAAAGTTGTAAAAAATGATCAAATTGTTTTAAAATTATATCGAATCAACAACTTATTTATATGATGTAGATAAATTGCTAAATACAGAACGGTTAAATAAAATGTGTTTTTAAATACCCAAATTTCGTGTGTGCAAGGCCGGGCGTTTTGAGTCAAATTTAAATTAGAGCCAATAAGTTCATTCTGTTATATCGGATCCGTTGGGGTCCAAATTTTGTGCCCGCCTTCGTTTCAGTTTCATAAAAGTGGGCACAAAAGTTGGACCCCAACGGATCCGATACAACTAAATAAACTCATTGGCGCCAATTTAAATTTGACTCAAAACACCCGGCCTTATACACGCGAAATTAGGGTAATTTTTTTCAAAAATAGCTAAATATTTCTTAACAAATGAATTACTGCAATTCATTATAGTTTAAAATTAATTCATTCGCATTGCGCCTCCTCATTTTAGCGTCTTTATATCGTTATTAATTTATGATAATTAGAGTTTTTTAACGACTATTTATGGCGGCCAGGATTTCAAGAATTTGCTTTCCATAAAATTAACATTTAATATATATTAAGTTTTTTTCACTTTCTTGAATCATTTCAAAGATTATTTCAAAAATAAATTAACTTTGCAAAAAATATCAAATCAAAAATATAACTACACAAAAAATTGAAAAAAAACAAAAAATGAAAGAAATATAAGTTTGTTTTAATTAATTCACTCCTTTATTTAATTGTGACAATTTATTACATTATGACATTTTAATTAAAAAAAATTTCTAGTATAGCATCATAAAAATGACGAAGCTTAAAAATTAATTGGTTTTTTTTTCCGGAATATTTTCACTAGTCATCACATTCCTACCTTTCTAAACCCTCATAGTTAAATTATACGAAATTTTTGCGCAGTTTCATTTGTCTTTATATCATTTTATATTTTTGAACATCGTTTATTCCGTCTGGTAACATATTCTTAACTTCACGTTTATCTTTTTACACATCACTATTTTAACAAAAAATGTAATAATAAAAAAGCATATTCAAAATATTAAGTAATATACTGACGTCAAAGAAGCATCTGAAAGATCCATGAAATATTTAAAATCATATTTTTCTAAATTTAATATTTTTTACCACATTTCGTTTTGACCATTTTCCAGACCGAAAAACATTACAAAATTACTCATCATTAAGGATTAAATAGGAAATTGAACGAGTAAATGTGGGCGTAAAAGAATAGAGTTTTTAAAAATAAAAATGTTAAAAATAAAATTAATAAGTTATATAATAAAGTTTTAAATATAATAAATATATAATAAAGTTTTAAAAATCTAATATTTTATGCGTGTGGACTTTATTAAAGAAAATTGTATCAGCAATTAAACGATCAAAGTATGCATTAAAGTGCCTGAAAATAAATGGTACAAAACAAAAAATCCAATGAGCTAATAAAATAAAAATGAAAAAAAGACATTAAAAATATTTAAATGTCAACTACCGTAGTCCATTCATATCTCTTAGACGAATTTCGTAAAAAGTTGATTTTATCTCTTTAGGAATTCTGCAAAGGTATAAAAAATTTGCAAAAAATAAGTTAGAAATTTAAAAATATTATAAAAATTTCAGCTAGTAAATGAATACAATTTATAAAATTAAAATTAACTTTCACTTTCAAATCAGCTGCTAAACGAATTATTGGGTGGGTAGTCCTAAAGACTAAAGCAAGATAAAACAAACTTATACGCAGGCTACAGAAAAGAAAAAAAATAAAATTAACAAGTAAATGTAAGAAAAAAATTATATACACATAGTGTATATAACCAGAATCATACAAAGATGTGTTTAATATCGTTTTTTCTATATTTGTTATTTTGAAAATATAGATAAATGTAAACAAGCATTTCTAGATAAAAAATAACATTAAGAATTACAAAAACATTTTTTAGTTTTTTGCATCAATAAACTAATTGTACCGTTTTCTCGAGTATACCTTACAATTGTTAGAAAATATTTCATTTAAAACTTTTAGCTAGTAAATTTGTTATCATTAATTTTGCATAATAAAAATAAGTTAAATTAAACGGTATGTTGGTTTTCCAGACCAGATTTGTACTAAAACATAAAAGCCGCATATTGAAGCAAAAAGAATAACGTTGAAAAGAAGAATTAATAAACTTTTTTCGATTTTTTCGATTAAAGGACGCATGAACACCAATATAGATTTCCACACAATTTGTTCTAACTTTTTTTCTACGATAGATAGAGACGTGGGTTTTTTTGCATTTTGTAGAGCGTACTCGATTTGTGGGGGACGTGTTTCAGCGATTTTTAAAATATTTATTTTTAGCATTTTTATAGAGGAAAATGCAACGAAAAAAGTGCATATGGCTGAGCATTTTTTTCGGAGAGTGATCCAATGGACTTGAAATTTTTGCTATGAGCTCCCCTAACATACACTATTACACTCTATTAATTTGAACCTGATCGATTGGATAGGAGCCGAGTTATGAAACCTCAAAAAACGGCAAAAATGATAAATTTCCGCATTTTTTCCGTTTTTTTGAAGTTTTACAACTCGGCTCCTATCCAATCGATCAGGTTCAAATTTATAGAGTGTAATAGTGTATGTTAGGGAAGCTCATAGCAAAAATTTCAAGTCCATTGGATCACTCTCCGAAAAAAATGCTCAGCCACATGCACTTTTTTCGTTGCATTTTCCTCTATAAAAATGCTAAAAATGAAAATTTTAAAAATCGCTGAAACACGTCCCCCACAAATCGATAACGCTTTACAAAATGCAAAAAAACCCACGTCTCTATCTATCGTAGAAAAAAAGTTAGAACAAATTGTGTGGAAATCTATATTGGTGTTCATGCGTCCCTTAATAAATGTTATAAAGATTTGTAATTAGACTTGCTTGCTATTCATAAAAAATAAAAATTGAACGGATAAGAAAATATGAAAAATAAAATAAGTGCACTTACTTATAAGTGCATATGCTGGTAAAAAAGAGAAACAATAAAATGGAACTCAAATTGACTTTACGCCAACGATAACAGGTGAAATGGTAAAGTGTAAAAATGGGTGCATAAGGCGAAGAGTACGAAAATAAACGCAAAACCGATTTCTTAAATACATTAAACAAATTGTTTAAATTTATTTTTCGAAACCAGTGATTGGTAAGTGGCTCACCAAAAAGCGTCTGGACTCTCTTCTTTTTTGCATACTATTTCTCAATAAAAAAAATTTTCTTTTCGACGAGATAGCATTAGTTTCTTTTCGGTTTGTGAAGTCTATAACTCAATCATTTCTTAATAAAATTACTCCAAAATAGCTTCTCATTATAATGAAAAGTTTTTTTTCAAAATTTAAAAATTTCTATTCTGGACCAAGTTAGGGTCCAATGAGCCATTTAAAAGATCGTGGCTCGCGAATGAAGAGAGAAAAGAAAAAAAGTACGCGTCTTTTTTCTTTTTCATTTCTCTTCATCGCGAGCCATCAATTTCTAAATGGCTCATTGGACCATAACTTGGTTTAGAATAAGAATTGTTAAATCCTGAAAAAACTGTTATGTTCAGTACATGCACCTCTATGTGCATATTAATTTTGAAGCAATTTTATTAAAAAATGATCGAGTCATAGACTTCACAAACCGAAAAATGCTATGTCGTCAAAAAGAAAAATTTTTTTATTGAGAAATAGCGTGCAAAAAAAAAGAAAAGACGCTTGTCGGTGAGCCACTTACTCATCACTGTTTGAAACATTTTAGAATTATTATTCAAGTTTTTTAAATAATTTTTTAAAAATTTTCAAGCATTTTTAAGGTTTTTTTTATTCAAATACTTTATTCGAAAAACATAAAAAATTCTTCTTTCGTACACATAGTCGCAAATAACCTAAATTTATCGATCATTTTCCTTTCTAGTAACGTTATCGCACATGTTTTAAACATCAGCTTTAGGTCCTTAAGAGAGGCCGACACGCGCAAGGGCATCGCGTGCCACGTCATGCTTCATTGTCATCTTTTCGTACGCCAGCTTTTTTGCTTTGCGGTTGCAGGAGACTTTATAATAGATGAAGGCCGCAGCATAAGTTCCAAAAATGAGTCGCGAAATGTTAAGCCGACCTAAAAGAATCAATTTTTAGTTGATATATAAAATTCTAAATAATAATAAATATCTGAGCCGTTTAAACAAAAAAGTTTAAATTGAAAAAAAATTGTTTTCAAAAAAATACCATAATGCTCATAAGGATTGAAATAGAGCCGTTTCGTGTCGACCACTTTCTTCCAAACATTTACCAAAGCGATTGACATTGTCTAGTTCAGCTGATAAATCGTAAATTAATTTTTCTACAGTTATATTATTATATGTTACAGCCAATATTAATATGCACTAGCCGATTCGCTTTTAAAAACTTACTTTTGTTCGAAATTTATCGGAGCAAGTTTTTTTATAGACTTTTTATTTTTTTTGGCAACAAAAGTTTGGAATAGCGAAAATTAATATCGGCTAGCTAATTTCGGCTGGTATTAATACCGGCCTATAACATGCATATATCGATAATCAATAAATCGAAAAATTCTAAGGTAATAATAAGCATATAAGGTAATATCTAAACAAAATATGACAAACAACATCTTTTCATAAAGTTTATTCATTTTCAAAAATTTTTAAGTTGTTAGCAGAAAAGAATACAAAAAAATTGATTTTAAAAATGAGATTAGTAATAGTAATAAAATTCCAAATAATAAAAATGGCTCAAAATTCAAACAAAAAAAAAATTGATTCACTTCTTCTTTTGTCATTTCACTAAAGTATCACTAATCAATCATACAAACATAAATAATTTGTACATAAATTCTTTAAAATATGTAAAGTCTAAATAGACACGCTTTATATATACACAAAATTGACAGATGTGGGAAATGCGAGATTAGGAAAAAATAAAAATGGAATAAACAAGTTATAAAACAATTTTAAAAAATGTTTACACAGAAATCAATGAAAATGTAGAAACCATATGAAAATAGATTAAAAATAATAACAAACTCAGTTTAAAGTAGTATTTTCCTCCAAAATAGCTTTCTCGCCGGTCTTACATAACACGAGTAATTTTTCAATGGAGTCCGAAAGAATCTCCGCCGTCGTCGTCGTGTCGTCATTGTGTGGCGTCTCTACGGCCAACCAATTTTTGAGGAAAAATAGCTCGTCCAATGGGAACATCTCCTCGATGTTGGACGTGATCACCATGTTGTGAACGATAGCGCCTTCTTCGTTCTTCGCCGAACGTGCCGGTGACGCGCACAGCCACTGTGACAATAACGAGTTGGTGATTTCGGCAAGAGTGGCTTTGGACTTGACCAGCGTTATTAGTAGGGCAAGAGCCGTGGCAAATACCAACTAAAAAATTCATATAAAATATATTTCTCTCAACCTAAAAATAATTGAATGCCTTTTAATTTCCTCTATTCACCAAATTACCTTTATAGAATCGAATCCGCCGGCTTCCGGTTCCAATAAGCTAATCAATTCAATAATTTGTTCTTTCGATAGCGTCGATAAAAAGACATAAATGTGTTTGCAGACTTCTGCCACCTTTAAAAAGCCTCAAATTTAGCATAAAAAACTATTAAAATGACAAATTCACAGGTCAATCCGAGTAAGCACAAAAATACCGAATTGTCCGGTATCTTCTTTGCATATTTGGGTAAAGTTGCAATCATGGTCCGGAAAATGTCGAACATTTCATCCACACTGCAAAAGTCGAGAAGTTGGAAGAGAAAGTTTCGGCCCTTTTGAATCATCATTACGGTGGGCAGAATTTCCGAACCGCAAATAAGCTGCTGCATGCCTTCCATGTGTTCGTTAAGCTTCTCATTTGCTCTTAAAAATTTTTTTTGATGACAATGAAAATGTGGACCAAACAAAGGGCAGAAATAATTGACCAGTTAATAAAAAAAAAGAGGACGAACTAAAGCCTCGAATTTAACTCTCCGACTTTTTTTTTTTTGCTCAAATTCAATCAATTAATTAATTTTCTGAAATAATTATCGAATGTAGTGAATCCGATCCTCGAATAGTTTAAAAAATTCTTTTTCTTTCTTAAAGACTCACTCGTCGTCGCTAAGCGCTTTCGCGGAGATTTTACGCTTAAGCACATCGCATTCGATGAGCAGCAAAGCGGCATTCTCGATTCGCATAAGCATCGCTTTGAGCTTACGTTGCGATTGCTTGCTGCTCTCGTCCTCGACGCACTCCACCGGCAAATCGAGAAGCTGAAGAAAGAACGCGATGAAAATGAGTTTAGATTTTTTAAAATTAAATCTCCAAGTCCGATTTATTGCCAGAGTCATTTTGATTAAAAATAATTCAAGAACAAAAAAGTTCGAATGAAAAAAATTCATTTAAAATTTGAAGAAAAATAAAATGGAAAAAAATCAAAAAAGCAAACTTGTCGTGGGATTTTAGCGCTACAATGCGACGGCTTTCCCAAGGACCCCGTAAATGCGGGCGGCACATAGGCGGCTGATGGATAAGTGTCTTCGAAAGAATAGTAGCGAGGACGAATCTTCCACTTGTTTGGCTGCTTTTTAAGCACGTTCCGCTTTTTCCAAATCTAAAAAATCGTGTTTTCGAATTTAGAAATGCCATCGATTAAACGAAAAGTTAGAAATATAAACGATTTTTATCTCTTCTTTTTTCTTCAATGCGTGTCAAGTCTTTTCAAGAAAAAAAAATTCAAATTGGAAAAGTTTTAAAAAGAAATTACAGTGTAATAAAAGTCATCCTCCAGCGGTTCGCCGGTACTCATGCATTGAATTAGATGGATTTTAATAAGCCATTCGCGCTCCTTCTTCGACATAAAGCCGGCGTATGGGTCGAGCGCAAAGTCGGCGATTGTTCGACCCGACGGCAAATTTCGATGCCGATGAAATTGACGACCGTTCGCTGCGGGAATTACACTCATCGTTGAGTCACGCTGATGGAATTGTTGTTGTGATTGAAACACGGGCGACTGACTAAAAGTATTGTCGATTGAAATGTGGTCGTCGTTGCTCTGACTTGAGCCGTAACCGTAGTGATTCTGACCCGTTGGCTGTAATTGTTGTTGACGATGCTGCTGCTGTTGCTGATAGCCAGCGCGTTGTTGATAGAGCGGGGCGTAAGCACGCTGCTGTTGGTATTGCGGTTGGCAGTCTTGTCTAGTTGCCGCAGCATCCCCCCGATTATACCAAGCAGCGCCAAGATTTTCGTTCAATGTCGATGGCGCTTGTGGATTAACGTTGGCGATATTCGAAGTTCCGATAATCGGCGATAATATTGGCGAATAGTGAATAGGATTAGAGTTGACAAGTCCATTTTGCATTTGTGAATTTCCTCTGTAAGAAGACTTCCACTGCGCAGGAATGCGTTCAACGGGCATGGACGATTGTTCATTATTATATGATTCTTGTGGAAAATGTAAAGGTAATTCTAAAATGAAAAAAAAATACTTTCAATTAAATTCGACATTTTTCGTAATCAGAAAAAAGATTACGCGAAAGCTGTGAATTCAAAAGATTGGGCGGCGGCACGGAAAAATCTGGCGGCACAATCGGAGTGTATTTACATGAAATGGGCGAAATAAATTTCGAAAAATCACTGGCGTGCATTTGCGTCTTGCATTGTGTGACGATGGGCGGCGTGATCGTGCCGGCTTGTGCACGAACCTCTGCGTAGGACCTTTGGTGAGTGCGTTCGAGTTCCTCGAGCGTAATGGCGCCGAGAATCACCGAGACTTTTGGAGGGGAAGGAATTTGTTCAAATTTAGTAGACTGTGTAGAATTTAATTTTTAAAAAATGGACAAATATCACAAAAAAATTTTAAGCTATTATACAAATAAAAATATTAAATTTCTACTTTTTTTGGCATGTATGAGGCATTCGTAAAACAAGACGGTTCATCCAGTAACAGTCCTGCCGTCTAAAAGCATCACTTTTATATTGTAAATAAAAAGCAGGTCATTTTTTCGTTGAAAAATGCATACACATATGGCAAGTTTACCCGATTTGCAAATTCCTCCAAATCTCCATCTGGGTAATGCAACTCGCCGCCAAAAGTCTCATCATTTATTGCATCATATTCGTCTTCTTCGCGAAATGTGGGCGAATTTGCGCCATTCGCATTTTCCAACTCTTCCGTGTCAAAATAGGGTTTAAACTCCATGAATGCATGCACAACTTAAACTTTAAAAAAACTAAAGAAAATGCAATAAAACTCAAAATCAATTATTTTTGTATAATGTTTTTTTAGGTAATAAAAATCTAACAAAAGCAGTATTAAATTTCAATTTTTAGTAAAAGTACATTAGATAAAAGTCGTTAAATTTTACTCTAATATACATTGTTTAGAAAGAATATATTGTTTTAAAAGTAATGATGCCATTCGGATCTCAACCATTTAAGAAATAAAAATTTTGGGAGATGCTATTTTTTGAGAATGCCAAAGCTTTGCAACAATTTTAAATATAAATTTCCAATTCCTCTTTCTTTTTATCAACCCATTTTCAAAATCTTTTTAACAGGTTCTCAAAAATATGATTTAATACATTGTTTGATTCGTCGGAATGTTGCTTATAGCTAACCAAATTTTACATAATCAACGCCACAATGACATTTATTACTTAATTAAATATATGAAAATACAGCACAAATAAAATTTGAGATCATATTCAGGCCGAAGATGTTAAGCGACCCAAATGGTGCCACATCATGCATTACTAGCTCCACACACGTATCGGCACTCATCGCCTTCCATATTTCCCACATACTTCCGACAGTTTTCTGCGTTGAATCGAGATTCCCACACCATGTATTTTCGTAGATACATTCCAGATGTTCGCTGCTGCTTCTCGAATCTCGTCTATGCTATCGTCGTCCACCTTTGCAATTGGAAGGGCCAGTCGGATAAACTGTAGGGTGCAGCAATAATTTATTATTTTTTTCCATATATTTTGAATTATAATGTACATATTTTTATGTACATTTTTCATTATTCTTGAATTCTATTTTTATAAAAATTTACATTTTTAGTTCAAGAGGTTTGAAATTTATATTCGCTTCAAAAATGAATTGGATTTTGAAAACGATATTTTCACTTTATGTGACAATATTAAAATGTTACGAGGTAGCAAGTGGAGTGGTGTTGATATGTCGTTGGCTTTCAAAAATTTGTCAAGCTATTTTGTCGCATTCGATCCGTTTATTTGGACTAGTCACGTAGCCGCGGATTAAAACGATCGCGCAATTTTTTTTCAATAGGCTAAATTTTTTATTATACATATAGTTAAACTGTTTCATCGAAAAAGATGAAAAGATTATTTAGGAAATCATAAACTGTAGATGAAAACAAGAAGTGTGGACATACGTGATGTGATGAGTGGAAAGATTGATTTAATTTTCTGGTCAATCACTAGAGAAACATGCAAAAAATAACGAAAAAGGTGGTTTAAAAATAAGCAGTTATATGCAATAAATTTAATGGTGAGAGAACCTTAAAGGAAAGTAAAAAAATTTTGCAAAAGTCCGTGAAGATCATATTTTCTTCCTTCTGTTTTCAAAATAAAAAATTTTGGCTGTCTTTTTCACAGGCATAGAACTAGAAAATCAGAGAGCAAAGAAAAGCATTAGTTAGATCAATTGTGGAATTTGGTGATGTTCGCGCTATATATTAGTATGATTCATTTTTTATAAGCGGTGAGCGAATGGATTTAGTCAAAAAATGTTTTTTTATATTGACTCTAATTTTTTTTACCGGATTTTTCTGTTAAGACCAATTTGTGGGTATATGACATATACCCACAAATTGATCCTATATATTGTATATTATATTAGGTTGATAACTAAATTTTCGGACTTTTTTTAAAACCCTGTATATCAAAATGACCGCAAAAAGTGCTCTCTCAGATATAGAAAACAAAAATAAACTATCCTATCTTTAAAAAGAGTTATGCCAAAAAGTCCGAAAATTTACTCATCAACCTATAAACTACCAACTTTTTTATTTTATTTTTTCATTAAAACCGCAAATTTGACAAAATTTTGACTTAAGGGTTCCCTCCTGTAATTTTTTACGGCTTTTGGAGCTATATTATTCATAGTCATTATCTAACATAAGTAAAAAAGTTTCTTTTTTTCACATTTTTTATATTACCTTTTGCAGATTTATTAAAAATTTTAATTTATGTTTAATGTTTTAATGTTATTGTTTTTAGCTGGGATATAAATAATGGTGTTGAAAAGTATCAAAAGTTTTGATGTAATTTTTAATAATGTCTTTTTTCGATGGGGTTTAATTGCGCACAAGCTTCGATGGATCCTTTTTATCTTGCCCTTTTTCATAGCTGCATTTCTTGGTATCGGCTTTATTTGGATAAAAGAACAGGTATAGAATTAATAGCTTATTATATTATATGATGTAATTTTTTAGGCATTTTTAAGTAATTTACATTATTATGTATGTATATTTTTCCAAACATTTTTTTAAAAATTTATTCTTTATTCATTATTCTTTATTCATTTATCCATCATTTTTTTATCATTATTAAAAGTTAGACAAAAAAAAATTGAAGATTAAATAAATTGGATTATATATTTTCATTTTCAGACAACAATCGATCCACAATTTGTATTCTCACCCGAAGATGCTAATTGGCGCTATGAGAAAGCTATTCTTTCCGAGTACTGGCCGCTAGACGAACAGCACTTTTGGCCGGGCAAATCCTACGACTACAACGGCTATGTGGACGTAATTGTGGCACCGAAAATTATCGACGAGACGCTTGGCCGGCCCAACATTCTTCTACAACGCTATATCAATGAAG
Organism: Bradynema listronoti; assembly: GCA_024678965.1. Lineage (NCBI taxonomy): Eukaryota > Metazoa > Nematoda > Chromadorea > Rhabditida > Allantonematidae > Bradynema > Bradynema listronoti. The sequence continues at coordinate 3,032,900 of JANLNO010000012.1, forward strand.
TGGACCGCGTTAATCGGGTGATTATTTTAGAACATCGTAATTGGCTTAAATATTTTGGTAAAAAAAATTTAATAAGTAGATTATTTAAAAATTAATTTAAAATATAGTTGAAATTTAGTTGAAATTTCTAATAAATTAAAAAATAACAAAACACATAAATCGTCAATTGAACCATTAGTTTGGCAAAAATGAAATGTCCGTTCGAACAAAGAATTCAATTTATTATAAAAATAAAACTACAAAACATTAATCTAAAAGGTATTTTCCATCATGATCTATGACTCATCGTCAACATTTATGCAAAGAATGAATGCCCTTCTTGAAGAACTTATCCGGCCGTGATTTAAACCGCCAAATTTTTGCAATCTTGAAGTTTTCGCCTCAATTTCAGCTATTATAATAGCTCGAAGTTATGAGAAATGAGAAGATTACGATTACTTCAAAAATTTTTGTTGCAAATTCGGCACTTCTCAATTTTGGTCGATTATTTATAAATATAAATTTTTGCCCCAAAAATTGAATTATTACAAATAATTTTTGTGTCGCAAAAAAAACGTCTTTTCAGATAGATAAACTTATTTTACAAAAACTTTTATTAGATTCAAGAAACGGACGAACAAACATTGCGGATATTTTATTTTTGCCAACCAAAAAATGACAACTATTTAAGTGATTGAAATGAAGAATAAAAACTTAAAAACAAAACTAAAGAAAAAGAGGTGAGAGAAGAGAGAAAAAGAAATACCCGGCGAGTCTTACCAGTAGATGACCGAGTGAAAGTTTGGGCTATTTGTTTCGGCTCTTTAGCATCTACGGCTTTGGGGCATCCTACCCGCATGGTGGGACGAACGATCGCGGGAACCACGAACCGCTTTCTGTGTCACTCGGCGGACGGTAACCACACATCCTAAAGTCGCCTTATTTAAAAAAAGTGGAGAAAAAAATATTAAAGGAAAGGATAAAGGAAGAGAAGAAAGAAAAAAGAAAGTTGTTGTCCATTCGTCGAATGCGCCGCCATTACCCACGACGCGAGTTCTCCTTGGCGTGAAACTCGCCACTCATCGACGCGATTTTCGTGACCGCTAATATTTTTGTGTTATTTTTTGTTGCTATCATTTTTCGACTCAATTTATTCAGTTGTTTACTTTTTTAGTACATTGTTCACAACCTGACTATTCCGGTGACGCACGGCAATCGTTCATTCGACGTAGGCTATACGGATTTGTGTATGTCGTACGATTGGAAATGTTATCTGAACGATCATATCATTATGCTGCAGCCCAAATCCCAGTGGGCCAACTTCAACGATAAGACAATTGTCGAGTTTGCTAAGGATATTATTGAAACTGAGGTAGGCATTTTCTTTTTTTAGGATTTATATACAAAAGGGATAATATTTTTTCAGTATATTCTATACATATTTTAGGTGAAAATCACGTATCCGATCGGTTGGCGCGGCACGGAACCGATCTACTTTGGTGCGCTGGTGGGCGGCGTCCGCCTCAACGACGAGGCCGGCCACTTTGACTACGCACGCGCCATTCGTCTCACGTACAACGTTCGGGACGGCGCGCTCGGCGATGTGAGCTTTCGATGGCGACAACAGCTTTCCGCTTTTCTCAACAATAGAGAGCAGCCACCAAGTCGTAGGCACATTTTTATTCTATTAAAAATGAGGGTATTTGTTTTTTCTACCCATAGAATTTATGTCTTAAGTCGGTTTGAAACGAATAAAAGTGCAACAAAAATCCGTTGGAAAAAGTATTTTTTTCGCCAATTGACATTTGAGTCTCCGACCGACATTTGCGCATTTTTTAACTTTGGCTAACTTTTTGAGGATCCTAAAACTACATTTCAGAAAATTAATTTGTTTTACTCGATTCAAAATTTAATCCTTTTTATCGATTGCTTTTCAATTCAAGTTTCTAACTACATATTTTGGAAAAAAGTAAAATCGATTTTTATCTTTTAGGAATTTTTTGAGTGACTTACAATTTTAATCGCAATCTTTTTTCTGAATTAGATTGAAATGTGTCCGATAGAGAACGAAATTCTGAATCCATTAGCTAAAATTGGTTTCCTCAAAAATATCTTTACGCGTCTCAAAAAGTTAATCAGAGTCGAAAATGCGCAAATGTCCCGGCACTCTTTTGTCACACAAAATCGAAAACTAAATATTTAAAATTTTGGGTTTTTTTTCTCAGAAAACGATTGTATTTTAGAAGCATTTAAATTTAGTAAATCTTGAATTTTCGTCTCTTTTGCACTTATAATCAATATATTTTTTGATGTTTTAGATCTTTTGGAATTTGGATTTTATCACAATCAAAGTTTGCCGGAAGGTTTGCAAGACGTTGCCGATACGCTAACACCAAACTTTATTATTTGCACGTTGATTCTTTTCGCTTTTTGCATTGCATGCAGCTTAGTGATGCTAACGTGAGTTAATCGTTTTTTTTTAAATCTTAATTGTTAGCCAAAAATAGTTCGAAATTTTGAATTTTTTTAAATTTTTTCAGTGACGCCCAAACGCTGAAAGTCGTGGGTGTGGACTGGGTGCGCAGTAAGCCGATTCTCGGCGTGGCGGCGCTTGTCTGTCCGCTGTTGGCCATCGTTAGTGCATTCGGAACTCTACTATGGATGGGCGTACTCTACAACGCAATTGTCAACGTCTCGCCGTTTATCGTGCTTTGTACGCGTTCAATTTTACTAAATAATGAGGCTTTTGCATTTTAGTGTGAAATGTTCGATTTTTTTCGAGTATTTTTAAACACTTAAAAAACATTTTCTGTTTTTTATAGGCATCGGAATCGACGACGCGTTTCTGATGTCGGCTGCTTGGCATCGCACGAATCCGCAGCTTAGTGTTGCACGTCGACTCGCGGAGACATTGTCCGAAGCGGCTGTTGCCATCTCAATTACGTCCATCACCGACATAGTACATTGAAAAATTCATTGATTTAATAATTGAATATAGATGCGACAAAACGGGACGGGACAATAGGGAGGACGACTATGTCTAGGTCTAGAATCTAAACCAGACTTAGATTTAAGCTTTTGCCCTTTTCTCTGTCTCGACGCCGAATGTGCAAACCTATTTTTGTTGGGCGTAATTAGGATTTGAAGCGAATTTTCTTCTTTAAAAAGTAAATGTTTTTGATATTTAGCTTTACGCTTTCAGATGACCTTTGGAATCGGATGTTTTACGACTCTGCCAGGCGTTCGTCTTTTTTGCATGTACACTTTTTGGGGCATTACCTTCACGTATATCTATCAGGTTACGTACTACACCGCCGTAATGGCGATCGCCGGCGAAATGGAGAACCGCGGTCAGCACGCTCTCTTTGGCTTCACCGCTCTAGAGCCGACAGAGGCAGGCGGTCGGTGTTTATTTTAAATTAATTTTTTTTTCACCTTAAATCGCTATATCGACATATAAGAGACTGCGTCTTTTGAAGTATTTTCGCGATGAAAGAATTTTTAGTAAATAATTTTTTAATTTGCTTCATAATTGAATGGATTCATTTAAGAATCGCGCACAAAACTTCTTCTCTTTACCGGGTCCATTTGTCGTGAACACGAACACGAGAAAAAGCGTGCGCTGAGGGACGTGACAAATCGCAAATATGCCAATAGCACGAACGCCACTCGCGACGTTGAAAAGCCACAATTAGACAACGAAAAGGAAAGAAGTGAGAGGAGAAGAAACGATAAGTCGGGTCTGGGAAGCCGTTTTTTGCGCATGATCGAGTCCTCACAACACGAACTCGACGCCGTAAAAACTCATAAATTTTTGAGGAATTACTCATTTTTGTAAAAAGTGATTTCTAGCGTATAGAGCATTATTGTGTTTTTTAAAAGATGATGAAAGAAGTTATTTCCAGCAACTCGAATCTCACCATGGACGTGAGACGCTCGTCAATCAACTTTTTCGCAATTTCTACGGTCCGCTTCTTTTGACGCGTCGAATGAAGCTCGTCGTGGCCGGACTTTTTCTCGCTTATTTTGGCGTTGCGCTTTTCGGCGTGAGTCAAATCAAGGAAGGCCTCAATCCACGCAATTTGGTCCGCTCCTCCTTCTATTTAACGAACTTTTACGATCTCATCGACGAGACGTTTTGGCAGGAAGGTGGGCCTATAAATACGCTTAAGCTATTTTCATATATACATTTTTTTCAGGTCTTCAAATGCAGGTGGTGGTAAACGATCCGCCGAATATGTTCGATCCCATGCAGCGCGCGCGTTTCGACGCGCTTCTGGACTCACTTGAGAACTCGCCGTTTACGATGCGGCACAACGCGACAATGCTCTGGCTCGATGCCTATGAGGTTTATTTGCGCGACGAGCAACGTCAATTCAACGTCTCTCTGCCTAAATCGTAGGCTTTAATTCAATAAATCAATTATTCTAGAAAATGTTTTTTTTAATTAAATGTTTTAGGACCCAAGAGTGGTATTCACGCTGTCAGGAATGGCTTCTTATTGCCGGCGGACGTCGTCTATGGGAGCTTGATATGGTCTGGAACAACACGGCCACGGTTGGTTTTCAAGGCACCACAAAAAGTGTAATCATGGATCGAACGAAAATATGAAAAAAAAATTGAAAATGCGAAAAAAAACACATTTATTCCAATAGAAATATTTGATAAATACAAATTAGATTTCACTTTTTCCGTCCTTTTTTTGTATATTTGATTTTAGAAGTTTTTTTAAATTGAATTGCTTAGAGAAAAAATCGAATGGATATTGCATTTTTTAATTAATTAACGCGTAGATATTTTTTTATGAACTTTAGGGACACCGCCGACTTCGCGCTTTTCGTTTTCAAATCGGACTTCGCAATTATCGCACGCCAACGGACCACACCAATAGTTGTCGAATGATGAGAAAGGTGGCGAATCGCTTTCGCGATCTAAACGTCACAACATTCCACGAATACTATCCGTTTGCCGATCAGGTATACATATTATAAGGATGTAGAACAATCATATATTTTTTGTGTGGATTCTAGATGAAACTTTTTTGGCAATCTGAATGAAATAGATTTATAATTTTTCTACCATAGATTTTAAAAAAAAAATTTCTTTTTTAATATGAAACAATGTTTTTCTTTAGTATCTGGAGCTCAAACCCGCTCTATATCGAAATTGTGTGCTGGCGTTAATTTGCATGATTTTCGTCTCTTTCGTAATGATTCCGAATATGGCCGCAGCATTTGTTATTGTGGCGGCGATCGTATCTATTGATATCGGTATCTTTATTCCAGAAAATTGTTAATATTTTCTCAACGTATGTGTTTTTCGACAGGTGTACTCGGTTATATGGCTTTGTGGGGTGTTAATTTGGAGAGCGTTTCCATGATTACAATCATCATGAGCATAGGATTCTCCGTCGACTTATCGGCGCATATCACCTATGGCTACGTGAAAGCGACGCACACAAGCACGGCCAACGAGCGCGCCCTAGCCGCTCTCGAAACGTTGGGTTGGCCGGTCTTTTTGGTAATGAATTTGGCTAGATTTCTAGTATCAAAAATTCCTTTTTATCTGCCTAAAATTAATTCAAATCTAGAAGATATTTTTAGTTAGTTGTACTAGAAATGCGCCGCCACATACGCGGCGAACATAAACTATTTTATAAGTAAAATCGCTCTGTCCGTTCCATCGAAAAATATTTGAAGTGGGATTTTAGATAACTTTTATATCCTTCCCGTCAAAATTATTTTGAGCTTTTGGAGTCCTAGATAGCTTCTCTATATACTCCTACTCCCCAAACATTTTGTGCCAATGTAAACTTAGATTAACATTTCTCTTTTTCCTCACCCGTTCACTCGTGGCGACCTCAAATGCATAGTGAAATTTAGGGCCCTAAGTAGCTTCTAAAAAAATTTTTTTTGATTGCTTTTTTCTCACTCCACTTTCATTTTTCCAAAATGTTTCTGAGGCCTTAAATAACTTCTACTCTATTACCATATTCTCTTTTTTTCTAAATTTTATTTTATTTAAGACAACCCATTACAACCTCTTTAAATGATTTTCCTCCTCTCGCTCACATATTCAACGCTCTTCTGAAATGTGTCTTAAATGGCCCTTCTCTTACTCTTTCTAAAAATATTTGACATTATTAGGATCTTAGTGGCCCTTCTCTCTTCTAACCTTCTTCCAGTAAATATTTATCGATGAGAGAGTTATAGATGATATCAAACTTCTCAGCTCCTTTTTTTAATGTTTAATGGGATCTTAGAAGCTTCTCCACCCCCTCTTACACCAAAAAATTTGATACTTTCCTCTGCCTTCCCCGATTCTTTTTAAAATATTTGTGACCGTCAAGCTCTTAGCTAACTCGAATTAAAAAATGACTTAAATTTTCAAACTTACGCATTCTATTCGATTATTCCACAATTCCGCTATTATCTTAAAAAATTAAAAACTCTTAATAACGTCACAAACATACGGAACATACATACTAATCTTCTTTACCCACTTCCTATTTTTTCTTAAATGCATGTCTATTATTGAGATAATAGACCGATCTCGAAATGCAGTTTGGATTTTGGTTAGTGCCCACGAAATATTTTCCTCTTTCCTGCACTCTCTTCTTTAAATGTTTGGCGTCGATCTTCGGGCTCAACATACCCAATTAGCCCACACTCCACTCAAAAAAGTTTTTGAGAAAATATTTAGAACTCAAAACAGGATCTCACGTATTTTCTTGAAAATGTTTGGCGCCGCTAAATTTGGATCAAAAAATTATCTCGATTTTCTGACTCCCCGCACACTTTTCACTATCATTATGAAAAAAAATTTGAGAGCCTATTTAGGACCAAACAGGATCCCAAGTAAGTCATTAAAAAATTACGGCGCCGCTGGACTCAGATCAAAAAAAGATCTAAATTTTTAGATTTTCCATAATGAATTACCTCATATTCCACTACAATCTCGGAAAAAATTTTATAACTCTATTCAGGGCTCAGCGGAACCCCAGATAAGGTAAATTAAAAAATTACCATGATTTTTGGACTTCTCATATGCAATTACCCCATACTCCACTACTCAGAGGGATCGGATCAAAGAACGGACTTCACTTTGGCATCTCCGACCCTGATTTGGGGGTAATCTCAGTCTTAAAAATTTTCCGAATTAGGCACCGGAAAAACATCAAAAAGCGTTGGGGACATTTTTGTGACGGACACACGGACAGAAAATAGCGCTTTAATAAATGCTGATGATATGTAGTTGTAAGATTCAATTTTTATTCAAATGTGATTTTATTTTAGCTATTTTAGCTAAAATTTTTATTTTCAGGGAGCTTTCTCGACAGTTATCGGCATCCTTGTGTTGACCTTTGTGGATGCGTATATTGTGATAATCTTTTTCAAAACAATTTTTCTCGTCATAACCTTCAGCCTTTTGCACGGAATTGTGTTTTTGCCGGTATTTTTAACAGTAACAATCGGCCAACTAGGCACAACAGCGTCAAAGGTGAAAAGGCGAGAAGCAAAAAACGATGCAATTTTCAAGAGAATCGTTTTTGATGAGTCCATTAAAAAGTCAGAAAATGAGGGGGAAAAAATCGACGTTGAAGAGTTAACAGCAAACGCGAATGGTTTAGGTTTTGGTGGATTTGTAGGGCGACTATTCCGAAAACCTCATGCCGTCGTCTATTGCGTAAATGATAATATAGAGCCTAGTAATTCCGTTAATTCTTCAGAACAAGATGAAAGAGAAAAATCATCTACAAACGATAAGAATATCGAACCCAGAACAAAATCATAAATCAAATTTATTTTTATTCATTGTTCAGATCTTTGTACATTTTTGCATAATAATAAAATTTTTATAAAAACAAAAAAAAATGTAAATGTAGACTAAATTGGCGAATATGGGACCACGAGATTTTATACACATCATATACCATTAAAATCTTCGTGATTCGTGAAGTCCGAATATGCATCTATTTTTTCGGAACCCCTTACAGGACCTTTGTATGATAGTGCTTCTATATAAAAAATGGTGGAAATCCCTGCTTTCATTTCGTTTTGCAAATTTTGTCATTTTCCGCGTCAAAAAGTTTAAATTGTTTTGTCATGTTCGATTGTAATTCTTGTCGTTTTCCACTAAAGGTCTGACTTGTTTTGTCATGTTCCGTGAAAAAAGTTTTTGGTACACTTCCTTTTTGACGTTTAACAACTTTGAAGTAATCCCTTACAGAACCTTTTATGACCCTTTGTATGATAGTGCTTTTATACAGGGTGGCGTATTCTTGTGGCGGGATTTCAATTGGCTCTAACTTTTTTACTTTTTAACTAAATTGTAAAAAATTTTTTGCATTTGATTCCCAAAAATACCCAATAATACCAAACTTGTCGATATTGATTTCGATTTACAAATTTGCTAATCATTTAAACTTTTTTGCCACTTCAAAAAACAAGACATTTTCGTTAATGTTATAACTTTTTTACTTATTAAGCAAATTGTAAAATTCTTCATTCATTCCCAGGTTTTGCCATTCTATTTGACATCAAACTTGTCGATATTGGTATATTGGTTTCGGATTACGAATTTACTAATCATTTAAACTTTTTTACCCTTTCTTCAAAAAACGACTATTTCATTAAAGTGGGTTGCATAAGGTTCAACTCATCCTAAGCATAAGACCTATTTCGGACCATTTTGACTTTTTAGTTGAAAATCAAGGTAAAATTCGTTTCAGTAGACATTATTTAAGCTAATAAAAAATTGGCAAAAATCAATTCAAGAAATTGCGTCAATTTAATGTTGATTTTACTCATTTTTGACTTTTAGAAAAGTGACAAAAAAGTTTAAATGATTAGTAAATTCGTAATTCGAAATCAATATCGACAAGTTTGATGTCAAACAAAATGAGGTTCTTAAGAATTAGGAAAAAAATTTTTTGACATTTTGTTAAAAAATAAAAGTTATTGAAATCCCGTCACAAGAATGCGCCACCATGTATTTTTTATTGTTTTTATAATCGTTGCTGAAATGAAGTGCAAGCGACAAAAAATGGATCCCACAATGGCTGCTCAAATTTCTTAAATCAATTATATTAGAATTTAATCTTTTAAAGGCGCAATTTTTAGGTTGACGACTCAGTCGTCGCCAAGCACCGCGCAAAATGGACCAAGATCGTGAAAGAGCGAGCCGAATTGGATGCCGAGCAAGCGGCCAAAAATAAAAGTTATTGAAATCCCGTCACAAGAAGGCGCCGCCAGCTCGACGAAAAGATAGGGCGTTAAAGGCCGAAGAAGCCGAGAACAATAAACCGGCGTAGCTGATGCGGGCGACCATTATTATTTTTTCGCGTCTAGTTTCCACCGTTTTTGTATTTAAAATATCTATTATCTATTATGTAATTTATACCTATGTATTATAATACATTCGTTTTGCAATTTTTGTCGTCAGAAGGTTTGAATTGTTTTGTAAAAATAAATAGTGATTGAAGCATCATTTTTGACTTTTATCTGCTTCAAACATCTTTCCGAAACTTTAAATTTTAATGACCCTCGAGCGAAATCCCACCAAAAAAACACCAATTTTATGCAAAACCGGTCGGTCCTACATTCGCCGAATATCCCTTTTTTGTATACTAAAATAGAATAATTGGATTGCAAGTTATACTAATTTTGTTCTCAGACGAAATCAAAATTTTTTAAAAGTTTTTTGAATTCCATTTATATTTTTTTATTTCATGTTATAAAATTTTTTAATAGATAGTTTTTAAAGTCAATATGAAATCGAATAGGACTTTAAACATAGAATGGAAATCAATTTAATTTAACTTGATTTTAAATTATGTATGTGAAGTATTGAATTATTTTGTTATAAATAGAAATCATGTATGAGATAGCAAATTATATTTTGTGTAATATTATCCCGTTTAGAATCTTTATTGTTAATATGGGGAAAACGAAACGTAAGCGTCAGGACAGCAGTACAGATGAGTCGGACATGGAACAAGAGAATGAAACAGAAGTTGTCACTTCTCTACAACAATCAATTTCTTCACAGGAAGATGACAGTGTGAAGAAAAGCTTTTCGGAGCTGGTTAGCATTTTTTTTGTTGATTTTTAATTTTTTTTTTGTACTGGAAATTGGAAGACTTAATTGTTTATTATAATTTTTTACGTTTAGGGAATTAATGATGAATTATGTGAGGCATGCGAGCGTTTGAACTGGAAAAAACCAACGCTTATTCAACAAAAATGTATACCGATTGCTCAACAAAATCGAGACATTATCGCGTTGGCTGAAACCGGGTATATAACCTTGATAATCTTTTTTTATTTTAGAAAAGATTGATTAAAAATATACAAAATTGTGATTATTGATTTGGGTTGAAGTTCCGGCAAAACTGGCGCGTTCGCATTGCCGATTTTGCAGGCGTTAATGAACTCGCCACAGCGACTTTTTGCGCTCGTGTTGACACCTACACGCGAACTCGCATTTCAGATTAGCGAACAATTCGACGCATTAGGCACCTCCATTGGTCTTACAGTTTGTCAGTTTTATTTTTTTTTGACAGCGAATTACGAGCAAAAAATTTATGTTCTCGGGTTTTTTAAAAATTCATTTTCAAATTTAACTTGTTTAATTTTTAGCGACAATTGTCGGTGGGATTGATATGACTACGCAGGCGCTCTCACTTGCCAAACGCCCTCATGTTATTGTCGGTAATTTTGTTTTTAATAATAACTTTAATTTTCATATATTGGAAAACATTTACAAACAATTTGCTATTTTTTCCACTGTAACCTTATATTACTGCTATTTTATTAACATTACAAAACGATTGTATTTATAAAAAAAAAGAATTTATACTAGTGACTTTTTTTTAGCTACGCCAGGTCGTCTGGTGGACCACTTGGAGAATACGCGCGGTTTTAACTTGCATACCATGAAGTTCCTCGTCATGGACGAAGCCGACCGTCTTCTCAGTGCGGATTTCGAGCTGGAATTTGAGAAAATTTTGCGCACGCTTCCCAAAAATCGACGCACCTTTCTCTTCTCGGCTACAATGACAAAAAAGGTGTGATCTATTATAATACCTCACTTTAAAAATAATCATAATGTTTTTTTTTACTTTTTAACGCCATTAAAAACTACAATTTTTAAAAGCAATTTTCTTTTCTTATATCAAAAAGTTTAGGTCTCAAAATTGGAACGCGCTTCATTGACGAATCCGATCAAGGTCGAACTTTCTACCAAATATCAAACCGTTGGCACGCTTATTCAGAAATATCTTTTTATCCCGCACAAGCTTAAGGTTGAAATATATATTTTTTGATTTTCTAAATATTATTTTCATAAAAACATTGAAAATTTTACATAATTTTGTTTCACACAATATAAAGTGTTAGGCAATTTTTCCTTGAACACTAATAGTTTTTTTTCTTTAAATTTTTGATTAATTTCTTTCATCACTTTTGTTCCGTTTTTTTTTCTATTCACATTTATAAAACTTTTTAAATAAGATTATTATTATTTTTTTGGAACCGCATTTAATGCTGAAAAAACAACTTTTCCCAGGAAGCTTATCTCACGTACGTGCTAAACGAAAACGCCGGCAACAGCGCCATAGTTTTTTGCAGCACTTGTGCCGGCGCTGTGAAAATCGCACTAACTTTACGCAATTTGGGCGTTGGCGCCGTTTCTTTACACGGCAAAATGTCTCAGGTGAGCTCGAAATTTTTTTTCAATTATTATTTCGCCTAAGACATTATCATAGCCGGCCGTCCAATTACATTAAAGTAGTTTATCAATTTACGAGGATTAGGTACATTCCTTACTTTTAATCGTACATCTATTATACGGACACAGTTACAGAATTCATCTTTTTTCCCAATTTTCTTTTCATTGTTACTTTTTTAAATGATTTTTTTAGCCAACACGTTTGGGTGCGCTGAATAAGTTCAAGAAAGGCGATCGACCAGTGCTTGTATGCACGGACGTCGCATCTAGAGGTATAATTTTAAAATTGGTTGAGATTGAATTGCGTAGAATAATTGTCATGTTTAATTGGAATAATGTTTTATTCTCATTGTTGAAATTGCTTTTTGGTTTGTAAATTTTAACCTTTTTTTCAAGGTTTTGCCCAAAAAATAATTTTCGGTGTAAAACGTTTTTTGAAATTTAAGGCCTCGACATTCCATGCGTCGACTTGGTGATCAACTACGACGTTCCCAACTCCTCAAAGGATTACGTTCATCGCGTCGGTCGAACAGCTAGGGCTGGCCGTTCGGGACTTTCGTTAACGTTTGTCACCCAATACGACGTGGAGCTCTACCAACGTGTCGAGCATTCGATCGGCAGAAAACTTGATGAATATCAAATCAACAAAAATGATGTCATGCAAATTGTAGAGCGTGTGGCAGACGCGGCGCGCAAAGCAGCAAATGTACTTGTCTTTTCGATTTTTCTTTTTAAATAAACAAAAACTTCCCTTCTTCCCCCGGAAAATAGATGCGTTTCTGCGGATTACTATCGATTTGGGGATAATGTCGCCATCCATTTTGTCTAATTTCCTTTATTTCAGATGTTTTTTTAATAATCAATACTATTGATTAAAAAGCTCTTTAATAATGTACCTCCACGAATTTTCTAATGCTTATTGCATTTTAGCGATACAAGGAATTGGAAGAAGGTGAAAAGCGCAAAGCGAATGGCGCAAACGACGACGATGAAGTGGATAAACGGGCGCGAACGTTTGACGACGCATGTGTGCGCCGAAAAAAGCGCGGGAAACATGCCAAATAGCGCTTTTCTTTTCATTTTTTTGTTATTATTGGCCAATATTTGAAAATTGCCTGATTTTTGAATCTCTTGGAATTCAATTTAGAAGGTTTCAAATATGGTCAGATCTGAAAAATTTTTATAATTATTTCTCCATTTGTTTTTGAAAGTTTAATAAAAATAATTATTCACTTTATCGAAATCGATTTTAAAATACAAAATTAATTTTGCTCACTGTCAATAAGTTAATTAAATTTGATTTACCTCCTCCCTTTGAAAAATTAAAAAGTAATGTTTTTAGAAACTAGTTGAAGGTCTTGTGATAAAATTTTAATTGAAAATTACGGCTACAAAACCGTATAGGCACAATTTTTCGCAGCCCATTTTCGTTTTCCCACAACGCTGGGCCGATATCGATCGATTTATCTAATTTTAGGTCCTATTGGTTGGCATTGTAGAGATCTGTAACGAACTGAATTTGCTGGATGTGGATGGGAAAAAGATGAGAAAAACCGTTCGCCAATAAATGAGAAGCGAAAAAGGGATAAGTGAAAGTGAATGAAAAGAAGTGTGACAAACGAAAAATATTAGTAACTTTGAATCTAAGCGTAAAATAAAATAAATCGTCAAATGAAAAACAATTTTATTTATATAAAGAAGAAGAAAAAAATCTGCGTTAAAACCATAAATACGAGATGGAAAAACGAGAATTGAGATTGCAATGATCGAAATAGTCAGAGAGTCGATACCAGACTTCTGTTCGCGAGAATAAAACGAAGAATAAAGAACCGAATCGAATCTCGGATTAGAAGGAATTAGAATTGGTTTTGGCGGGAAGAGATATGGAATACGTTCAGGGACGCGGGGAATTTGAAATTGGATTTGAAATTCGTATCTTACGGTCGCGACAAGACCCTGTTAGTTGTCTCATCGTAGTTGCTGAATTATGATGTGTAAGAACGATGGTCAATGACATGATCAAATATATATTTATAACGGGTGTCCCAATTTTGTCCCCGGTTTTGTTTTGTGAATAACTTTTTTAATATTGAATTTCAAAAGTTTTTTTTTATTTATTTCAACTCTTTGAGAATTTGTTTGACACCAAATTTCTCCATATTGGTCCCAATTTACAAATTTTATAATCATTTGAACTTTTTTGACACTTCTTTTAATGGTGAAAAATGAGTAGAATTGACTTGAAATGAGTTACGTTCGTCTACTTTTTTTTGTTAGATTCGGCTTGAAATTGATTCAATTTTTCAATCTGGATTTTGCTAAAATTTCATTTAATAGATTAAATAATGTCCATTATGATTAATTTTATCTCATTTTGAGCCAAAATATCGGAATAGTTTAATATAGGCTGGGTGATTAGCGTCCATCATTATGTTAGAAATTTTAATAATTAGGCCTGTACTTTTAAAAAAGTCTGACAATCAAAAAAGTTCAAATGATTATAAAATTTGTAAATTGGAACCAATATGGACAAGTTTGGTGTCAAACAAATTCTTAAAGATTTCTGAGTTAAATAAAAAAAAATTTGAAAATCGTTTAGAAAATAAAAAAGTTATTCACAAAACGAAATTGAGAACAAAATTGGGACACCCTCTATACTATCTCTCATAGAAACTTGTTGGGTTTAGCAGTTTTTGTCAAACATTTTCTAGTGTAAACCTTATAGGTAAGTTCTTCTTTTCCTATTTGTATTTTCGTTTGTAAAAATCATGAGGAGTCCGAAGATATTGTTCGGCTGGAAGCTGCACGTCGCGAAGACTTTTCAGTGGGTATGGATTTATTTTTAAATTTTAGAAATGAAAAGGAAACAATAGAAAAAAGCAAATTTTACAGGCCTTACCACTCAGCATCGTTACCATCGATTTGCTTTACAAGTGCAACGATGTCGTGGGTTTGATCGCTTGGGCGCTGTTCATATTTTCAGCCATCTTGTGGATCACTCATTTTACGGATGTCGGAATGAGCACTGTGTTTTGTGTTCTGGTTGGTTCGAAATTATCAATTTATATACCTTACTAAATATCCTCATTCATCGGGTAGAACCAATTCTGTTTGGATTTAGTGGTTGGCGAAATAGTCATGACTTAATGTTGATTATTTTTCAGCTTTGATTTCGCCCTATATATTTATTTAAGGAATCGATGCTGGCGACGACAGCCCTTTTTTGCTATAGCATAGCTTTGTGTATGTCATTTTGGGATTTTTACTCTTCCGTCAAATATGGGACCGGAAACGCGACGCATTCCTTGTTATACGGGGTAATTTTTTCTAGAATGTTAAATGCCAACATTCCTTTTTATTTTTATGCGGTTCAATTAAGATGTTAAAAAGGAAAATATTTTTTAAAGATTTGCTTTGTTTTTAGCAAAATCTGAGTTACGTTCGTCTACTCTTTTTTTTTGTCAGATTCGGCTAAAATTATTTTCCCTTAAAATATTTTTTTCTTTTAAGATGTAACGAACCGGAATGTGTTTTGTAATTTAAAAAGGCACAAGTATTATATATTTATAGTTAGATTTTGATCTAAAAAGATCATTTTTTAAAGTAAAATTTTAGGTAACAAATGAGCGTTTGCTTTTCTATTTATCATCCTTTTCTTATTTCGTAGTTTTTTCCCACAGGCATTGTGCTTTCTGTCGTTGTTGCTAAACTTCTACCTGTTTTGGGCGTATCTCGGCACGATCTTTTTGCAGTACGTTCTCGCCTCGGAGCACGGTTTGCGCCGTAAGGAACGCCGCGAAGAGCGTTTCGCTCCTATGAAAGTTGTCGAGTAAAACGACCATCACCATTATCACTCCGCATTGCTCTCAATTTTCCTCACGGCATCGAGAAAGGTAATAAACGGACTTAGACAATTCGCTTATTATTTTACTTTTTTTCCCCTAATCTCCTTATTATTCTTATGTTTAAGTTTTCTCTTTTCCCATTTGATTCGTTTCATTCTTTTTCTTTTGAAAATGTTTTTTTTTCATTCTATTCGTATTCTTTATTTTCAATTTCACTCATTTCAATTCTAATAAAAAAGAACTAATAATTTATTTCTAAAAATCCTTTTTTTCATTTCTATATTTCCCGGTTTTGCCTACGTTTCATCATCCAACATTTTAAAATTACTTTTGTAATGTTAAAAGTCTTGTCCGTCCCCAACTACAATTTGTTGTCGTTGTCGTCCTCGACAAATTTACATTTCAAATATTATAAGCACACTTTATCCTCTTATTGTCATTGCGCGCGAAACGGACGTCACATTTTCTTGAACTTGTTCTTTCACATAATTATCTGTGATTCAAAGGAAGAAAAATTCGTTCATAATAATTTATTTCGAATTAGATTTCTCTAAACAAGATATCAATATTCAGTATTGTGACTTGGCTCCGAGTTGACTCCGGCAAACCAATGACAGACGAGCAGAGCGCCATGATATTTCGCCGTCTTTAACAAAAAAAAAATATAATGGGTTTGTTTACTCGTCTGCCAAAAATGCCGGGGTCAACTCGGAATCAAGTCACAACACTATCAATATTTGAGACATTTTATTTCATCGATTGCACAAAAAAAAGAATTTGCGCGTAATAGCAATAAATTTTCCCTTTTTGTTGTTGTTGCCTATTCGTTAATTATATATCGCAATAAATGTTGCCATTTCATAAAATAAAAAATTCCTCGATATATTCTTGATTTTTTATCAATAAAAAACATCTACAATGCATTAATATAGAAAAAATATTTTTTGTAGACTTTTTAACGAGATATTAGGTATTTTTTAATCTATAAGAGTTCGATAAAGCAATCTTTTTTCCTTTTAAAAAAAATTTTTTTTAGTGATTGTCGAATGCTGATTTACCAGAAGCCGCAATATATTAACCAATTGAAATCATTCAGTTTTTTTTAAAATAATAATAAGAGATAATAATAATTTATTAGATAAAACGAAGATTAAATAATTGAGCTTTTTTTATTCTGCTTTTTATTTTTTTCAAAACAATCTAATGCTAATTATATACAATATAAGTGATAATTCTCTTATTAAAAGTAGGCTCTGATTAATTTAAAATATCGAATTTATAGTACACAATATGTTTTATAATAGAATGGAGTGAATTTCATGCAGCGATGTCCGAGTGGTTAAGGAGATTGACTAGAAATCAATTGGGCTCTGCCCGCGTAGGTTCAAATCCTGCTCGCTGCGATAAATTTTTATCACATTTTTTATGAATTGACTTGAACTCAGTGACTGGCCCAATGGTTGATCGCGAGTTTCCTCGTGAACCAACGTGACAAGTTCATTTTAAAATTATTTGCTCTTATAAAAAAAGACAAAGAGCGCGAGGCAGTTACCCACCGCGAGCCAGTTACCCATCACTACTTAAAAAATCATATTAAAAATAAAAATATTCAACCATCACGGATTGATTTGCATCAACATAAATTTTTAGTCGGTTGGTGTATCCGCTATAACCGAATTTGATTTTACTTGTCGACGCGGAGCTGGAATAGGAGCGCTTTTTTGTACACGTGTATCATCATCCTCTATAAGAATATCCCGCTACAATATTTTAAAGTGAATAGGTAACCGAAAGAATGAGTCTACTGTCAAACTTAAAAAAAAACTAAATTGGAGGAACCACTTGCGAAATGTATAATTCGACATCATATAATTACCATTACCCTGATTTCGCTAGTATAACGCGCACCCATAGATACTTAAGTTTGAAGCAGCAATTCAGTATTGTTGAGTTAATATGACTTTATAGCCAATGAATTTATTCTATAGTTTCCTAATTTAAGCGATATTTTTTTGTTGCCTAATATTAAATATTGTAGCAAAGGCAATTGTTAAATAAAAATTTATTATAAGGCAATGAATTATTAAAATTGAATAAAATAAAACACCGACTAGATTTTCGTAGATTGAGACCGAATAAATACTATTTGATTCAAAATCGTAAGAGAAGTTAAAGAGAAAATTAGAGAACAAGAAGAATAATAAAGATAAAATGAATATACTGATTTTTATGCGCACGAGTTTTTTTTAAAACTACATTTATACCATGAATTATAATTATTAATAAAATGCATAAAAATGGATAAGTGAAATTGGATAAGTTAAAACAAATTTAAAACAAAACGATTTTAAAAGCTCATCACGAACAGAAGACATGTGATTAGGCAAGTGTAAAGCTTGTAACCGTAATAAATTCCAAAGAGATTAATTAAAACAAAAAGCAAAATTTAAAATTTTTTTTGTAAGTTTTCAACAATTAATGGACGCATGAACAGCAAATATAGATTTTCACACACGTTTTTACTCATTGAGCTGACCTCTTTTCCTTTCATTTTTGTGCGTGTCTCTTGTTTCTGCTGTGGACTCTCTTCTTTTTGCACGCTATTTTTCAATAAAAAATTTTTCTTTTCTACGAGATACAGATATATGTATATGCAAAAGTGAAAAACAAAAAAGAACGCAGTAGAAAAAGAAAAAAAGGAAAAATACTACAATTCCAGAAAGCCACTTGTGGCATTTTCCGAGAGAGGTAATATTCTCTCGAAATTTTTGACAAAACGCCAAAAAAAATTTTTGAAAATATATAGAAAAATTTTTCTTTTTTAAAATTTTTCTTTTTTTTTAAATTTTTTAAAATTTTTCTATATATATTTTTTTTTTTTTCGAGAGAATATTACCTCTCTCGGAAAATGCCACAAGTGGCCTTCTGGAATTGTAGTATTTTTCCTTTTTTTCTTTTTCTACTGCGTTCTTTTTTGTTTTTCACTTTTGCATATACATATATCTGTATCTCGTAGAAAAGAAAAATTTTTTATTGAAAAATAGCGTGCAAAAAGAAGAGAGTCCACAGCAGAAACAAGAGACACGCACAAAAATGAAAGGAAAAGAGGTCAGCTCAATGAGTAAAAACGTGTGTGAAAATCTATATTTGCTGTTCATGCGCCCTTTAGGTCAGCGATTCCAGATGAAATGCAACATTAAATATTTCTAGTAAATTTGCATTTCTTCATTGAAATTCTATAAAACAAAAGTTAATTCAAAAATGCGACTACTTCACTTCGCCTGGGAACATTGACTGATTGAATAATATATATGTTGCAGCCAAAACTGGTTTTCCGCCAAAACTGGTTTTTCCTAGCCAAAACTGGTTTCGGCTAAAAATTCGCCAAAACTGGTTTTTCCTAGCCAAAACCAGTCTTGACTAGCCAAGATTGGTTTTTCCTAGTATAAACTGGATAAATTTATTTTATTCATGTTTTCTTTGTTTTTTTTTAATTTTCTTGTGTTTTGGCGCGATTTGATTAGTAAAATTTTTAAATATTTTAAGTAAAAATATAGTGCAAATATTTTATTTTTAAAATAGTTCGTTCCTTTTTAATTATATTGTATTCTTGCTTTTTAGATTTTAGTTTTATAAATGAATAAAAAATTTGAAGACGAGTTTTTTAAGTGGTGTGATTCGAAGAAATATAATTTTATTCTAAAATCAACAGAGGATTATAATCATCGTTTTCTTGTGTTTTGGCGCGATTTGATTAGTAAAATTTTTAAATATTTTAAGTAAAAATATAGTGCAAATATTTTATTTTTAAAATAGTTCGTTTCTTTTTAATCTATGTGAGCCGTGTCAATTAAAGAAGGCAAAAGTAAAAAAGTCGATCGTTGTTAAGCCAATTTTGTCCAAAGATTTTAACAGCCGTTGTCAGGTTGATCTCATCGACTTGCAAGCACGTCCCAGTGGAGAATATAAGTTTATAATGGTCTATCAAGTAACTTTTGATTCACTTTTTTAGTTTTTTCTATTTGCGTTTTTATTTTTAGGATCATTTAACAAAATATGTTTTGTTAAGACCACTTAAAACAAAAACAGCTGCTGAAGTTGCCAAAAATTTATTCTACATTTTTACCGATTTCGGCACGCCGAATATTCTACATTCTGATAACGGGCGCGAATTTGCTAATAAGGTCGTTAGTGAATTGGTCGCAAAATGGCCTGATTGTAAAATTGTCCACGGAAAACCTCGTCATTCCCAATCACAAGGATCCGTCGAGCGTGCAAATCAATGCATTGGAGTATTTTACGTTTTATATTAGTTGATTTTTATATTTTTAGTTTAGAACATTTTAACTATTTGGTGTCGTGAAAACAATTCAACGGAATGGGCTGAAGCTCTCCCTCTTATTCAAATAATAAAAAATCGTCGTTATCATCGCGGAATTAACCGATCACCTTATGAAGCATTGTTCGGAGTGAAAATGAACTCTGGTAACGAATTAGATAATACGCCAGATATCGAAGAATCAATCGGATCAGAAGAAGAAGAACATTTTGTTACTATCGATGGTTCAGAATGGGTTGATTTCCAGAGGGTCGTTTCTTCTGAGGATGTTGACGATGATTTTATTGAAACTGTTCAAGAAGAAGAGCGATTGAATCAACAATTCTTGCAACAAAAAGTTCACCGTGAACAATCTCTTCTTGGTCTTTCACGACAGGCCGATAAAATGCTGGAATCTAGCTGCAATCGGTTTAAATTTAAACATTTTTTGCTTAATTATCTATTTATTATTTCGTACTTAGATACGCTACAATTGAAGTCGGAACAAATGTTCGTGTACCTGTCCCCGAATTTGATCGATCCAAAATCGATTCACGTAATTTGATGGGCGTTGTGATTAATTCTGAGAACGGTTTTTACAAAATCGGAACATCGAGCGGCGTGATTAGTCAGGCGTATTCAAGGAATCAAATCGAACCATGCGCATCGTCTTCGTTTTTGTCGGTGGAACAGGTTTTTTCTACTTCTTTTGAATTTGAATTTTTAAATTGTTATTAACTTAAACTTGCTTTAGGTTCCCGATACAGAAATTTCGTTGCGATCTGCGGCGGGAGCGAGTTCTGTTAGTGGACAAATTCAAGGGCACATTCACTGCGGCTGTAATGGAAATTGCGAAACAAAAAAATGTCGTTGTAAGAATTCCGGCCGCCAATGCAACAGCAAATGCCATCACAGCCGAAGTTGCGGAAATAAATAACATAAATTTGTTTTAAAATGTTTTTGGTTTATTTTGTTTTTATTTTATGTTTAATTTAATAAAAAAAAAGATCATTATTTGTTTGATAAGACAAAAAATAATTTGTTTAAAGCAAAATTTAAAAAAATTCCGGAAACGGAAAGCGAGAGAAAATTAAAAAAAAACAAAGAAAACATGAATAAAATAAATTTATCCAGTTTATACTAGGAAAAACCAATCTTGGCTAGTCAAGACTGGTTTTGGCTAGGAAAAACCAGTTTTGGCTAGGAAAAACCAGTTTTGGCGGAAAACCAGTTTTGGCTGCAACATATATACAAAGTCTTTGTACACTAAATGTATGTACACTGCGAAAAACTTAGAAGAGATCATCACTATCGCTGCTTAATGTAAACTCGATCGCACCGGTATTTTGCTTTACCGGCGAGGCGGTGGACGACGCCGAAATGATTGACGTTCCGTCTGCATACGCACTTGCGGTGCTATCAGTGAATTCGTTGGGTTTAGGGCGACGATCATCCGGCGATTCGCGCGATTTACCCACTTCAAAAAACACGCACAGCACAATTAGTTTATTCGTTCATGTTTTGTGTTAAAGACATTTGCACTCCACGATAATTACGTTCCCAAAAATGTGTTTTTTATTACTATTTTTTCTTAGTAAAATGAAAATTATCATAAACCGTAAAAATAATAGCAAAGCAAAATTATTCTCAATTTATCTCATATATTTGATTATAACGCAATTATCGCGAAAGGCAAAATAGCAAATTTGTGCGGGTTTTTTCCATTTAAAACTCTTATTAGAGCTGTCCGCGAGGAAGAGCGTAAAAAATTTTCTTTGGAATATTTTCCAAAAAAAAAATATATTTTAATAAAATCAGGATTATTCGTATCGATAAACTTATGATTTTATTAAAATATTAAATTATGCTTTGAATGTTGCTTCGACGAAATTACGCTGTTTTTGTTAGTAAAGAACATACCTGGAGAGTTTTGAGCGTGTCTCGTTGCCGGCGTGGGCGCGACTGTGTTAATGGATTGCGGTTCGGCATTTTTCCCAGCTTGCAACGGAATGGAATCTGACGGCGCGACATTTTCTTGCTTCTTTTCCGTATCGTGATCATGATGCTCCGAGCGTTTATAATACTTTGGAGGCGAGTGATATTTTTTCTCTGCTTTATTACTATCACGGCTACTATGCTCCAAGTGTTGCAAATTGTTTTTCTCGGCGAGCAGACGCGCTCGCTCATCGTTCTGCAAGTTCTGACGTAAATTTGAGTCGTAGTAACCGCCGCCATCGGCGCGAGAGCGATGTCGCGGTGGGCCGGAAGCCGCGCCGCCTTTGATCGCGACAACGTCGGGAGGCGACGGCGTCGGCGTGCGCGTCGAAACCCCCGATTCGTTAGGCGTTCGCAAAGCGCGCAGCACAGCGGTAGGCAACGGTGGAGGCGCCACCAGCTTCTCCTTGATCATTTGCAGGGGATTATGATGGGCCTTGCGCGCAGCCGCCGTCGCCTCGTCCGTCTCCGGCGGTCGGCTATCCGGTGAGAAATTGATATGTCGATATCGAAGCTCCTCCGCCCGAATGTTGTTCGGTACAGGCTTGTGATTAGCACCGCCAAGCTCCGTAATCGTTTCATCGTCAGCTAAAAGGACAGCTTAGTCGCCCAAATTTAAATCGATTTTCACACTAATTTTGCTTTTTGATCTAATTAATTAAGTTAAAATTTATTTAATAGATTCTTTAAGTGATTACATTCTGGTACACGCGAAAGTTCACCAAGTTCGGGAAAGGAATTGCCACGCTTTAGTCTATGAAACTTCAAACCATAATAAGACTGCCATAAGGAGAGAACAAGTTCCGTGCCAAATATGACGCCTGAGCTCATTGTCGTCATGCGAATGACGAATACACCATCCGCTCGCAAGTATGAGTCGACAAAGCGATTAATTAACTTTTCGTTCGCTGAAAAAAAATCAATATGAAAATATATTCATTGCTTGGATTCGTTTTTGGAAAAAATATATTGTAACAATTTTCAAACTTTTCCAAGAATATAATGTAGAAGGTATGAATAAAAACCTGCTAAACTACAGTCAAGCCTCGATCTAATGACACCCTCAATCTAATGACACCTAGGCTCGGTCCCGACGAAAACCTAACGTAAAAATCTTCTTTCAATGACAGTTGTAAGGAATCCAAACCTCGATCCAATGATACCCATTGCGCTCAGCTAGCCATTTTTTTACCTTGGTGTCGTAAACTTGGGTTTACGAAATTTCTTTTTTAAATTCAAATTTTCTTTTCTTGGCATTATGTTCAAATTTTGCCACCAAAAATGTTTTTTCTTTATATTCATTCTTAAGTTTTTCGCTTGGTCGGTTATTGTTTTCGTGTGATAGTGTTGAAAAAAAGAGCTTTTTCGTCATCTTTTGCTCTTGGGAGTTGCGTAAGGTTATTGGAAACATTACCGATTTTATTGTTTTACAGTTTTTTTTTTGCTTCCCTAGTCTTTTGGCGAATAAAGTGCATTGATCGACAGAAATTGAGGCGGAATTCCTCAGTGGTGCTAGCTAATTTCGAAAACCTTGATCTAATGACACCTAGGCTCGGTCCCAAGGTGTGCCATTAGATCGAGGTTTGACTGTATTCAAAAACAGTTAATTTAATTAAAAGAAAATCAAACATTCGATATCGAAGCTGAGTTCGCCCATCTCGAGATGACGTGTGATAAAGGACCGACTAAAACAAGGCAGAACGCTCACAAAAAACCAAAACAAAAAGCTGCCGAACGTCAGTATGAGTACAACCAAGTACCTGAAAATTTATAAAATTAAATTTAGTTAAAAAACCTTTTTACCAAAAACTTCTTTGAAATGCGGTTAATCAGTAAAAAAAATTACTAACCAGAACCAAAGAAAGACGAAAATTTTTTCGTTAAAAATATTTATGACAAGAACGCATTGAATCGTATACTCTTGAATGTTGCCCATTACGCGAACCTAATAAAAATAAGTTGAATTTTTTTTACTAATACACAGACGTAAAAAAAATGAAAAATAAAAGATCTAATGAGCAAAAAATTTAAAAAAAAAATTAAAAAGTTTATTGCAAAAATAATACCTCAAAATCGCAAAGCGAGACACGTGGAAACATGCCCGACTGCTCCCACGTAGTGCCGTTGAGCAAGTCCAGCAGCGCGCCGAAACCGTAAAAGGAATAGCGATGCGTTTCGAGAAAACTGTTCATTAGCAGTAATTGGGCGCATACGTTCATTAGATAGAAGAACTTGGTGAGCACGTACATGCACGTCACATAGCGTGCAGAATACGGCAAATTAAGCAAGCGAAACACGTTGTGCGGTCGAATCTGTTTACGATTGACGCGTCGATGAAAGCGCAATGCGCCCTGAAAATCAAATTATTTATATAAAATTTAATTTTCCAATAAAAAAGTGAAAAATTTCTTTTTTTTTTGACATTTATTGAGAAACCTTTTAAAAAATATTTTCTAAATATTCCTTAAAATCAAATAGTTAAAACATAACACACCTGTAAATGTGTGGTCATCGAGCGAATGTTGCTTCGACGAATGTCCGGCTTAATGTTATTTGGATCGGAGGAGAGTTTGATCAGTTCACGAATTTTAATACCTTCAAAAATTAATTTTATTGTTGTTTTTCTTAAATTATTATTAATTGCTTCAAATATATAAAATGTTTTCATCAAGTCAATGCTAATTGTATTTAGAAAAATGCAAACCCGAATGCCCAGACATGTACTTCCACATAATGCTCGGTAAACGAAAACACGCCGCTTCGAGCAGCAAAAAGAAAGGAACCTAGAACAGAAAAAAATGGGTAAATCTATTTCCATTCTCGATAAAAAACGAAAAAGTTCAGATAGAATTAAAAATTAAAAAATAATATAATTCAATTTGCCCAAAAACAATCATCTAAGAATAGTTAGAAAATTGTTATACTACAATTCTTTGTTAAATCTGTAGTTAATATTTTTTTACGTAAAGAAAAAATAAAGTTGATTATTCCAACACACTCCTTACCCATTGATAGTAGGAGATACGCTTTTGATCTTTAACCGCAGACTCCATACCATCGACTATAACACGAGGCGAGACAAAATACGTGTCCTAAGAAAAAAAGCCAATATTTCAAATAAATGTCAGTCGTCAAATATTAATAAAAAAAATGCCTATTAAATAAAATAGTAACTAACCTGAGCCCAACAATAATTCTCGGTATACTAAAAATATAAAATTTACATATTAAAAAGATCGAGTTGCATTAAATGAATAAACAGAAACCTCTTCCCAAGAGCCGGAAAAAATATCAGGGGTAAGACACTCCAAAGGTTTTCCACCGAATTGCTAAAAACTAGGAACATTTTTTTGTTTGAACATACGAAAAATTCTTACAAAAAATAAGCAAAATTTACCTTAAAACTGACGAGAACAGAAAGACCGATAAGAAGATTGGTGGTGAAATAGCTGTTGATGCGGTCAACGAAATCGCGATCCTCGATTTCGCTGACATAGCGCATCATCGAAAGTACGGTGGTGAGCATTATATTCGATTTTTAATGTGGAATTCAAGACGTAATTTTTAATAACAGAATCAGTTTATTACTAAAGGAATTTTTTTTAGCAATATTAAAAACTTTCGTTCCATTTTTTAATTCATTTTCTATTATAAATGGAAGAAAAACGAGTATGTGTTTTATGTTCTTTTTTCAAAAATTTAAATTTATTTTTTCAAAATTGAAAAAGAAAGAAGTCTCATTTTTAATCCGCTTGGTGTCCTAGGACTTGAAAGAAAAAATTAAAATAACTTCTTTTTCACATTTTCATTTTTTGTTTTCTTCAACTAATTTTCAATTAGATTATAAGCTTTTTATGATGCTGATATAAGAACAAATGAAAAAATTTCAAAAGCAATGTAGAATGTAAAATTACAGTCCAAAAATGTACTTTGATATGCTAACGTTAGTGATGTCGAAAATTTTTTAAATTTCGTTAGTTCCCTTTTATTTTCTAGTTTCTCTGCACTGCTTTTTATTATAAGTTTGTTAACTGTTATAGAGGTGCATGCTAACTATGTGTTGTTTTCTTTTCAAATCTAAACCGCCATATATTAAATGCAGTTTTCTTGCTTAGCTCTTTATTTATGCTCAAGTGTAAATTATATATTTTACCTATTTTATCTATTAGGTTGTAACATAATTTTTTAGCCATATTTTTTGGAAAAGTTTATTTTATTTTTCTGACAAAAGAAGCAATAACATTATATAAAGTATGCACCATTAGCATCCACAACAGCTTGCCACTTATTGGGTAATTGAACTATGCCTTGAGAATAAAACTCCGAAGAGCGAGACGCAAAAAAATCGGCGAGGTCATTTTTGAGATGGGTCTCGTCATCGAAGTGCCTGCCCCGCAGATGATCGCTGAGTGCCAGGAACAAATGGTAGTCTGTTGGGGCAAGGTCCGGAGAATACGGCGGATGTGGCAGAACAGTCCAGCTCAGCTCCCTGATTTTTTGCCAAGTCGTTTTTGCAGTATGTGGTCGCGCGTTGTCGTGTCAACTCGTACAGCAGCTTGTAATGGAGATAATTCATGCGGAATCCAAACTCCCCATTTAGACATTTTTCCGAGGCGATGCAGATGGCGAGTGATAGTCATATGGCTGCAGTCGAGTAACTCTTCCAGTTCTCGTGAGCTTCGCCGAGGGTCCTCTTCAATGAGCGCCAGGAGTCGCGATTCTTCCAATTCCACTGGACGGCCACTATGATCATGTTCGTCGAGGTCGAAGTCGCCATTTTTGAATTTGGCGAACCAATTCTTTGCGGTGCCATAAGAGACTGTCCCTTCGCCCATGGCGCTGCAAATGTTTCGAACCGCGTCGGTCGCTTGATGATGAAGGCGGAACTCGTAAAGCAACAGCGTCCTAACTTGCTTACGGTCAAGTTCGATTTTCTCCGTCATAGTAACAAATAGCTCTGAATTTTAAAATGTTATTAGATAGAGTACAGACCAACCTTTATATAGTTATAGAAAAAAAAATTCGGAACTTTGTTAAAAATTCGGAAAAAAATTTTTTTCGAGATGGCTAAAAAATTATGTTACAACCTAATATTTATCTTAACACGCTTCACAATTATCGCTTACATGTCATGTCCACATTTGCGCTCTTGTATATATACATAGTAAGATTTATTCATTTGTGTTTATTTAATTTTTTATTACCATGTTATATTTTTATAATTTAACAGATATCATTTTGTTGTTGTATATTTGTATTTTATTGTAAAAATGTAAAAGTATGCACAGTGTTAAACGATTGAAAAGATGTGAGTACATAATTGAGTGATATGTTCAGTTTTTTTCCATATGTGTAATTCTTTTGTTTCTTATAATTTCGTATTCAAATGAGCGCGTTTTTTCAAAATGAATCAAAAATATTTTCAATGACAGCCATTTTTTTCGTTTTTTCTTATTCGGGTTTTTATCCTTGCTTAAATTTATCTTTGTATGCATATCTTCATTGTTTCAATTTTTTAAAATATCCTTTGTTTATATTTTGACATTTTTTAACGACACGATTTTTATTCTTAGTATATATTTTTAGCATATTTGGCAAAATGCCTAAAAATCAGGACCGGGATATTGTAATTCTCAACTCACCATCCAAGGACGGCAAAGATAAATTAGGAAGCAAAGAACGCGATTTTAGCGATAATCGCAACAAAAACATTCGTGACACTCGCGCCTCCGACCGCGGACGAAACGACAGGTTGGTGACTTGGTTTTTTTTTTATCAAAAATGTTTTTTAATTAAACATATTTTTTCTTAATAGTACATATATTCTTTTTTTTACACATGCTACATTTTGTTGTAGATTCGGCCCCGATGGGCACTTATTGAAATTTCAATTTTATATAAAAGCATTTTGCAAAGTAATATTATTTTATTGATAAGAAACCATTTTCTATTTCCAATCATTTATTAAGCAAAGCTACCAATCTAAGGAATGTGAGCAAAGTTTTTAAAAATAGTATTCTTTTTAAAATTACTTTGACTCTTTCAGTAAAGACTTTTACGAATTGCCAAAGTTGAAAATAAAATTTCTAAAATTGCCCTCATCTTCTATATATTTTTTTGTTATATTTAAAATAACAAAATTTTAATTTACTTTTCTTTTTTATATATAAGCCGCGGCTGTTTCGGTTCTTTTTTTGTATTTCAAATTGCTTTCATATCGTTTTAATTGAAGATAAACTCCTTATTTTTATTCTCTATCTTGGTCTTATTCATAAAACATTTCTCAAATAATAACAATAAACGCTTGAGAAAAATTTAATAATTTTAATCTTTAAAATTGCAGCGGTTTATATATTTAAACTTAGGATAAAATGTTATATGGGGTGAGATTGCACCATATATTAAGCAAATATTGTTTTAAATATTTCTCACAACTGAATATAACTAAAATTCATTGAATTGCTGACTAAAATCATTGTAAATATAAGTATTTAGAAAATTATTTCAACATAAATTTGACTACATATTTTAATTATATTATTTTTACTTTTTATATTTGTTTAATTATTATGTTAATTTTTGATGTCATTAATATAATTGTTTAATGAAAATTGTTAAATTGGAATGAATTTTTGTTGGAAAAAATTTATTTATTTGTGAACTTTTTCCATTTTGGATAATGTGAAAAAAGATTGATTTGTTAGGTCGGCAACAAAGTATTTTCCGTTTTTTAACAACTATTTTTTGGATCTAATAAAAGTTTTTGTAAAATAAGTTTATCTATCTGAAAAGGCGTTTTCTCGAAAATATTATGATACAAAAAAAAATAACTCTATTTTTGGGGTAAAAATTTATATTTATTGAGATATATGTATATCAAAATTGAAAAGTGACGAATTTGCAATAAAAACGTATTTTTTGAGGCACCTTTTTGAAATTATTTTTTTTTAGCTTTTTTAGGCCTAATTAATGCTATCATAGCAAAAAAGAATGATTTTGAAAAGCTTTAAAATTTTTCATATGTCGATGAAGATATCGAGGTATTCGAAAATTTAAAGATCTAAAATTGAAATTTGTATTTACCTCGGTTAATATGTCAGATACAAGAGCCGTTTTGGTACCGCCAAATATCCCAGAAAAATGACTTTTTATCTCCCATAACTTCGAGCTGTTATTATTCGAGCTGTTAGAGGCAAAAACTTCAAGGTTGCAAAAATTTGGCGGTTCAAATTTTTTGAGTCAAAAATCTAGCCAAGTTCTCCTCGAAGAGCATTTCATGAATGTTGACCATGAGTCATAGATCATGATGGATAAAATCTCTTGGATTAATTGGATGTCGTGATTTTGTTTTTATAATAAATGTCGTTTCATATAAAAACGGAAAATGCTTTCTTCCGAACTAATATATAGAAGAAATAATTTTTGATTTTTTTCTTTATTATCCTAATTTCGCGTGTATAAGGCCGGGTGTTTTGAACCAAATTTAAATTGGCGCCAATGAGTTCATTCTGTTGTATTGGATCCAAGCAGGTCCAAATTTTGTGCCCACTTTTATAAAACCGAGACAAAGACGGGCACAAAATTCGGACTCCAACAAATCTGATACAACAGAATGAACTCATTGGCGCGAATTTAAATTTGGCTTAAAACACCTGGCCTTATACACGCGAAATTAGGGTAGTTGAACTGAGACATTGCTTATTAAATAATTTGAAAATTTCAATCATCTTATATACTTTTTTTATTTTAAAGAGTTTTTTTGCGTTTTTTTAAAATTTTTATCACCAATTTAAAAAATTTTTGAAAACAATACATGCTTATTGTTTTTATATGTGTTTAACAAAAGGAAATTTTCTACAACAAAAAAGTATATACAGTTGTAATAAAATTTTTATGGACTATAATCAGAACTACATTAAGTATACTGATCAAGTAAAGCCAACAATCTCAAATATTGTAAACGAACTCATTGACGCAACAATTTGAATTTAAAATCCGCTAGAAGGCTTCGTCGTCGAAATTAAAAAAAGTATATCTTGAAAAAATTTGACTACTATTTCCACTACTCGAATTTTATTTTTTCTTTACGATTATTATTTTGTTTTTTAATGAAATTTAAACACTATGGTTTATGACTTAAAATATACTGTTATGAGATGATTGAAATATTTTTTAATTTTATTTTGCTTTAAAATTTTTTAAAATAATCATTTAACAATGCAATTGTCGAGGTTAGAGCAAATTAATTTTAAATGTGTCAAATACGAATAAATTTTTAGTATTGACTTTGTTTATTTGTGTTTTTTGTTTAGTTTACAATGTAATCTTTTTTTGTCTATTTTTCTTCTTTATATTTTCTTGTGGCTAATTTATTCTCAAAAATGTTGACTAACAACGAGACATACATGTTTCTCAGATATGAGTGCTTTAGTTGTACAGTCTGCGAATGTTTGTTTTAGAAACTCCTCTCGTGATCATCGTAGCGGCGGCGATCACCGCGATCGCTCGTCGCATGATCATCGAAATGGCGGAAACACGCATCGTAGCAGTGGCAACGGCGGCAGTGGCGGCGGCAGCGGAGACACACGGCAATTACGTGCTAGTGGTGCTAGCAGCATTGGCACAAAATTTTCCGGCATGGCTTTTACTGAAAATGAACTTTTGTCTGACATTCCGAAGAAAAAGTTTACTGGTCGTTGTCGATTGTTTATTGGAAATATTCCCAATGAAGTGAAAGAAAGCGAACTAAAGGAACTTTTCGTCCCATATGGCGACATCTCGGAGTGTTATGTATCTGGAAAGGGATTCGCGTTCTTACGATTGGTTTGGACTTTTTTCGACTAATTTTTAACTATTATTTTTTTAAATGGACAAACAAAAAAGAAATTTGTTGGTAAGTTGACAAAAAGAAAAAGGCAAAAATGACGAATTCATTTGTATTTTTATTTGAAAAAATATAATTTTTATGAAGCATTTATTATCTCATTATTAAATGCAATCGAAATCACTGTGTATATAAATTTTAATTTTGTTCAATGCAAATATTTGCTGAAATTTTATTTTATTTTTTTTCCATTTAAGATTGTAAATTAAAAAACATTTTACAAATTTATTAAAATTATATAATTTGGTGTTTTTCTTGTTTTTTTTTGTTGTTTATTATATATTTTTTTGTTTGTTTTAATTGGATTTTTTCCTTTTCAATACTAATATTTGAGAAATTTTAATTGAGTTTAATCAAGCTTTTGTGTATTGTATTGTAAAAATCGAATTTACACGTTTTTTTTAAATTGGTTCTAAATTGAATATCGTGTAATTGAATTAATGGATATTAAAAATAAAGAAATGTTAAATTTTGAGTTTTCTTTATTTAATTTTTTTTTATGTGAGAAAAGAAATTTATAAATTTATAATGTATAAAAGATCCTAAACAACTTACAAGATCATAATAACATTATTTAGATACAATCATATTATATATTCTGCATATGTTTTTAGCTTTACAATATTTTTGTAATTTATATTAAAAAAGGAAAAAATTAAATTTTTTAAACTATATAAATTTATAGTTTCAAAAATATTTGTAAAAATGAAAAATAATGGAAAAGCATAATGGAAGAACAGCAAAATGTCAATGTTAATGAAGATTAGCGTCATTTACTAATGAAGAAGCATCAACATTTTACTTTACAAATTATTAACTACATATACACTTAAATGCATTTTATTTTAATAATACGACTACTTTTTTGTGATTCTAACGTTGTTGTAAAGCTCATTGAAAGGGAGCTTATCGAAACAAAAATTTTCAATTATAAACCTACAAGTTTGCAAGTACCTAATAGTGTGGATTTTATTGCATATTGATTTCATTGCATTTAACAATCACAATTTGAATTTGTCGTTTTTCTGCCAGAAATAAAAATTTTTGGGATAAATATGTGCGTAAATTTCACTTTATAATATAAAATATTTGTTTTTTCTCGAAAAAGGTAAATGGATGAATTAAAAAAGATTTGAGAGTTATATTGAAGAATTGAAGAGATTTACATATTTGGACGAACAATAAAATTGCATGCTCTTTTCGAATAGCATTAAAATTCGACTCTGTTTCGTTATTTTTACTTGTGACAATTGTATAATTTATTTATAAGAGCTGCATCTTTGATTAACAATTTGTATTTTTATTCATTGTTTTAGGATACTCGAGCTCACGCGGAGAGCGCAAAAGAGGCTTTAGATGGAAAGGTTATTCACGGACGCCAGGTTCGTGTCCGATTCGCGGTTCACGGCGCAACTATTAAGGTGAAAGAGTTGGCGCCGGTCGTTTCAAATGAAATGCTTCATCTCACTTTTTCTGCTTTTGGTGAAGTGGAACGGGCCGTTCACATTGTGGACGAGAAGGGCAAGCCCACCGGCGAAGGCATAATCGAATTCGAGCGCAAACCGTCGGCAATTGACGCACTCAATCAAATTAAGGAGCGCGTCTTTCTCATGACCGCGTAGGCTTTATTAAAAATATAAATTAGTGTTTTTTAGATTCGAGAAATGAATATTTGATTATTATTAATTTTTTTAAAAGTTGTGTAAAACTAATTTGAATAAATTATGAATTTAATTAACCAGTGATTTTAGTAATTCTCGCCCGTTGGTGGCCGAAATGCTTGAGCCGCGCGACGAAGAGGACGGACTTGCGGAAAAAATGCTTCAACGTACTCCGCAACTTCTAAAGTAGGCTCTTCAAAGTAGGCTCTCTTATCCCATGTTTCAATAATTTTTTTTAGAGAACGTGAGCTTGGTCCTCGTTTTGCTTCCGTAAATAGCTTTGAACATGTCTATGGTCAGAAATGGAAGGAGCTATACGAGATGGAGAAAAAGCGTCACGCAGAACTTAAAACCGAATTGGCAGAGGCTCGTAAACGGCTCGACGCAGACATGGAAATTGCGTACGAGGACTATAAGACACAACTGCTTCGTGAGGGTTCGTTTTCAAAAATTTTCTTTAATATTTTATATTTTTGTTTGATTATTCTTTATGCATGAGCAATAGAGAATTTACAAATTTATGATTGTAAAATTCATATGTTTATCTATACAAATAAAATTAAATTACATTTTCAGATCTAATGCGCCGTCAGCAGGAGCTGGAACGTCTCGAAGCAGCGAAACGCGAGCGAATGCAACGTGGAATGGGCGGTATGGGCGGAAACGGGCCCCTAAGTGGCATTTTTGGTGGTCCAATCGGCGGACATTCAAATGACACGACGCTGATGGACGGGCCGTTGGGGCGTGGTGCCGTTCCACCCCCAATGTCCACGGGTCCACGTGGCCTCTTTTTCGGCGCTAACGGTCCGCCGCCGCCAATGAACCCGCCTCCACTTGGTCCAAACACGTTGCGTGGCAACGGTCCTGCACCTCCACTATTGAACACACAACCGGGCTTACGAAATGTACAACAACCGCAGGGTCTCAATTTTCCATCATCAGCTTCGCCTAAACTCCACGATGTTCAAAAACTATTGCAAACGTTTAAAAATAATGAAATGCCGAGAAATGTAAATATTACTGTTATTATTTCGTTTATTCTCTTTGGATTATTTTCATTTTACAGTAGTTTTATCCCTATTTATCTATGCTATTTAAAGGATATGATGCGCGGTGGTCCTGGTCCTTCTCTCGGCGATCGCCAGCATTCGGGTGGCGGTTCGGGTTTGCCTGCACATCTTCTCAACATAATGGGACCATTCGCTAACGCATTAACCGGCCACGGCGGATCGCGTCCTTCCGACTCTTTCCAACCACCCGAAAAGCGATTGCGTCGTTGAGATAAAAATAAAAACGAACTGAGACATAATGTGCACGTACAAAAAAATTACCATTGAAATTTTATCGCCATGTGCTTATTTGTATTTTGTTTGTTTTTGTTTATTTGAAATCTGTCAATGATAAAGGTTCACCTAGGAGCATAAACAATTTCATCTTTAAATACAAAAATTTCATTTGATTGATTACCAAATTCAAGATAGATGTTTTCGAAATGTTTTAATGTTTGATAGCTTTGGGTGTAATATGAAACGAATTATCTAAATCAAAATTTTTATTTTTTTTCAATTTTTATTTTGATACGATTTTGTTATTCCATACTTTGGTCTCCATACTGTTTTTCAATCAATAAATAATATTTGCTTTATTTTTAGAATCCTTTTGGGCACCAAAAATTATAAGTTGTTAAGGCCAAAGCTTACAATCGGTCAAAGTATACTTTGGCCAAGATATACTTTGGCAAACTTTTTTCGGCCAAAGTTTACAAATAAATTATTTTCAAAATTTCATATTTGTGCCAGATTATTTTTTGTATTTTTTTGGTAATTAATTTTTCTTGTTTTCCGTTTATTTTTTTTTGTTTTGCTTATTAACACAAAAAAATAAAAAATTTTACTAATTTGAATAAAAAACCAATTGAATTTGGAACCAATAATTCAAATGAACCAAAAAATACAAACAAATAATGTGGAGCAAAAATAAACATGAAATTTTGAAAAAAAATAATAAGTATTGGCCGAAAAAAGTTTGCCAAAACATACTTTGACCGTAACAAAAGCTTTAAGGACACAAGATTGATTATACAATGTGTATTATATCAAGAAATCCGTATTAATGTAACTTATAATAAAACTTTATTTCGTCGGAGTTTGTGAGGCTTGAATAGAATAAAAACGATTATTTTATTGCTTTGCACTTGCAAAAAATATTGACTTATAATCCATATTTATTCTTTAAATTCACTGCGCATGTATTCAAAAATCAAACTTTTGTTATATCAACCATTTTTTCATGTCTCACGCAAAATTGAACAAAAAGGAAAAATTTGGGGGTCTTTGTGTTTTCGGAAATAGTCTTCGGCTGATATGAAACAAGTAAACGATCTTCAACTTTTTTAAAACTTATAATAAAATTTATCAATAAAAATAAAAATCGTTAGTTTGTTACCAAGAAGCAAGCAGATAGCATAAATTTTGGAGTGTTAGAGATAAAAAATTGTTTAAAGATGATTTATATATTGATTTGTCTGAGTTTATTAAATTCGTAGCAAATTTGTTAAGATGCTGAGACAGAATTCGTGTAACAGATTTAATTATGAGATGAAGTGTGAAAGACAAAATCTGCCAAAATATTAGTAAGAAAATCCTTAACATTTTCCAAAGCTAAAATTGAACCCATCAACATTAAAACATTTTTTTGCTCTCGAAGATTGCAGAATCTAGCTGAATAAATAATTCTTCCTGACAATAACTTATTATTAATGTTTATTTTAATGATTTTTACAATATTTTTAAATAAAAATTAATAATTTTAATAATTTATAAGCAATTGATATTAAAATCACTTATTGCACCAACAAGATATAAATTATTCATAAATTATATTTTATATACATACATACATATACGTATGTATATGCGCCATCATAAACTTAAATGATTGGAAAATTATGATTTTTGGGATTGAATTTTAATTGGGTCGAATCAAAAGATTAATAATTGAATGGAAGACTTAAAATCGAATTATGCGATTACCTAGGGGATGTATTGATATTGACATTATTGAACAGAATATTTGAGATGTTTGGGCACTTTTTCTAAGAAATGACAACACCGCATACAGTTCGTTTTACTGAGCCACGACGAAATTGGAAGGTTTACTTTAGAAAAAAAATCAAAATTTAAAGTCAAATAGCTTATCTTAAAATTGTCTTTATGAGCTTTTTTCAAATTTTTTTAGCCAAAGTTGAAAATTTCGCGAATATCTAGTTCGCAAATGTAAGTGTGCAATATTTCCGTTTTTTACTTGAATACATCATAACGTTTATTTGTTCAATTTAAAATACAAAATAGTTTTTAGATTTCAGTTATAAATTTTTATAATAATTTTTTTTTAATTTAATTATTTGTAATTTAATTATGCAGAATTTTAAATTGTAACCCGTAGTAACTACTCACATGTTTTGTTGTGTTTCTTCGTCTAGAACATTTCCAACAAATTAATTGAAATTTAAATAATTTGAAATTTAAAAATTATGTCATGTTTAGAAAAAATTTATCACGTTTGCTAAGCGGATGGCGCAGTACTGTGTATTATTGATGATATTATTGCTTTTCTTCCTGCCAATGTTTACAAAGAGTAATGCTGGTAAACTTAAACTGTAATAATACTATTTTGGTAAACGAATACTTACAAATTTTGCAAAATATTCAAATGAAATTAAAAAAAATGTTTCAATCAATAATGTTTGTTTTTTAGCTCAAAAAACGAAGGATGAAGCAGCAATAATTGTTTCTAAACTTTTTTTTCAAGAAAATGCCACAGCTAAACCAGAAACCAACATATCGTTGAATTATAACATTACTTTAGAAACATTGCAAAAGGAAAACAATCAAAATTTTATATCAGCAGACATTCGCAACAATGATACTACAAATAATCTGCTACAAAAACTTCTTGATACAGTTCGCGAAACAATAGCAATCTTAAATAATACAGTCGAAATGCAAGATAAAAATGATTTCAATCTTGAGGACATTTTAGGATTAAATTCAAATACATTAGAAAAGTTAATAATTAATGATATAAGTAAGAACGATATATCAAAAACAACCGCTGCAACAACAACAATAACAACAATTGGTCTAACTTTATCAACAAAAAAATTAACTACACAAATGCATACGACGACGACTGTATCGGATACAACAAAAATTACAACATTAAATTACCCATTAGAGTCAACGATAGATTCACAAACAAATACTACAAAAACAAATTTATCAATAAGGACGAATGAATCAAAAAATATGAAAAACAATAAAATACCTGAATATTACGAGGATGCTGTATATTTTATAAATTCAATTAGCAATGATACATTATTAAAAGATGTATCAATGAATATTTTAAATAACAGTTTGGATTATATTTCTAATGGTTTTTTAAATGAATCTGCTTTAATAAATTTAAAAAATAATACGTGGAATTCAACTAATGTAGAGAGAACTACAGCCTCGTCGTTCTCTGTTAGAAAACAAGATATGACAAACAAACTAAAACCAATAAGTGAATTACATTTATCATATCCCAAAAAGCTAAAAACGATGAAATCGCCGTCTATTAGTAAAGATAAAGACTTGGCTGCAAATACCATTTCAGAATCAAACAATCTATCCGTTATTAAATTATTAACAGATGCGGATTTTATTAATAAAGTGAAGAATGATATAAATTTATCAAATGGTCTTCAAGGAAATGAACAAATACTTGTTAATAATTCCGAAGAACAAGTTATGCTTGAAACTATCCAATCAACTGCAATTTTATTGAATGATTCAAAAGCTTATAAAAATATTACCTCGTTGAATATAATAAATATGAATACAAATAATGCAGAATCAGAATTAGCTTCTCAACTAAAAATAGATAATTTGTTACCAATAATGAATAATTCTACTAAAATTATCGAAACCAATTCAACATCAATCGTAAATATAACAGATCCAGCACATTTTGACAATGTCATCTGGCCCTTAAAAAATTTGTCACATGCATTGGAAATTAAGAACAAGAGTCGTTTAAATACAACTAATGCACGCTCATCTAGCGAATCTGATGAAAAACGATAATTAAACAGCTAAAAGATAATTTTGTTTTGTTTAATTTATTTTTTCTTTTAAATGAAAAAAATGTAAATATTGATAGATTTGCAAAGTGAGTCAAAAAACTGTACTTTTTTCGAAATTTTTGGCCACTTTCTTTCGCGTTATCTTCTTCTCCAAATTTAAGTAACAAAATGACGGTCGAAACCACTCATTTTCAAGATTTATTTTTCTTATAATGCGTGAAATTGCAAGAGAAATCAAAGAAAATTGAAAAAAAGCGAAAGAAAATTTGCAAGAAAAAGTAGAGTTTTTCACTCACCCTGTATTTATAATAGAAAATTAACCAAGAATAAGAAAGTAGGCATGTAAATCTTGATTATCAATTTTATATAACAAATTTTTATTCCAGAAATATCGTATTAGTAGGTGTTAAATTTATAATATTTTTATAACCTACTTCTTTTGATTAAAAAGAAATAGGTTAAATGTTTGTTTGGCAACTTCAACATTAAAATATGTTTTAAGTTTAATATATTATACTATAATATATGGTTTATATTTATATATACATATAAGGATTTTATAAATATAGAAATAGGAAAAAGTTCCGTACTTTTTTTTCAACTTTAACAATCTATAAAACTGCTAATTTTTAACATTTTTAAGCTTTTTTATTTTATTTTCGGATTTTTCATTATTTTTCACAAATGTACATATTAATTTTTTTTTATAAATCTGTCACTTTTACTAAAAAAATTAACAGTAATTTTCAAGATGGCACTCAGCTTAAAAAATTTTTGGTTGCATCATTTTTCAACTACTAAAAATTTAATTTTCAAAAAATTGTTAAAATTAGCTTATTAAATTACTATATTTTTTTATATTTTTATATATGATTGTTAAAATAAAGTAAATTTTTGTTAAAACTAATTTCTGTTAAAATTGAAAAAATTTTACAAGTAAATTTTTAAAAGCGCACCATTTAAATTTTGTCATTTTTACACTTCGGGAGAAAAAATCACCATAATCTCAAGATTCGGAATCCGAAAAGTAAATTTGCTAAACGGTCATTCAAAAAAAGTTATTCACTTTTTTTTTCCGCACCTATTAAATATATTTTTCATTTGCTCTTCAAATGTGGTCATCAGTAATAACCAAATTTTTAAGTTGAGTGCCATCTCTAAAATTACTCTAAATTTTTTTAGTAGAAATGACAGATTTATAAAAAAAATTTACATGTATGTAAAAAATAATAAAGAATTCGAAATAAAATAAAAATTTTAAAAATGTTAATTTTTAGACTTTACTGAAGCTCTATTCTCTGTCCGTCAGTCCGTCCCTTACGAAAATGTCCGCAACGCTTTTTGAGGCCTTTCTGGCTTTAATTTGAGAAATTTTCAAGACGGGGATTACCCCCAAAATCAAAGTTGGAGATGTCAAAGTTGGAGTTCGTGTTTTGATCCGGCACCTCCGGGACTCTGTACCATGTCCTAAATATTAGGCCAGAAAGAAATTTTTTTTATACTTAAAACAAAATTTAATTTTTTTTCTACTGAAGTCTGGTAAATGGTAGAACCTTTATGAGCTTTTCACCTGGAGGTATATAAGGATGCTGCAGCATTAAGCAAGCTAGCTATGATTTCAATTAACAAACAACAAATTCGGGCACTCATTTTTTAAGAGTGGCGCCTTGGCCATAAGGCACGGACCGCAGCTGGAAACATATGCGATATCTTCGCGCCATACACTGTTACCCATACGACTGTTAGTACTTGATTCAATCGCTTTCTAAAAGTAGATACAGCACTCGGCGACAAGCTTCACACAGGGCACCCACTACGAAGAAATGCTCTACTATGAATTTATGGAAGGGCAGAGAATGTGACAGCTACATGTAGCTGTTACACTTCTCTGCCGTTACGTGGATCAGCTCCAAAAATTGGCTAAGGCAATTCGAGAAAAGCGCCGAAAACGTGTCGATGGCCACCTCCTACAGGACAACGTTTATCTTCACATCGCAATGATCACTTGCCAGAAATTGATGGAGCTAGGCTTGAGTAATAATGGTGATTATATTATAGATTGATATTGATTATCAATAAAGTTATGAAGAAAAATAAAAATGAGATGTCAGGTGTAAAGAAAATTTCTTTCCAGCCTAATAGGATTCCAAATTTTTTAAAGATTATAATGGAATGTAAGGTAATTGGAAACGAGGAGTTTGAAAATTGAGATAAATTTTTGATTCGGACTATGCAGCCAAATATTTTAAGGGATGTAGAAACACCGCGTATGCGGCTGGCGCGAATTTTCTAGTAAAGATTAGTAAAGTTAAAAAAAGTACGAAAACTTTTCACCGCCCTGTTTATTTCATATATTTAAAATGTTTATTTTAATTTTAAAATTGATTTTTTCTAAGTATTTATCTATTAGGTATACAAATATGAAACTTCGTTTTACTTTGTCTAATATTTTTTCATGAATAAGCTTTTTTTCAAAACATTTGTCTGTATCTATCTTGTAGAGTGTTTAAAGCGCTATCTAATGCTTCTTGAATTTTTAAAAAAAGTTTGCATGTAAAATTTTAGGACAGTTTTACAGATGACCACCAAAGCGTCAACAAAAAAGCATTTGTGGGAAGTTCTCTTATTCATGTTTAACTGGAAGAAAAGTGCCGCCGATTCTCACAAAATGATTGCTGAAGTTTATGGCGAAGATACGATCACTGCCAGAGCCTGTCAGAAGTGGTTTAAGAGGCTCAGAGAAAGCGATTTTGACCTGAGCAACAAAGACTGCGTATGGTGGGATCAAAAGGGTATTTTGTATTATGAACTTCTCAAACCTGGAAATACTGTTACGGCAGCTGGTTATAAAGAGCAATTAATCAATCTGAACAGAGAAGTTGCCACCAAACTACCAGAATGGACCACAAGACACGAGTGCTCAATATTGCATCACGACAACGCCAGACCTCATGTTGCAGAACCAGTCAAAAATGCCATAAAAGAACTGAAATGGGAAATCTTACTCTACCCGCCCTACACTCCTGACATCGCTCCGTCGAATTATCACTTATTTCGATCAATGGCTCACGGATTGGCGGAGCAGAAGTTCACAAAACAAGAATAAGTGCGAAAATGGCTCGATGAATGGATTGCGAACAACTGAAATTTTTTTTGATGGAATCCATAAATCGCCATAAATTGGAATAATGTTGTTGTTAATAATGGTTGTTATTATTAATAAAAGTTTAATTAAAAATTTTTTGGAATTTTAATTTTTTGAATCGTAAAAAACGAACTTTCATATTTGTACACCTAATATATAGCCAATATTTATTTTACTAACCAATATTTATTTTAAAAATATGCTAATACGAAATCATTTTTACTTTTAGCTTTTTTCAATACATTCAATGATTGTTTTTTGGGAAATAATATTGTTTGTGATATATATTGTTTTTGATATATATAGTGCTATAAATACATGTACTAAAAAAAATGCAGGTAGAAAAATTTTAGCCAACTAATTTATATTTTTATGTTTAGTAGAACATTTTTTACAGTAAAATAATAATAATCCCTTGAAGAGCTGATTCCAAATATATATAAATTTTATATTCATTTGAACTTTTTTCACACTATTTTTAAAGGTAAAAAATGGACAAAAATTGAGTTTAAAAAATTTCCAAAAAATATTGGAATATTGGAAAAAATTTATGAATCACTAAAAAAATATCATTGGAGTGTCTAACTTCTCTGACCGATTGGCGAAGCCCATCGCCGCTTTTCGGCGAATGTACATCGGGTTATATAAGCAAAAAATTGAATCCCATCCCCAAGAATGAATCAATCTTGTTGTATTCACCGATTGCATGATTTCGATTCCGGTTTGACTCGGCCAAGCTAGAGTTAAGTCAATACCAGTGTTTGAGGTTCACTGGACCCTCTGGGCACCATTCCCAGTGGCCTCTTCGGAGGTTCGGTACGTCCCACAGCTAACTGAGTCAGCCGGATGAGAAAGTATTGTGATGGTGCACAACTAGATTCCATATGACACAACGAACCCGCAATTACGCCGGTGTGCGGAACGCGAACTGTTGGCTTGCTTGGCCAGATCCGCTCTCTTTCGATTGAGGTCCAGATGTGCACGGAAGAAAGTGCACATTGTAGTCTCGAAAGATTGAGCAATGATCCCGGCCGCACCAACCTTTTGCCATTTTTGCAAAAAAATATTTAAAAAAAATTTACACTCAAAAAAACTTCAGCAGAATCACTGAAAAAGAAATAACAAACAGTGTATAATGCTAAAGTAAGCCTTAAGATGTTTTAAATAGTAGAAAAAATAAAGTTTCCATTTTAAAAAAATGACCTTACTATATTTCATGGTTTTTTTCAAAATGGACTTTGTGAGCTACAGCGACGTGGATATACTCATTCGTAAAAATTTTAAATTTTTGATTGCTTTTCGTTCTATTATTTTTTATCGAATACACATAAAATTTGAAAAACATGTTTTATGAAATAAAATAAAAAGACAAAGGGTTTATTTTACTTATAATAAAATGGAGGCTTCAAAAGGCCCCAATTATCGTGAAATAATATTTTAATAAATAATAAAAGATTTATCCATTTGAGAAATTTTACAACTTAATATCGCCGCACCACATAAAAATTAATAAATTAATAGCCGCTTAATTATACTTATCTTTACCATCGTTGTCAAAGCAACGAAAACAAAAAAAAACAAAAAAAAAGTGCCATCTTTTTAAAAATAATTTAACACTTTTATATTTAACATTAAAATGATTACAGACAATCATATATATTAAATTAAATATGTATTAGCCAATTGCAAGCGTAAAAATTAATTTCAAATAATCAAAAATATATATACACTCCAAGAAAAAAGTTTAAATCCATCTATTTTTTAAAATTTATTTTTTA
Source organism: Bradynema listronoti (assembly GCA_024678965.1). NCBI lineage: Eukaryota > Metazoa > Nematoda > Chromadorea > Rhabditida > Allantonematidae > Bradynema > Bradynema listronoti. The sequence goes on from JANLNO010000012.1 coordinate 3,075,363, forward strand.
ACAAAAATGTTTTTTTAGATTTTGAATATGCTTAATATCTCTAAATAACCTTTTTGGAAAAAATTGCATTGTTTTTGTTAGTAGGATTTTTTTGATTTTTTGCATTTTTTACCTGGAAAAAAATTTATGCTCACATGCAATTCAATGCCATTACAATGTTACGTTCGAATTGTTTAATTTTGTTGATAAAAATGTTTAATTTAGGCTAGGATCGACTTGTGTAAAAAGAAGAATTGTTATGTAATTAGAAAATTTGGAGCTCTGCATGCCGAGAGATAAAAATTGAGGTACAAATCGGATATGAAATGCTATCAAAAACTCTAATGCACAGAATTTTGACTGATATAAAATAAAACAATTATTAAACATTTTTGTTAAAAAATTAATTTTAAAAAATAGATGAACATAAACTTTTTTCCAGCTGTGTATTACCCTAAGTTCGGGTAAATAAAACGCAATCGTTCGAAAAATTTTTGAATTTTAACTTAGCCATCATTGTATTATTCTGTGCCTGTAAGGCATAAAATTTGAGGAGCACTATACAGAGCCAAGCTGTAGTTTAAAAATATTGGGGTAAGCTTCGTTTATAACAGAATAAGACTAAGTTAAAATTCAAAAATTCTTCGAATGGCCGCGTCTTATTTAGGGTAATATTTTAATAAATAAAACAAATTTCATATTTAAAAAATGTGCTGCAACATTTATTTTCTTGAAATTGTACTTCATCATAAAAAAATTTATTAAGTAAATATTTAAAAAAGTTAATGTACAATCTAATCTGCCGCTTCATTGTTTGCCTTTTATACAGGGTGGCCCAAATTGGCGCCGGGATTTGTTTTTGTTATAACTTTTTTATTTTTCGACCAAATTGCCTAATTTTTTTTTATTTGATACCCGAGAATCCCCCATTTTGTGTGGTATCAAACATAACAACAAAATTTATTAAAATGACAACAAAAAAAAACAACAATAAAAATGTTTCAATTTCCGAAATTGATTTCGACGCTTCGTCCGTCCACTTCAATACACCGCTCGATACGACGTTCATATGAGTCGATGGAGCGGTCAATCATGTCCTGCGGCAGATTATCGAACGCCTGCTGAATTCTCGACTGGAGGTCGTCGAGATCGGTCGGCTGGGTGCGGTAGATTTTTGATGGTTGACGTGGCCATGGATGTGGAAGTGAGCTTCATCGGAGAAGAGGATTCGGCCGAAGAACTCCTGCGTCAAGTCCAGCTGCGAGGTAGCGTGAACAACACGTGTTTCATAATCCACTGGCCTCAACTTCTGAGCGTGTTGAAGTTTGTAGGGGTGAAATTTTGCCTCCTAAAAAGCGCACCATAAACTCAACAAAAAATCACAAAAGCAAGAACCTTCAAAATTCGTTGAATTGAACTTCGGGATGGCATTCCTTCATTCCGAGCCAACGATCTCGGGCTGATGTGCGGATCCTCGCGAAATTTAGCCAGCACTTCTTCGACCTTGAGCTCCGTACGGACCCACTTCGTTTTTGTTTTTGGCTTGTTGTTCACACTTCCTGTGTCCATGATTTTGTCGAACCATTGTCGAATAGATTTGTCATTGGGAAGGTGAGCACTACGCCCAAATTTCTTGCGATACTCACGCTGAACGGTTGTAGGCGATCCAGACATTCCATACCAAACAACACACCAGACTTTTTGTTCAACAGTATACTCCATTTCTGAAAATCACACAAATTTTAAAACAATTATTGCATACGCTTAACTTAAAACTTAATGCACAAATATGGTACCACACAAAATGGGGGATTCTCGGGTATCAAATAAAAAAAAAATTAGGCAGTTTGGTCGAAAAATAAAAAAGTTATAACAAAAACAAATCCCGGCGCCAATTTGGGCCACCCTGTACTTTTATATGCTCATAGTTTAATGCTTAACTAATAAAAGATATTTAGATGTCTTCAAATCGTAAATTCCAATTCAAATCGCGTGTTCGATTCAGCGCCCCACAAAGCGTATTGGTAAAAATAACACAATTCCGTAGATTATAACGTTTTTAGTTTAGGGTAATATTGTAATATTGTTAATTATTTTTTATAATTTAGAGAAATATATCAACCGAGACATTGTATAGTCCATCATCACCAAGCTTCGACGATAACATTTCTGAATTCTCTATATCAATCGCGGAAGAAGAAAGCGAGCCTAAATCAGAAACCGCGGAAAGTACTACAAAAGGTACACCCACTAGCATAACAATTCAAAGCGATGATATAATAGAAACGACCACTCGAAAAAATAAATCATCAACATCTGAAGTAAGAAATTCACTTAAATTAGTATACATTATTTAATTATTTGTTGTTCATTACAGATAAATCAGCCGATGTTGAATAAAATTGACGATGAGCAACAACCTACTACATCAAGCATAAATTTACAAACTAATGCGAAGTAGTTAGAGATTTATTAACAAATACACAAAAGTAAATAATTTTTATTTTGAAATTAATGTATTGATGGGTTCTAGCCATATGCAAACAACGAGAATTGTGATTGAGAAAGCAGAATCGTCCTCATCTGGAAGTGTGGTATCGCTTTCATCAGCACATTTTGAATACACTTTAAGCGATATGGATTTATCAAGCCGTCAAAGATTACCTTCCTTTACATCATCACGAGAGGAAGACGTGCAATCTCAACTTTCTTTTATCGTTAAGGAGCGTTTGCACGAATTTACTCGTAATATTAGACGCCGAACCTCCCAGGTTTTCATCATACAAAAATTTATAAGTACATATATATATAATAATTATAAAAATTAAAATATAAAAATTAAGGTCAGAGAAGAATTGATTCGAGAACCAACTCCTGATTTGTCAGAATCTGAGGTTGGAACTGGACGAGGCCTGCGTCATCAAGCTTCACTTATGTCGTTGATAGGATTACGCGAGGTTTATTGCACTTTCATTTATCCCTGTCACTTGTTCAATCAAATTTATTTTTTTAACAGGAAACATTTGAAGATCGTACAGATCAAAACGGCGGCTTTTTTAATTTTAGGAATGCTATCGACCCATTTGGTATATTATATTAGTAGGTTAAAAAGAAAGGAATCGCCGTTTGAGTGTAAACTAGATTTATTATAAAAACAAAATTACAAAACATTAATTTTCATTAATAACTATGACTTGTAGCCAACGTTTACGCAGAGAATGGATGTCCCTCTCGAAGTGTACTCGAAGTGTACTCGGCAGGATGTGATTCAAGTTGAATCCCCAAATTTTCGCAATTTTAAAGTTTTTAACTCTATTTCACATTATTATAACAGCTCGAAATTATGTGGGCTAAAAAGCCACTTTTATGGGTTATTTGGCGTTACCAAAACGACTTTTGTAGCTGACATATTAGCCGAGTTACATACAAATTTCCAACTTAAGACCCTTAAAGTTTTTGAATACCTCGATACCCCCATTAACATATAAAAAATTTTAAAGCTTTTCAAAACCATTTTTTTTGCTATGATAGTATTAATTAGGCTTAAAAAATAAAAAAAATAATAATTTCAAAAAGATTTTTTCAAAAAGTACGTCTTATTTCAATCCTAATATTGGTCGATAAATATAAATTTTTGCCCCAAAAATTGAGTTACTACAAATAATTTTTGTATCAAAATATTCGCAAGAAAATGCTCTTTCAGATAGAGCAATTTACGGCATCTTTTATTGTGCTCAAAAAATAAAAGAAAAAATCTAACGGCTGTTTCTTTCTTTACAACCTAGTACTATTAAAAGACAACAAATGAATTATTTTAGGCCGTCGCTATACTTTCTGGTTATTTTTCGTTGTGATGGCGTTATTATACAACGCCTTTATTATTCCATTACGTAGCTCATACCCATATCAGACTGACGAAAATTTACAGTACTGGTTAATCGTAGACTACGCATGCGATTTACTTTATTATATAGATATGATAATAATCAAACCACGACTAGCATTTATGCGCAACGGAATCGCTATTGTACGAATATATATATTTCAATCAATATAGAATAGATATTTTCTGTATCAAATGTTGAATATAATTCAGCAAAAGCAAAAATATATTTTTTAGCGAGAACCAACAGAAATGCGACGTAATTATCTACGAAGTAAAAAATTTAAATTAGATTTAATATCATTGATGCCGCTTGATCTTTTATATTTCGTAACTGGTCCAATTTGTGCGTGGAGAGTAGTTCGCCTTTTCAAAGTATATACATAAATTTTTGAAAGTTTTATTGTTTATTTTTTTATAGTTTTTATGCTTTTGGGAATTCTTCGATCTATTGGATAGTTCTTTCTCTAATCCCTATATTATTAGGTTAATTAAACATTTTAATTATTTTAATGTATTTACAAAATATAATCTTTAGAATTGCGAAAACCTTTAGTTATATGATTTATATCATTCATTGTAATAGTTGCATATACTACATGCTCAGCGCTTGGCAGGCATTTGGTCAAATTCCCTACGTTTACAAAGGGAAATATCATCTCAATAAATGGGTTTATAATAATGAAGGTATGCAAAAAAAATTCCGTTTTATAACAAATTTTTTAAAATAAAAACTAATTTTTATATAGGAAATGCTTATATCCGCTGTTTTTATTTTACGGCAGCTGTTGCGACTTCAACAGGAAATAATCCTTCTCCAACAAACGTCATTGAATATATCTATATGACGTTTTCGTGGATGATGGGCGTCTTTGTATTCGCACTATTGCTTGGTCAGGTAAAAAATTTGTACATTTTTTACAAAAGCATAATAAATTTTATAGTAGTTAAAATCAAGTTTAAATTTAAGATTCGTGATATTGTTTACAATGCAAACAAAAACAATGAAGAGTTCCGAAGTACAATGGACAAGGCACTTGGAGAATGCAAACGACTTGATTTACCCGAAAATTTAACAGCTAGAGTTCGTTCTTGGTTTCTTTATACTTGGGATCAGCAAAAAACACTTGGTAAGAGTATAAACACATTAAATAAAAATACTTTAAAAACTTTAGAAAATTAAATTTTTAGATGAGAAAAAGTTAGTAGAAAAATTACCGTTGAAACTTCAGACCGACCTAGCTTTGTCAGTGCATTATGGCACGCTCAGCAAAGTACAGCTTTTTCAAGTAATATTATATACAAGTATATATAAAATGAATTAAAATATACATACAAATGTACAACATTTAAAATATGCACATTTGCATAGATTTTTTATAGGATGCCGATCGAGCTCTTCTTCGTGATTTAGTACTTAAATTAAAACCTGTAATTTTTTTACCCGGTGACATGATTTGCAAAAAGGTACCTTATTTTTACAATTTTTGTAAATGCTTTATTGTTTAAAAATTATAGGGAGATGTTGGAAAGGAAATGTATATTGTAAACAATGGTATTCTCGAAGTAGTTGGCGGTGATAATAATGAACAAATTTTCGCAACTCTTTCCGAAGGCTCTGTTTTTGGCGAAATTAGGCATATAGCACATATTATATTTAGATAGTACAACCAAATATGAAACTAAATAATTTAATTTTTTAAATTAACTAAAACAAGTAAAAGTGGATTAAACTTTTTTAAACATTTCATATAATTCGTAAATTATTTCTGTAAGATATTATAAATTACTGTAGAGCTCATATTTGGCAGAATTCATATTTAATCCTAACATAAATAAATTCATCTTTAGTTTATTAGCAATTGGTGGCAATAACCGTCGAACTGCAAATATTCGTTCTAAAGGATACTCAACGTTGTTTGTTTTATCAAAGGAAGATTTAAACGATGTTATAAACGACTATCCAGACGCGCAAATTTTGATGCGACGCAAAGCACGACAACTATTACAACAAGATGTACGTAAACGTGATACGAGCACAGAAGCAGCACAGGCGCGACGTGATCTTGTAGAGAAATGCCGTATTTCGTCTGACTTACGTACACCACGCATTTTTGAGGCTGTTACCAAGCTTATGCCACCGAATTCTACAACGTCAAAAATTTTAAGCGAATTGCTAGAGAAAAGGCCGGGTAATTTTTATACTTTTTTTTATAATTTTAGATTATTAACATATCAATATAATTTTTAATACATATATTAGAAAAAAACCGTAATCGATTAAAACGACGGAGCACAATTCCAACTCAATTTTCCGATATATCCGAATCAGATTTTATGCCCGACTTAAAACCAGCACCACAGAGTGCTAAATTTAGTTCGCGACTTGCTAAAACGCATTCGCTAGATGTACAAACATGTATTAGAGACGTTCCAAAAAGTTCCGACTCGACTTGCTGAATGGTTTAAGCCCGATTAGAATTTTTCAGGTTAGCTTGGTAAAAATCGGATTATATGTATAAATTGTTAAATTTTTATTAAAATATTTTTAAGATCATTTTTTAAATAAAAATTCAGTCCGACATGAATTGAAAATTGCCGGCGCCCAGCACATTTTTAGTATGTATATTAAAATTACCTCTCCCCTCTTGCCCTACTATGGTACATTACCAACAATGTATGCTGTTGGATTTTATATTTTAAAAATGGCTCAATATTACAGAATATAAAAATTATATATCTTCTCGTATTTAATGCATACGTATTTTATACACGCATACAGCAAATAATAAATTATTGTAATTTTTGGAAAATAAGACGTCCCTACGCATAAGGCACGATGTGCAAAAGTAAAATACATTTTACTTATTTGAAAAAATGATTTTCTTTTTGAAATGTAAAAAGTGTAAAAAAATGTTTATGATACTGAAAAATGTGTAACTAAAACAAAATTACCACAAAAATGCAGAAAAAACTTGAAAAATTGTAAAAAATGCAAAATTTTTGAAAAATAAATTAGTTATTAGAATTTATTTACTAAAACTTGAGAAAAATTATTTTTATTACTTTTATCTTCAATAAGATTGAGTTTATTAGTGATCACAGAAATTTGTGGTTCTTTCTCTTCGTTTATATTAAATGTCCACGAGCGAGGCTTCACATCAATTGTTAAAATAAAGAAAAGATTTGTGGCGACAATTAAAAGCGCCAAGCTCAAGAAAACATTAGCCCACTAAAAATAAATATGTCATATAATTAAAACAAAATTATATTAAAAAACATAATAAATTTATTAAACTATATACTTCGTTAATAATTTTATTTGGAGTTAATAATTGAACGTAATACGGAAAAATAAGTACGCCAATGCTAGATGAAATGCCACCCCATGCTAACAACACGTGTGAGAATTGGCGAGTGGCCTATTTTGTTTTTAATAAACATTAAATTACTATAATTAATGAATATAAATACCAAATGCATTCCTTTAACGACGCCTACTGAATTAAAGCCGCTGAGTACAACAATAACAACTAAGAGAAACTTTATAACGTTTGCATCATTATTATCTAAGAAGGCGATTAAAAAGTAACAACCCGCCATGAGAAACTGAAAGAAATTTATTTTGTTGATGCATGTAAAATCTAACGATTTATAAATGATTCTTTTCTTCTAACGATGTTGAATGTTTATAACTTTTTTGAGAGTTTTAAAACACATTATTTTTTAGGCATTATAACAAACTTGTTAAACTATTTATTTACAGCTTATATCTAAATACGTACAACTTATATCTATATAAATAAACTAAAGCTTTAGTTTAACAGACCTTCTTTTTAATATCTTTTAAATTTATTCCAAAAATTAATAGCCAATTTGATTAGGTATTTGAAATTTTTCAACGACTTTTTGGGTTTAAAACTCGATAAGCAAGCGCTTTATGGAATGATAATGGGATGTCGAGTAATCGAGTGCGGAGATTGGAATGGTTTTTATTGTCCGGGTTAGGTAGAACCCCATCGGCGCCAAACATTTCCGGAAGGGTTTTAGAAAGCCGTGTATGCGGCTGCTACGAATTTTCTAGTCTTTTAAAAAATAATCTCCAAATCTTAAAATTGCCTCAAAAAATAAGTTATGACCGATATCGTTAGAAAATTTGAAACACTCTGAATATTAAAACCTGTGATAAGCTTGCAAAAACAATGACTTTGGCGCGTTCGCCCAAAACAGTAATGCGATCAGAAAGTGGTCCTGAAAAAATTTTAACAAACAATGAACAGAAAAATGGCAATGCTGCAGTTACACCCGTCGTTCGCATATCAACGTGCAATACCTGAGAACACATAATACATTTTAAATAACTAAAAAACTTTTATATTAGGTTGATGGGAAAGTTTTATCGCAAACATTTTCGATATTTTTATAATGCTTAACATTAGAAATGCAATTTTTCGGATCCAAAATTGTAAATACGCTTTCCAACTATCGAGCGTACTTTTCGCGAAAAGCCCTAGTCTAGATAATCTTATCCGATCTGTTTCACCCTCACTACAAAAATAGGCAAAAATTGCATTCAAAGTTCATTTGGATATTGCGTAACTAAGTTGGTCGACTTTTCCGCATCCATTACACAGTTCAGACATTGTGCTCCCAAATTACCATTTTAAATTATTAAATTACCATCTATTCGAACCTATGCCACATTTCGTTCTCAAACGGACGGGGTGAAATATAGTGAATGAATAAATTGGGCTTTGCGATGTGAATGTCACGAACTAGAAGGACTTTTTAAGAAAAAAAGTGGAAAATTAGCAAGATTAACGCGCAGGGAAGATGCCAGACAAAAATTCCCAAATTCGTGAGATAAACTACGAGAAATTGCGATAAGCAAAACCCAGCAACCAATATTCAATAACCAATAAATGCAAAGATCCACAGGACCAAATCCTTATAAAGTCTAAAAACTAAAACAAAAGGAAATTGTTTATTGAACTATTGGAAAACAGATTAAATAATGAATAATCCTAAATAAATTAATTAAACAAATAATTAAATTAATTAAAGTCCAACAATGAATAAAAGTCCAACTAAGAATAATAAGTCCAATAAATAATAAGTCAATAATAATGGCGCACTCCTAAAAAGGTGAAAGTTCCAAACTAAAGAATACTGAAACCGATAAATTTAATACTTCCAGTAACCTTACTTTCAGACGCAACTTCTCAAGAGCAGTCAAATGATAACGATAAAGGCGAGAAAGCAATCTTCCAAACACTAACACACGAGAAAATGAGCGAGAAAAATTGAAAATAATCAGCTTCCAACCAAAAAATTTAAATAACTGAAAAAATATTTAAATGGTAACATTTGAGCGAGATGCCAAGACAAGAAGAGCGAAAAGAAAAAAAAATTTAATTTAAAAAAATTCTTCATTTCGTAAACCAAGGTTTACGACAGCGAACTTATTGTGTAATATCGCTGAAAGTCTACCAGAATCATTGGAAACATCATAAATAACAGTGGCGAGATCATTGTATGATAATACCATATAGGAATAAAATTATTAGCAAATGAAGTAGAAATAAAATTTTGCGACAAAACTTTCCCACCGACCTAATATGTAATTTTAAAAAATACATCGTGTAGATAAATTGAGCTAAATTGTGCTATAAAAAATAGTGAAACAATGCCCGCCACAGTTGTTGACAATATGCCCCACGTAATGACATCAGTAAGAATAGCGCGATATGGTATGTGTTGAACCAAAGTCGCTTTTGTTGATAATTTTCCACGTTCAATCAGAGTAAGTTCTTTCAAGCTCACATGCCTATTTTAATGTTTTAAATTGTAGGAAAAAAATTGTTCTTATACCTTTGAAGATGTGGAAAATCTCGATACAAGTAATAAAATATTGTGAATATAATAATACTTATAAATCCTTGAATGTAATAAAGCCATGGCCAACCAAGAGTCTCACACATTGTTCCTGCTAAAGGCATAGTTAAAAGCGGACCTATCTTAATATTATTAAATTATTTTGCTATTATTTAAATAGACATACACATGTATTAAAAAAATACCTGCATGTAGCAAGATAACCACGATACAAACATGCCTGTATCACGCTGTGGTGCCCATTCAGAGCTTACCATTCCTGAAATGGTATTAGAATAACCATAAAAAAATCTAAATATCAGTTAACTATTACCAACTGAAACAAAAGCAGTCACAAGCGCACAACCCTAAATTAAATTAAATCCAATATACATATACATATGAAATTGAAAACATATGGAAATTTCCCCGAAAAATTCAAGCAAAAAATAAAAGTGTAAAATTTAATTAATATCGCACTTTAAAAATTCTCATCATTATAGCTGTTGGAAATCCGCCGAAAAGTACAGCAGATGGAAAAAATAATGTAGCTAAGCTGCTCATCATTCCGTAAAGAGTAAATGTTTTTCTATACATTAGTTTTTTACATTTGTTATAAATAAATATTAATCAAAGAATAATAAAAAGGAACCTAAACCCATAATTCGTTGTCAAATACGTAACTGGGATTGCACCAAGCAAATACCCTATGGATGTCGCCGAGAAGAGTAAACTCTTTTCATTTTCATTAAACATTCGTTGTTTTAATACTGGGACAGAGTATTTATTCAAGCATTTAAAAATTATTAAATATTACATTTGTTCGAACATAAATATATGTTATGGGAAAATATGTTGCACGGCCATATGCATATTTTCCCGGCCATATAAGTATTTTTCCGGCCATATATGTATCTTCCAGGTCATATACGCATTTTCCAGGATATATACGTATCTTCCCGGCCATATACGTATTTTCCCGCCAATTCCCACCAACAAAAAGCGCCAATGTATACGTGGCCAGAAAAATACGTATATGGCCGTCGGGCGGGAAAATACATATATGGCCGGGAAAATACGTATATGGCCGTGCAACATATTTTCCCATAACATATATATAATAATACCGGATATGCCTTTACTAATGTTTACATGAACTGGAATCGGTAGCGTATGCATACAAATTACTGTAAAATTAACGCCGAGTGTATTTGCCATTGCCATTGACGATGCACTAATTGTTATGGCCATTACTGCATAGCGAGTTTTATTGCCGAATGGAAATTGGTTCGACTTAGATTTGTTTCTCTTGTCTTTCATTATTCTTTCAATGCGAAAACCAAGTTTCTACAGATTTGAATATTAACATCATAATTCAGATAATTATTTTTAAAATATTAACTTTTTTATATGTGCACTAGAGATATGCCGGGCTATAAATTTTCAGTTTAGGTCGGGCCGGATCAGTCCAGACATAAAAAATTTTCAGGTTTCCGGAAATAATCTCTGGTTCGGGCAGGGTCAAAAATTGAAAATTAACTAATGTGCAATTTTTTCTAGATTTCCTAGCAAATGCTAATTTTTATAAAAATGTATTTTTTAATTTTTTAAAGTTAAAACAGGCATCTGCAAATTTATTAAATATAAATTTAGCATTTATATACATATGAGCTGATTTTTATGAAGCCAATCTAAAAAATTTTGGGCCGAAACTTCTCTAGTACGTACATATTTTGAAAACTCCTAATTACTTCACAATTTTATGAAAAATGAATCTGACGAATAATAAAAATAGGATGACAAATTTAAGTTTTGAAAACTCTTTATTTAAGCTTTTCTTAAAGTGCAAACATAAAATTTCGCTAGAAAAAGTCAAAGGCAAAAAAGCTATTTTGTTATTGCATTTCAAAACAGCAAATTCTTAGATCTAAAAAATACAAAAAATTATCAATAATAAAAATATAAAAATTATAGCAAAAAAGCAATGAAGTTAAGTCGATACATATCTTAGTCTCAACCCTGATTTTAAGAACTATCCTAGGTTGTCTTGAAAGTCAGTAGGATATAATTAAAGCAATTACCAGCTTACTCAATTTTCGCTTTGAATAATTTCATAACATTCATATTTAATAAAATAAAATTGCGTACATTCATTTCATTTGTTATGCCTCGACCTTCAATTGAAGGTCGAAATTTTTGAGCCGAACAAACTTGTCAAAATAATTTTTTTTTAATTATTTTTTATATACATTTGAATCGTGTGCTACTATTTGGAATGGGAATGAAAATGCAATAACACCCCCCCCCCTCTACCCCCCCCTACCCCCCCCCCCCCCCCGAAAAACTTGTAGAGAAAACATTGCAAGAAACAAAGAACGAAATTTTTTTACAAGTATACCTTTGTTACTAATATGTTTCTGTTCTCTTGTTTATGTTGTGAAGGATTTTGCAGTTGAAATTTCATGTTATTTCCAATATTTTAAAATTCCGTTTGATACTATATGCTATTAAAGTTTGGTACCCGCTTGAATTATTATTTTTTAATAGATAATTTAAAAATATTAAAAAATTTTTATAAAAAATTTAAATTTTCCAAACAAAACAATGAAATCACAAGTTAACTGTATTGCACGACAGCCTTTGAAATTTCATGATATTGTACTGAAAAGTCAGGAATCGCCTCATCGTCCAACCAAGTTCTTTTGGTTGCAGCATCCGTAAACAATACTCGTACATTTACCTTTGTCAAAGCCTTAATTTTTCAATGATCAAATTATCATATACTTAAATTAAATTATCATATAAATAAAATAAAAGAACCTGGGTAAATTTTAGTAAAAACTGAGCTTTAAAGTAATTTGTCTCTTTTTCTAGCGAAATTACGCGCTCCTCGACAAATGGTTTCTAAAAAATAAAATAAAATATAATAATAATATATGTAGTTCCAAAAATTTAAGAAACTCAAACATCGACAAAATTAAATTAACTTCAAATGCGAATAACTTTTCTAAACGTGGTTAATATTAAAACAGCACGAACTTTAATTGCTGGTGTTGTTGATCTTGACGAAGCAGTATTTGTTGAGGATATTTCACTCATTTCTGTCCTAACGATTATCGTATCAATACGCTTTGTATTATCCGATAAAACAACGCCTTCAACGGCAAAAGGAAGAAGAGGGGTCGTGATATTAATCGTACCATCTTGGTCACGACCCATTTGCGAAATGTTTAACTAAAAACAAATTCGCAGTAATTTTTCGCAGAAAAACGTGAGAAAAAGATTTTTGTAATTTTTATTTACATTGAAATGCATAAGATATTTAAAAAAAACAATTTTAATTCGAGAATAAAACAAAAAAAAGTTTAGTTAAAAATTAAAAAAAATTATAATAGTACTTCATTTATACCTTAATTTTAGTGTGGAAAATGCGTTGAAAGAAAAAGCGAGGAAGCGTGAAAGGAAAATTTTTTAAACTTAGCAAGATCTCTTTGATTATATTAAAATTCTAAACGAATAATCTTGTTAAAAATAATTTTTAATTCAAAAAATCATTAATTAAAAAATTTAATAATGTAAGAATAAAAAATAAAAATACTCGAGTAGTGAGACGTAAAGGAAGAAGTGCCTCTCGCAAAGGCATAAGATCTCTGGGAGTGTTAAGTGAAGAACCCTCATCCATCGAATCATTCGCACTATTCTCAGCGACTAATGCGTCAAGAATCGCTTTAAATGAATACAAAAGCTCCTCAAAACGACCGTCAGCAATATTATATAGATCACGAATTTTGGTGAAACATCTTATTGAACCAATAGAACCGGCATTAAAATTCCCAGCCAAACTCCGAGGCATAGGCCTTTAAAATACAAATTAAAATACAAATTAGTGAAATTAGAATGCATTTATTATTACATATAATTAAATTTCGCTTACTTTAACGGTTCAGAAGATAGAAAAAGGAGAAGATTCTCGAGTAAGACAATTAATTGTGCCCAGAGATGAAGATGCTCGAGAGTGTGCGAATCGGCATCAAACGAACGCTGAAAAAGCTGCACCCAAGCACTGTGTACGGCCGTTAATTTCGATCGCAAAGAACCAAACTGTAAGCGGAATATTACTGGATGCGGGAAAAAAACGTCAATAAAATTTTTAGAATTGTTTGAAGTTTTTTTTCTGGTTTTTACTTGATCCGATTGCTCGTAGTCGGATTTTCCATAGTTTTCCGTACAATCCTGTGCATTTTCATGTTTTTCTATATTTATTCAATATTTTTTTTTAGATGGCAAATCAACGTGCACAAATTTTGGCGTTACACGAGTTCAAAAAGCGAAACTATGCGATTGCGCGTTCGCTTCGAATCGATGCGGCAATCGTTTGCTGGACCATCAAACGATGCAAGGAACTTAGTCATGTTGACCGCCGTCTAAAGAGTTGTAGAAAGCGCACCTTGAGAACCGCAAAGAACCGGAATGATTCGCTCTCCCTTGAGAGCGAATCAATCAAAATTTGAGGGTTTCATTGAGGAAAATCGTCCGTAAAATTAGTATCAGTGACGGTTTCGTTCGCCGAATAGTTAAAAATGACTACAAACTCAAGCCGTAAAAGTTCCAAAAAGCTCAGCTCCTCACCGACAAAAACGAGAGCGTACGGCTCAAAAAAGTTTTTTTTTTCTTTTTTGTCTCTCTGAAAGGCAACTCTGAAACGTGAAAATCGATGGGTCAACAAATAGCCAAGATTCACAAAGTTGTACCGCCGAAAAAAATTTAAAAAATCCACACCGAATTGCCTAATTGTTCAAGCCGAAATAAATCCGGCTGTTGACTCCTTTCATCGTTTGTTTGAGAAATTTGTACAAGCATAAGTTGTTTAACGTTTAAAATTGAAAGCATTCCAGAAACCGCCTGCCATGTAAGGGCCATACAATTAATATAAGCGGCCGCAAATATGAAGCAACGCTCGTTATCGCGACGTGGCACAGCAATTAATCGCTAAAATGTAATTTAAAATGATATTGGAATAAAAATTTCCCACGTCAATTAAAATAATGTAACAAAATGCAATTCGTTAACGCTATAAATAAATGAGTTACCTGAAATATAAGATAAGCGTTTCGTAAATTACCGTAGGTATTATTCAAGACACCAACGGAAAGTTCATCCGCAAAATTCGATTTCGCAATGTAAATCAATCCATCAATCCACAGACTTGTTTCCAAACTATCACACTAAAATCAAAAAAAAGACTTAAAAAAATAATTTTATTGTCTCACCGAACTACGTATACTTTCGAGAAGTGGCAACGCTACGTTCCTCCAATGCCCATAGTGAAGCGCGCAACGCGCTATTTTGTAACGTGTCCAACCGTCATCATTCAATTCCAATATTGAATCGTTCGAGCGTGTGATTTTCTGACATTGTTGACTAAAAATGTCAAAAGTCGAAAGAAAATTGTTAAATGACGAAGTTGGATCTTCCGACGAATTGAATGCTTCTACAATCATCGTGCTATCGTTTTCCGCATTCAACGTTAGAGCAATCGGATCGAGTTGTTGCGCCATTAGTATAATATTAAACAACGAAAACGGCAAGTTAGATTGCTGATCGGCATTAATATTTCCTAAAAAAAAAATTTAAAATTGAAAACATTTTGAAATTGGCACGTTAAATGCTTATGAGATTTGTAAGAAACTAAACGTGCCTTTATTAACAAACGCTAGAAATTGGCGATAGGCCCAATTTGCGGCAAATGAAGCGCAACGCGCCGAGTGTGCTAAGCAAATAACGCAAATCGTCTGCGTTATCAAGCGTAAATTTACGCACGCAAAAGTATAAAAATCTAGAAAAAAAAATTAAATAGTAAAGTAATCGCTTTGACTTTAATCCGGGGTTGCCAGAATGAAAATAAAAAATGAAAAAAAGAACGGCTGGGCACGAAAAAAATATTTTATTGATAATTTCAAACAACAAAAAAAGATTTTTCTAAAAATATCTGAATTGGTCTATTTCGTTAACTTTTCGGGTCAGATTCTTTATTCTCTCAACAATTAATACTTCTCGGAACTCCTGATCCTGTGTCTAAGAGGGCCATTCTTCATGGAAAAAAAGAACAAAAAAGAACAAAAAATGGAAAAAAAGAACAGACCCCGTCAAAAAAAGAACAAATCTTTTTAAAAAGGACATGTGGCAACCCTGAGTAAAACTAAGGAAAATAAGCTACGAAATTGTTTTACATGTAAGGAGTCGGCCAATTCCTCCATTAGTTTCGTGTTACGCAACACGTCGATATTCTTTCTGCGCATGTAATCCTTAAAGACCCCCCCCCCCTCAAAAAAAAGAACAAATCTTTTTAAAAAGAACATCTGGCAACCCTGAATTTAAGCTGAAATTATTTTTGTTACTTTTTTCTGATAGCGCCTTCACAACATCACAATTGCGTGTCAATTCCAATAGAATAAAGTATGCATTTTCGGCGGTACAATGCGACATTCGCGCAAAGTTGATAATCGAAGAATAAAACTTAAGTATGTTTAAAAAAAAGCAAATTAGAAAACAAAAAAGTGGATTGAAAACACTTTAATTCATTATAGCCCACAAATATAACATACCAATTTAAGCGTTTCGAGCAAATTAAAATTTTGAAAAACACTATTCTTATTTGTCGCAAAAATGATTTGTTGAAAATCAGAGATGGAACTAGCGACCGTAGTGAGAAAAACCCCGCGTAAGTGCGTGCCGCTATCCATTACGTTCATTAGCAATTGTAATCCGGCCACGCGAATCGGTAAATAGTCGCTTCGCAACAAGGACATCCATGACAAATCCTTTTCTACAAAATTTTAACCGGCTTACTTTTTGATAATATAACAAAAAAATTTTTTTTTTAATTTAAAAACATTTTTAAGGAAAAATAATTCTAGCCAAAATAATAATAAAGGCCAATTCAAAATGTAATAATTAATGACAATTAAATTTTTCCTCTAGAAATCTTCATCAAAATTGTAATTTTTTCTACTATTTATGATTCCCGCCGTAAATTGCAGTTGAATCAAAAATTTGTATAATAATTAAAAAAAAATGTTGTCGATTTTTTCAAAAATTGAAAAAATGGCTAAAAATCTTGGAAATCGAAATTTCGCTATACCGCTAATATTCGAAATTAATTTATAAAAGGCATTACATTAGTAAAAATTTAAAGAAGTAAACATTAAATTCAAACTTTTAATTTTAAAGTCAACACTTTTTTTAATTAAAAAAAAACAACGTACCAACAATGAATTGACAATGAATGCCCGTCGCTGTTAATACTTCTATACATTCAAGCCAAGCGCATACCGCTTTTTTCGAGTTTAGTTGTTTTATCCTTTCAAACATATCGCAAAGATTCTAAAAGCAATAAAAGATTATAAAAATATTAAAAGCTAAAAAAAAATCACCGCGATTTGCGCTAATTTCCAGTGTTGTGAATACTCCGCCAAATGCGCCAAATTGCGGAGAATGCAGAGCACACTACTACCGTTAATATGCGTTATCGCTAAATCCAGCTCACTTAATAAAAGCGCAATCTGCAAATCAATGAAACCAATAATTGGCATCATAAAACAATTTAACTCCGACATTAATTTCCAGATCTCTTCATTATAAGCAAAAAAAAAAACTTATTTTAAATTATAAAAAAACTTTATGTAAAAAAGTCGAAATCTTAAGCCAATCCCAAAAATCATCCAATTAATTTGTAATTCATTTATCGACATCGTCGATAATAATGCATAAATTAAATATATGTTATTGCAGACCTGTTCGCCAACAAGAAGACAACTCCGAGTGGCCAGCTGGGTGGACGCATCGAATACGGCTACGCGAAGTTGTTGACTAAAATCAGCGTGTAAAAGACGCGTAGTCAACTGAAAACAGATGCAAGCCACGGCATAGCTCTCCTTAAAGTTCGCAAGCATGCCAAGCAAGCGGAGCTTCACCTCCGCCGGAATCTGGTTGGCGCACAACAATTCACCCATTTTTTCAACGACCAACTCGCAAAATTCTCTGTAAAAAATTTCGGAAAATCAAAAGCAAAAATCCTTAAAAACGAGCTTTTAATTAAAAAAATTCAAATCTTACAAAGAATATCGGCTAAATTCAGTAGCCGCAAAAATTGAGGCTAAAAGTTCGGTTTCTTCATTACAATCCATACTTTCAATTAAAAGATGATGTGCCTAAATCAACATTTTTGTTCAATAATATAGCACCAATTAAAAAATTATAAAATACCTTTTTATTTTCATGAATAAGGGGCGCTAATGCAGCAATAAATAAAAGCGTAAGAGAGCGTGCATGATAGTCATTACTATGTGAAACCTTCATCACGCATCGAATAATTTCATCGCATGAAAAAGCAACCTCCAAATGCCTGCGAAATTCCTTAACAGCTTTAATAATATTTAAACGAACAACGTTCAAAAATTCTTCCAGGCGTGGGTTAAATTTTTCACCCTAAAAATTGTGCAATATTATATAAAAATTTTTTTTTAAATATACAGAGTGACATTAAAGTTCACGCAATTTTATTTTCAACTTTACTGGTTTGTAAAACTGCCAATTCTTTAACATTTTTAGGATTTTTATTTTATTTCGAACTCTACATTATTTTTTACATGTATATGTAAATTTTTTTACAAAACAATTGCTTATACATTGTTAAAATTACAATTACAGTAATTTTAACAATGTCACTACATGTAAAAAAATATTTTTTGCTCTTTTTTGACTTTGACAGCTTATTACAATTTTAAAAAAATTATTAAAATCAGCTTGCTTATTAAATTCTCCATATTTTTTTTACATATGATAGTAAATTTTTGTTAAAATTGATCAAGCCAAAAAAATTTTACAGATAAATTTTAAAAGCATATCATTCCTGATTTTCAGAATTTTATCATTTTTACTTTTGATTTTACATCTCTACAACGGGCAAAAAATCTTTTTTTTTAATAAGTGCCATTTATTAAAATTACTATAACTTTTGGTAAAGTGAGTGATTTGTAAAAAAAATTACATGAATATGTAAAAAATAATGGAGAAAATAAAATAAAAATCCTAAAAATGTTAGGAATTGGCAGTTTTACGGACTAGTAAAGTTGAAAATAAAATTGCGGAAACTTTATTGTCATCCTGTATGCAAACAAATAAACTTGGAAAATATCGACAAGACGAAGTAAGACGGAGTTTACAAACAGTGGAAACGGCATATCTTTAACGTAGCCCGGACAAGAACGCACAACCGCCAAAACGTCCGCTAGTGCAGCAGATTGAAGTCCTTTAAGCACACTTATCAAAGAATTATATCTATTAAAATCATAAATTAATCAAACCTCTATCTAAATGTGTTAAAATAGAGTGATAGCTATGTTGATGTAAATTATCCATTATAAATTATTGCCCAATTTAATCTAAATTAAATTTTATTTCTATAAATTATTAAGGATATACATAAATATTTTTTAAATATAAACTAAATATAAATTTCAATCGTTTAATATAATAAAATTGAAGAGTTTTTAAGGAATCAACACGACGCTAGATTTATTAGCATTAAGAGCTTTATGTATTCATAAAAGACTTGTTGAAATTTTATTTTACCTAATTCAATTTTTTCGTTCACATTTTTTTGCTGCAGCCAATATTGAATACAATGGTTTCAAACTGGTTAAAAAAAATCCAGAATTAAATTGACCCAGCAAAGCTGTTTAATAATAATATTTTAAATTTTGCAGAATGTCAAAAAATATTTTAAATAAAAAATAAAAAATTTCTTTATACTAAGTACTGTATACATATAGAGTCAAACCTCGATATAACGACACCCTTCGGGACCGAGCCTAGGTGCCGTTATACCGAGGGTGCCGCTAAAGCGAAGGTTTAATAAACAGAGTATATCAAAAAGTCAAATTGGGACACCGACCCGGCTCCTCCTTGAACTTGATTCCATGGCGATTCTTGAAATTCTCCAGCCATCCATTGCTCGCTTTGAAGTGGAGGAGATGCAGTAGTTCAGCCAGCATGGTCGCCTAAAAAACTCTATGGAACTCAAATTAGCAAAGAGAAGTTTACCTTTGTCAGATCTCCGCTGATCGATAGATTCAAGCCTCTCGCTTGCTTCAACCACGTCGCCTAGGTTTGGGACGTGAGACAGCGTTAGCTTCTTGCGTTTTGATAGAATTCCAGCGTTGATGATCTCTGTGATCGATTCTTCCAAACTCAGAATTGTCTGCACGCTTGTTCGCTTGACATCGAATCCCCACATGTTGCTGAACTCTCGAGCCAGCTCTGATTGATTTGCATTCTTCTTCCCAGCATCTATGATTTCCTGCTTCTGCTGCAGCGTGAATTCGACTCGCTTGCGCTTCTGATCGCCCATCTCCGAAAGGAAAATTTGAACAGTGTGCCCTTATATAATTGAAGGTACCGTTATGGCATAGTAAAATCATCAGGACCGAGCCTAAGTGCCGTTATACCGAGGGTGCCGTTGTGGCGAGGTGCCGTTATATCGAGGTTTGACTGTATAAGGAATTTTAGATCTTTTTTTACTTGTTAAATTAACTTTTAATAAAATTTTGATTTGGGTATTAGATAAAGTATAGGATATACTATATACTTTAACCAAAAAGAGCTATTTCAGATTTTTCGATATAACTAAACATAAAATTGACTTATTTTTAATTTGAAAAATTTTAATACCTTAATTGTTCCTAAAAAATAAATAACCATTCTTTTTATACATTTATATATGCAACATATTTTTATACATATTTTTATATTTGTATGTGCGTGTATACTTTTTTTGGCTTTTGTTCAATAATAAAAAGAATTTTTTTGTTTTTTTTGTACCCTTTTATTTGTTCAATCACCTTATAATTTTTCCATACTTTTATGATGCAATATATAATAAAAGTAAAAAACCAAAGATATAAAAGCGATATATATCAATGGTTTATTTTTTTCTAACATGTGTTTTTTCGAAATAAACTTTAAAAAAAATTCCGAATCTTTTTATTAAATTTTTATTAAATATGAAAGTTCGTTTTTTTACGATTTAAAAAATTAAAATTCCAAAAAATTTTGCAAAGCAATCAGCTGGGATTCGCCCATCGTAATGTCCTTAGCGAGACGAGTTGAGGATCCAAATAAGGAGCAGAAGCGCCGATATGAACAATCATCGTAATTGAAGAGTTACCGACACTTTTTTTGCGTTCAGCTAAACACAAAAAACTTGCGCGTTTAGCAGATTTTTTTTTGCTCATCTTCGGAAAAAAAGATCTGTTTACATATTTTAGTTTAAAAATATAATTAAAAAAAAGAAAAGCGAGAAATGAGCAAAAAAGTGAGCAAAATTTTTCTACATTTGGACACGTCCTTTAAGATTAATTTCTTTTACAAATTTGGTACTATCTTTTTTTTCCTTGCCTTTTCTTTGTGCTAGGAAAGATACCTACGCGAATACAATTTAAGCAAGGATTAAGCATTTTTGTAAACCTCAGAGTAGTGATCCATAATTACTTTTTAAAGAAATTGATTAATATAAATGTAAACGTATTTATGTAAGAATATGTTCATCTAAAGTGTTACGCGGCCGTATACTTTTTTTCCCAACCATGTACGTATATTCCAGTTAAAAATAAATTTTAGAAAACTTTTTAGCCATATGTATAGAGTTAATTTTTCCTTTTTATATTTGAAAATAATCTTCTTGTTTTTTTGTATTTATATATTATTAATATAATATCAATAACTTTTCGATATTCTGTAAACAAATTCTTTAAAGAATTGTTTTTTAATCTCTTATCAAATATGTTTTTAGTAATTTGACCTTATCGTATTTTTCTATTTTTTGAAATTTGCTTTATAATGAAGTTTGACCAAATAGGAACGAGTAAAGAACAGGTACATTTTTATAATTAATGTTTTTGTTTTTGATTTATTCCATTTTCAAATAAATTTTATTTTCTCCTAACTTATACATTAAACAAACATTTGGCTTATTTATTATCAATTTTTAATTTTCAGCTTAGTAATACCGTTGGCTGCATTGACATTTCTCACTATAAATTTGATGACACCTATCAGGAATATAATCCACGGCCACAACACGTTTTAAAGTATAATTTTTGAAACGTTTTAAAGTTTTCAGGCGAAGGATTATACTAATTTATTTAATGAAGTGTTTTATTTTTGAATAATGAATTCTATTTTTAATAATAAATAATTTACTTTCATTTATAGATGGATAGCACGGAAGTATTGTGCACCATTTCGAAATGTTAGCGCTTTTGTGTGCACAATTCTAGGGTTTTTTCCCATTTTGAAGTGGTTGCCTGTCTACTCATGGCGAAAACATTTTTCGCACGATCTTGTTTCGGGCATAACAACCGGCGTCATGTTTGTTCCACAAGGTTCTTTACTTTTTTTTTAAATGCTGCTATTGTTAGGTTGTTAGTTTTAAAATAGATTTGAAATTATTTTTAAGTTTACGAAATGCATAACTATTTAAACTCGTTTGCTTACAAATTTGAATGAATTGCGATTATTAAATTAAATTAGTGCTGAGTATTTTTTAGGAATTGCTTATTCCTACTTGGCAGGCGTCGCGCCAGTTTATGGTCTTTATTCTTCTTTTTTTGCTCCACTTTTCTACATTTTTCTCGGATGCTCACCACACGTATCACGCGGTGTTTTTTCAAGCCCCGGAATTATGATAACACATATTGTTTTATTGAGAAATAACATTTGTTTTTTTGAAGGTCCCTCGTCAGTACTTGGAATTATGTCGGGCGTCTCCAACGAACAAATACGCCAAAGCTATGCGGAAGATCTCGCGTTAAACTCGGCCTTTAACGCATCACTTAGCACTTTAGAAGATGCCACTATTGAGCAATTGCCTGACGCGATCACCGTTGCAGCAACGCTTACTTTCACTATTGGCCTCATTCAGGTGCATTGATTATTGATAATTTTTTTAAATTAGAATTAAAACTTAAAACGAATAAAAAAATACAAAAAAAAAACATCCATTAAAAAAATAAAATTTTCCAAACTTTCTAGTTTAAGCTTTGCTTGAAGTTTAAGCTTTGCTTGAAGCATTTTCAAGGGCAGAGAACGACGAAATGCATTCGAAAAAATTGGAATTTTATATTATTGTAGTTTTTTAAAAAAGACCCTGAAGAAGGTAAAACTGGCAAAATTTATTATTACCGTTGAAGTTTCCACTCAAAAATTAGCCATTATGTCAAGTTTAATGAAATTTGCAGGGAGACTGATGTTTCCTTGTTAGTCTGTCTAAGGCCAATGAAGCCTAAGAGCTAAAGCTAGGCTAAGTTAAGCCTAAAATCTGACCACGAAATGTTCGATTTCGAAATCTCAATCCCGAAATGTTCCAACTTCGACCAAACTCGCTGAAGCCAATTCGTTTTATTAGTTATTATTTTTTTTTTTTGATTTATTAATCTTATATTTTTTTTTTGAAAAATTAATAAGCATTTGTCTAAGAAGGATATTTTTTGCCTATGCAAGTTGAATAGTTAATTTAGTTGGGAATGGGTTTGGCGCGGTTGGAATTTGCGGCCGACTACTTCAGCGAGGCGCTTGTCGGTGGTTATACGCTAGCGGCCGCAATCCACGTGCTCATTTCGCAGATGGGCGTACTACTAGGCATTCCGCTCAGCAAAAGTTCTACGCCCGGTTACCTCTTTAAGGTTTCCATCATAACTGGGCAAAGGGGGGAGTCAACCCTCGTCAAAACGAATCCCCTTTCTAAAAATTTTTTTTTTATTTTTCGCCCACCCCTAGGAGACCGAGGAACTTTTTTTTTGCCAAAAGGGGGGTTTGTCATGACGAAACCGGAAATTAAACAACAAATTCTAATCAGTAAATAGGTTCGTAACGGTCATTTACTAACTCTCCATTTTGTCATTACGAACCCTTTTTTTTCCTATTTACGAACTCCCTTTTTGGTCGATACGAACCTCTTTTTAGTCATTACGAATTCATTTTTCGCAATTACAAATCGTCTTTTGACGAATTTGTATCCTGGCGCTTCGCGCCGGCAGTAAAATTTACCTTTTAAAGTGTTAACCCAAATGAAATTCTCGTAATTCTTGTAGATGATTTACGAATTGGTAATTAAACTTGCGGAAGCCAATTTGATCTCTTCGCTGGCATCCGGATTTGGCATCGCATTTCTATTAATTGGAAAGGATTATGTTAGCCCGTGGATTCGCAGCAAATCTAGCATTAAGTTTTCTCCTCCCTACGAGCTTATATTGGCAAGTATTTCAAAATATATCTTATACAATTCATTTTACGTAGTTTTTCCTTATACGTAATAATTGACAAAAAATTTTTTACTCAAAGTTTTTTAATTTATATATATATTTTAGATGATTATTGTTACTTTGGTTTCACAAAGTTTTAACTGGTCATCCAATTACGGGATAAAAGTCGTGGGCGAAGTACCGAAAGGGTTATTAATTTTCACTTTTATTCAGGGTTGCTAGGATGAAAATAAAATAAAAAAGAACGCTGGGCACGAAAAAAATATTTTGTATTGATAATTTCCAACAACAAAAAAGATTTTTCTAAAAATATCTGAATTGGTCTATTTCGTTAACTTTTCGGGTCAGATTCTTTATTCTCTCAACAATTAATACTTCTCGGAACTCCTGATCCTGTCTAAGAGGGCCATTCTTCATGGAAAAAAAGAACAAAAAGAACAGATCCCCCCAAAAAAAGAACAAATCTTTTTAAAAAGGACATCTGGCAACCCTGCTTTTATTTAAAAAAAAATTTAAAAATTTAATTTTAATGCAAAAATTTTGATTTCATTCTTACTTTTATAAAACAGATCTGTTTATTTGAAAGGCATTTTTTTCCGCAGTATTTTTAAAAGCAATTTCGATTTTAGTCTACCTATGCCGACGCTTCCACGTTTAGAGCTTATTTCATACGCTTTGCCTAACGCGGTCGCTATTGCGATGGTCACGTTGGCAATGCACTTCTCCATGGTGAAACTCTTTGCCAGCCGTATGCATTATACCGTCGACTCTGGACAGGAGCTCTACGCTATTGGGCTTGGTTCACTGTTTTCCGGCTGCTTTCCCGTCTATCCCACCTCGACGGCGCTTGGTCGATCACTGGTCATGGTCGAGAGCGGCGCAAAAAGTCAGGTATAATTTAAATTAAATTAATCGTGCATAAAATTTGATTCAACGATGAGTTTTTCTTCAAAATTTTTTAGACATTATTTATATTTAATAAAAATCATTTTTGTTTTATAAGCATGTTCCGCTTTTAGTTGTCTACCGCAATTAGTTGCATTTTGGTATTATCCGTAATACTCTGGTTTGGACCACTTTTTCGGCCTTTACCGCAGGTATATTCCTTTTTTTATTACAGTCAAACCTCGATCTAATGACACCCCTAGGGACCGAGTCTAGGTGTCATTAGATCGAGGGTATCATTAGATCAAGGTTTTCGAAATTAGCTAGCACCACTGAGGAATTTCTGTCTCAATTTCTGTCGATCAATGCACTTTATTCGCCAAAAGACTAGGGAAGCAAAAAAAAACTGTAAAACAATAAAATCGGTAATGTTTCCAATAACCTTACGCAACTCCCAAGAGCAAAAGATGACGAAAAAGCTCTTTTTTTCAACACTATCACACGAAAACAATAACCGACCAAGCGAAAAACTTAAGAATGAGTAAAAAGAAAAAACATTTTTGGTGGCAAAATTTGAACATAATGCCAAGAAAAGAAAATTTGAATTTAAAAAAGAAATTTCGTAAACCCAAGTTTACGACACCAAGGTAAAAAAATGGCTAGCTGAGCGCAATGGGTATCATTGGATCGAGGTTTGGATTCCTTACAACTGTCATTGAAAGAAGATTTTTACGTTAGGTTTTCGTCGGGACCGAGCCTAGGTGTCATTAGATCGAGGTTTGACTGTACTTTTAATTGCATTTTTATTTCATTTACTAATGATATTTCTCTCTATGTAGTGCATTCTCTCGGTAGTTGTCGTCGTGGCGCTTAGACCGATATTCCAGAAAGTGACGGAGATCCGGCAGATTTGGAAATTATCCAAGTATGACTGGGTATGCAAATTTATAAAAAATAATAATTTTTATTATTTTGAAAATGAGTAATTTAAAAAATATTTTTAAATACCTAATTTTTTTTCTGTTGGTCTTAGTTTTTTTTTATGTTTATTTTTATTATGCATCCTATCTTTTATAAATATTGATACAAAATTTGCCATCCTCCACCAATACAAGAAAATTTTTCTAGATTTATTCCGGTTTTTATTGTAATCGCCATAATAATACGTGGTTGAATGCCCATAATTTTGTTTTGCATTAACCAATTTAAAGGCTGGTAACGACGAGTTTTAAAATTATCTCTTTCGTACAACCATTTCAAATTCGTTAATTAGTGCCTTCTTAATATTTATATTATAATTGAATCCATATGTCAAATTCTCGCAAAACTCCTTTTCGATTTCATCATCTAATTTATGCGAAAAAACTAAGACCTAAAGCAATTAAGTCTAAAAAATACTAACTAGAAATCTGAACATAAAAAGTTCTAAACAAAATAGTGGCTAAAAACTTTCTGGACAATTCCACAGACATATAAGAAAAATATGCACATACCTTACAAATCGACGATGAAATTTTCTTCAAAATTATCTCTAATTAACTTTTGAAAATATTCGAAAACATCCACGTTTAATCCGACGTTTTTTTTTTGTGGCAAAGATAATATTATTTCATCTGAAAAATTTATTTTGAATCACAGTGTAGTGTGAGCAGTTGTACTCGCATCTATATCTATATATTGTGACATTAGCTCGTCGAAAAATCTCGTTCGCAGTGTTGTATTTAGTACAAGTATAACTTTTACAATTAAATTTGTATATATGATTTTCTCATAGTCATTCATTATCATTGACATTACATAATCAAAGTATTTTCTTTCCAGTTTCATAATTTCTTTTGTAAATTTTTTTTCTACAATATTATGAATTGAAAAGGCAGCATTGTTGTTTAAAATTTTTCCATTCGTTGCTATTTCGACATGTTCATTAGCATATTGCAAAGTAAATTTTTTTATGTATTTTAATTATTCGGCTCCTATAAAATTGGAAATTAAATTGAACAGTGGAACTTGACCCACTCTTTATAGGTTCGATTTTAAAACATTTTTAACGTGCAATAGACGAGAAAATCGGCTTGTACGCACAAATTTTGATCTCTTTATTCGTGAGGGAATAACGACTTCTCAATTTATTTAACAACTCTTGTCCACTTTCATTTGTTCTAATGCAATATACAAATTGTTTTCTAATGTATAGATCAGATACATTAGTATGTATTTGTCTATTAAAATATTTAAATTGTTCTAATGTATAGATCAGATACTAATGTATAGATCAGATAATATACAAATTGTTCTAATCTATAGATCAGATACTAGTGTATAGATCAGATAATATACAAATTGTTTTCTAATGTATAGATCAGATACTAATGTATAGATCAGATAATATATAAATTGTTCTAATCTATAGATCAGATACATTAGTATGTATTTGTCTATTAAAATATTTAAATTGTTCTAATCTATAGATCAGATACTAATGTATAGATCAGATAATATACAAATTGTTCTAATCTATAAATCAGATACTGATGTATAGATCAGATAATATACAAATTGTTCTAATCTATAGATCAGATACTAGTGTATAGATCAGATAATATACAAATTGTTCTAATCTATAAATTAGATACTAATGTATAGATCAGATAATATACAAATTGTTCTAATCTATAGATCAGATACTAGTGTATAGATCAGATAATATACAAATTGTTTTCTAATGTATAGATCAGATACATTAGTATGTATTTGTCTATTAAAATATTTACTTCCATATTAATGTAAATATCTGATCGATAATATTTATTTAGCAATGTTTGTACAAATTAATCATTAATTTAAATAAACAATAAGGCTTTTTTACATTTTTTACATTTTGGACCATATCGTCTATATTGATTTTCTGAATTTTAATTTTTTTTTTTATATTGTAGACAATTTGGTGCGTAAGCTTTGTGGCTACGGTTTTGACGAATGTGATTACCGGGCTTTGTATTGCCATTATTTTCACACTTTTTACGGCAATTTTTCGTATGCAATGGTATGATTTGTAGAAAATTATTAAGTCCTTTAATGCGATTATTTTAAAGGACCATGTTTTATTTTTAAATATAAATTTATTTTTTTTAAATACGAAAAAGAGAATTATGAAATGTTTTTGTATACATATTTAATTAATTTGTAATTGACTTTTAATTTTCTTCTTTAAAGGCCGGTTTGGGGGGCGAAATTTTCTCATTGCTATTTCTCACCAGATAAAGTGATTAAAAACGATGTCGGAAATGTAAACGGCGCGGATTATTGTCTTTTTCGATTTGACGCTTTTCTTCTCTTTATCAATGCGCAACGTTTCGAGAAACACGTAGGCGAGACGCTAAAAAGATGGCGGCTGCACGCAACACCATCAATTAATAATACTATACCTACAACTCCTGTTCACGAAAATGGCGTTGCGACATTGGAGAATAAAAACAGCTCTCAAAAGGTCTATTTTTTAAAGTTTTTATTATTTTTAGTCATAAAAATTGGGAAATTTTTGTACAACTTTATAAAAAACCTAAAAATTCTATGTGTTTTTTAATGAATCGATTTTTAGAAACGCTTATTCGTGTTCGATTTTGCAACCGTTACGCAAATCGATGTTGCCGGACTGGAGGCTTTGCGACGCTGCGTTATAAAAATTATATCTGAAAAACACGCCGAACATGTTGCGTTCATTAATTGTCATGGTAAATCTTCAAATTATTACGTCAAACAATCTTAAAAGCTTCAGCATTTAGATTTTTCGGAATAGAAATATTTTTTAGAATTTTTACTTGAGCCTGCACAGATCCAATTTTTGATGTGTTATTTTTTCAAATCAATTTAATTTTTTTAAAAATTTTAGTGATTTTAAATTAAAATAATACATAATCATTTTTATTTTAAGATGACTTTTTTCCTATTCAAAAATTCGTGATTTTTTGAAAGGTCTCAAAAATCACATTTAGAATTTCAATGTTCTTGTCGCGAACGCGAAGAAAATCTAATAAAATAACCTCAGTATATGTAGCTTAAGCATTAGTTTATTATTTAAACATTTGTTGGTTTCACCTCGAAATTCTTTTATTACAATGATTTGTTCACATATAATGTTCTAGAATGTTTAGCTTTAAGTTTAAGTTCAGGTTTTTGCTTCAAGAAAAAATTTTTGTGATTCGTGCATTAGCACTTTTGTTGAATAAAAAAGTATAAATTCGAAAGTTTATTAAATTCGAGAAATAAATAAAACTCGAAACACAAACAAAGTAAAGTAAATTTTGGGCAATCACACAACAATAAGCACAAGGACCATATAAAAGAAATAAGTGATTGCCACAGTTCTATTTTTTAAAATTATTTTCCTTTTGTTGTTTTATTTCTATTTTTTTTATTATTCTCGTATTTTCAGGTTGTATACATGACAGTTTATTAAGGGCTCAAATTGTCATGAATGTTCAAGATCATTTTTTCGCATCGCTAAACGATGCGTTGCGCTCATTCCGCAAATCAATTCGCTCTGTTGGGGATCCCGTTAAGAACTCTGACATATAATTGTATTATAGAATATTTAAATATTGACTTTATATAGATTTCAAACTTTATTTATCTTAAAACATTGAATATTGTGTATTTATTTAATGTTCACTTTTAAGTTGCATCTTTTTACGCTTTTAATTTATATGTAAATTTCTCTGATTTAACGTTCAAGAAATAAATTTGTTAAAGTCATAGAGTAATTGAAAAGTATTAAAAATTGATTTTTTTTGCTACGACTAAGCATCGCAGACACGAATGCTAAATTCAGTTGGTACATTAAACTTTCCTCATCACACCAATTCATTCAAATTACTCTTAAGTAAGAGGGGCAGATAGTGTGGTTGTTACAAACCGCGTTGCAGATTCTTGAAATTACTGCTGAAGTACCAGCTGATTCTCTATCACCAACGGTGCTTTTTATCATTCGTCAGAACGACTTGCAGCGACATTTAGCGGATTACTTTTATAATATTTTTATGACTATGTATATACCTTGCATTATAAATTTAAGCTGTGCTAATTAACTGTTTTATCTCCATCAAAATTTACATATTTCCACAAATTTTATAATAATAAATTACACAAAAGGAAATATTTATGTTTACAATATGTAGTAAATGTTTCAATTTGTAAATTTCAAAGCACAATAAATTAAATAATTTTTGACTGGCAAGTAGAAAAAAATTGTATTAAAGTAGTAAGTATATATTATAATTTAAATTGCTAAAATTATTGCATTTTATATTAGCCAACTTTAATTGTTTAATCAAATTATTTTCACTTCATTTTAGAATAACCAGCAATTTCAAATGTTGGAGGCTTTAATAAAATATGCATGCACCACATTCCTTCATTAGGACCGAGGTTTTCATTTGTGTGCTAGAAAAAATTTCGTTGTTAAATGATTTCTTTTTGAATGGTCGAGAGTCACCATTGATTATATATTTAATTAGCTATTGAATCCTATGCAATACATCGGCAATACTTAAGCGAGCATCATGACGTTTAGCTATTCCAAAAGTAGAGCTATCCAATCGGTCAAATGGCCTCTTTGCAAGTATCGGAATTTTTTCAGGTTGAGACAGCATGTCTAAACATGAAAATATTTTAGTTTGATGCATTATTTATTAGCTAAATATTTTTTTTGTTAGCTAAATATTTATTAGCTAATTATTAGCTAAATATTTATTAGCTAAAAATTCTTTCTGTCAATGAAATTAAAATGAAAAAAACCTATATACATGCATATTAGTATATAGATATTTAATAAGTTGCTATATTTGATAATTTTTTTGAATTTTTAAATTTAATTGAAAAGTTTCATTATTAAACTTATGTTGTTTTTTAAAAATTACGTCAGTTTTCTTTTCTATAATTAATGGAAGTTAATTTTTCGATTTTTGTTGGATAGCTTCAGGAATTATATACAAAGAAGGAAAGTAACAAAAAATAGAAAATTTATTAAAAAATGAAATATAAAATGATGCTATTTTCGCACGCAAAACGCATTTAATTTTTGGAAAAAATCAGAAATGTAAAATTCATATGAAAGAAGCATAAAATAATGACAAAAAAAATTGATTCTTGGGAGTTAAATATTTTCGCATATATATCACCTTTAAAAAGCCATCTTGACTTAAATATTACACTACGAGACACAATAGCGAAATCGAAAAATTCATTCATTTTTCAATATTATTGCCGATTTTTTTAAATAAAAAATGTCGATTGTGACTCATAAACATTAAAAAACGTGAAAATAAAGGTATTTGTTCGTTTTAAAGCAAAACGTTAAAATTTTAAATTTCATTTCAGCATTTTCTTATGTTTTCAAAAAGATAAAAAAAAATTCCAGATGACATGAAAAATCAAAAGAAATCGAAAAACATTACAATACAAAAATATTAAAATGATTATAATATTAAAATGAAGAAAATATCACGGGAATTTGCATAAAGTAATGTTATTTGTAAAATTATAGAAAGTTAAAGATGATAGAGAAAAAGTAAAAAGGCTAATAAAAATTATTATTTCCATTTTTCGTCATAAAATATTTAACTGCGAAAGTCGGAATCACAAACAACATGAAACAACAAATAAATGAAATGACTAATATGCAATTGATTACAATGGATCCGAGTGAGCGGTACAACAACAACAAAAATGTACAGCAAATCTAAAAGGCATGGAATAGCAAATGAAAGCGAGAAAATTGAAGTTATTTTTTTTTTCAAATTTTTGTACTAACAGAGGACATATAAAATCTATAGTTAGGAAAATTTTTGGCGTTTATTTCTTAATAATTGTTTATAGAAATATAATTAATTACGAATTTATTAATTACGTTTATTTTAGGCGGTAAAATCAAGAGTTGGAAGAGTATTGTCACAATGGAAAAAACACTCAAGAAAAAGACATTTGTAACTATCGTCATCGTGTTAGCATTTTATATTACAGGTTGGAATATTGTGGTTATATTTGCATAATTTCAAAATTGTACTAAAAATGAAAATAAATATAATCCACTTATAGTATGTCTTTCAATAAAATGTCAAGATTGCCAAGAGCCTGATTGCAAAAACACAAGCGTATGCAATGCATCATTTTGTACATTTGGTTTGAAATCTTTATTTACATGTTCCAAAAAAAATTTAACTACGTTTAGACAATTTGTTTTTGTATTATGAAAAATATCCTAATATTTAGTGGAACAACGGCCAATAGGAGGCGGAAAAAATACTAGTGAGACTACATACCGGTGCACAAATTATAATAACTTAGAATATCCAGGATATAATGTTACACCACCTAACAACATGAATCGATGCATCAATACGTTAATAATTATTCTTAGAAATAAAAAATAATAAAAATGAATATAAATAAATATAAAAAATTCTATATTTGTAAACATTCACATTAACTAATTTCCTACTTCATTAATAATTTTTAGCACAAATGGTAAATTTATCTATGCAATGATGATCTGTAATTCAGAAGACTTCTGTAATTTTGACAAAAAGTGCGCAATCGATCTGCCCCCTACGGCATCGTCCAAGCCAACGTCGGGCTCGGAAAACGCAGCCACTGTTGTATCAATCAGCATTATTTCAACTTTTGTATTATTGTCGCTGAGCGTATTTATGTAATACCCAAATATAATGTAAAACATTGTTTTAGTAATCTAATTGATATATACATACAACATACATTTGCATATTTACTATTTATATTCATTTAAGTTTTCAGTTAGTTCCAACATGATTCAATTTATGTTTTACCAAATAATTTTAAATAATTTTAAATTATTTGGTTAAAAAGGAGTATTTGATTAATTTTATGTAAGTGATTAAAGAAAATTTAAATTAGAAATTAAATTTATATTCATATATAAGATTTGTATAAATAAATAAAATTTATTTAATGTAGTTATTTGTCGATTAATTTTTATAATTTTTTTAAAAAGATGGAGAGACATTTGAGAATTTTTCAATTCTGATCGTTACCTTTAAAAATTACTGATAATTACTGATAATTTTCAATATAACTATTTGATTCAGAATTTAAATAAAAGTTTTTGAAAAAAGTTATAGTTGAAAAAGTTCAAAAAATTCAAAAAATAAATTGTGACTACTTTTTTGTCTAAAAAATCCGTAATTAAATTCCGAATCTAATAGCTATTATTAATTTCTTAAAAGTACTGTTATGGTCCTTAAAAAGTTAATCAAAGTTAAAAAATCCGTTATTAAAATTATTATTTATTTAATAAAAAATATACCCAAATTAAATTCGAAGCCAGTATCTTCTTCTGGTTCGATATGAACTGCTCGTTTTCCAAGCATAAATGGTCCATCTTCAAGACGATCAAATGCACGTCGTTTTCGACTCATTAAACCTAGAAACGCGTTATCGTCGAGGCGATCAAAAGCTCGTCTCCTTCTGCCGTAAAACGTGTCTTCATCATCCGTGAACCGTTTAGAAAGTGCCTAAATTAACGAGATTGTAACTTAAACTACAAATTCACCTTTGTAATTATTAAAAGTACTATCAATAATTATTAATATGTTTAAAAATTACGTTGATTTTTTATTTAGCATTTATAATTTACAGATTTATATTTTTAAATATTAAAAAATGCGGCTCATTGTTTATTTTTTTATGTATCTATTATTTATTTTTAAACACAAATTAAAAAAATATTGAAATCATTTTTATTATTAATATTATTTTACCTTTTAAAAATGCATGAATTTAATATATAATTTCATAATGTACCTCAAAATCAAACGGCGATACATCAAGTCGATCAAAAGCTCGTTTTTTTGTGCTGACGAATTGAGGTGCATTATGTTTTATGGGATCGTTCAAAAATTTAGTTCTTGTACTAGAATTAAGTTTAGCTTAATTATTAATATATGACATGTTAATTTAATTTTTTAAAAATTCAACTTTTGCAAATTTTTTTTATAATATAAATAATTTTTTATTATTAAATGTTTCTTTTCACACGTTAGTGAGTAGTAAACTTTTCTTATTCATTTATTTTCTTATTAAAATAAATGCATATTTATTTTCACTTTTTAATTTTAAATTCATGAGAAACATTTTTTGACATGTTATGGCTTGCTGCGACATTTTTTAGTTTAGAAATAACTCTTTCTTTCATTATCCCCCGCATTCACTGCTCTCAAATATTAAATTTTTCATCTTTTTTCTTTTTCCTTCTTTTTTTCTTTTTTCATTAATTTTCAATTTTCAGAATTGAATTGGGCCAATATTTTTTTTTGGAAAGAACACGCGGACACATATTTTACAATGACGAAGATATTAAAAAAAGTCTGTTGTATAAAAAATATTTATAAAATATATTAAATAACATAATTGGTTGTACTAAAAATAAATCTAAACCTAATAAAGTTTTTAAGGTGGGATTGAAAAAATATTATGTCATTGCTCTAATATTATCAAAAAATAATATTAAAAAATATTATAGGCACATAGAATTATTTTTTAATTACTAAAATAAATTAATATATTTGATACAAAGTCTTATTTCGTAAATACTCACTGTAATAAAGAAACATGATCAGTAGGCGAGACCACCATAAATTGAGGATAACAGAAGCCAGTCTAAATTTTTTTACTTTTACATTATTTTTACACATTTTAATTTGTAAAATTTAAAAAAATGGGATTATTAAAAAATGATTATTTATTCTACCTGCAAAAACATTAATAACGTCAAAAGATAAAAAAGTAGCATGTGAAATGGAGAGCCAATTGACGTTATTCTCAGAGAATCATATAAACCTCTTCTACATTTTTTTGTATTTATAAAATAATTATTATAGTTGAGCATATGTCTCCTGTCTACTACTCGTCTTATAGTTTCGGCGGGCTTATTGCCATCAATTTTACTACTGCTTTCAATAATTTTCATAATAAATTAATAGATTTTTGTATTTTCCCAATTATTTGAGTATCACGATGAAAACGGCACAAAATTATGAAGTTGCAATTAGATTCTAATTTTTAGTTGATATAATAAACACACTATTGTAAGTACTCTAAATCACGGCGTATAGGTATAGGCCGATGCCGTTCGACGGATTCTTGAATAATGACTTGGCCATCATTCTCTTATAAACAAAACTAAGCTTTTATAAACAAAACTAAGCTCATCATTTTTAGGCTACAGCTTGGGTCTGCTTTAATAAAGGTATTAATCAAATATTATGTTTAACAGACACAATACAACAAAATAAAGACCAAGTCAGTATTCAAAAATCCGTCGAACGGCCCCGGTTTATATGCTGGGATTTAGGGAAATATATGTACATGGAAGTATGTTTTACTGTAAAAATTTTTAAAACTATTGTTTATCAAAAAGAGATGAGGTCTCTTTTATTATGTCCTAAGGGAATTTTTCGTTATAGTTTTAACAAAAATCCATTATTTTCATAGTGTTATTTCAAAAAAGCTGGTCCTGTTATTTATAATGTATATTGAAAATACTTTAGAAATTAAAAATACATATATATTTTTAAGATAATTCAAGCCTTAAATTTTTTCCTTAACTTAATACAACTGGTGCGTGCGTCTAAAAAATTCTAAAACTATAAATTTGTATATAAATTTGTGTAACTTTGTTTACAAAAACTAGGTCATCTGTGTGTGTGTCTTGCTAAATTAAAAATTTATTTTTAGTATTTTCCGGATATAATAATTATTATAATGCATTGAACTGCCACTTATAAAAATTTAATGATAAATTAAATAAAATTTCAAGTATTTTAAATGGGGACATAATTTTAATTCAAAATTATAAATTTCATTAAAAACATACAAAAGCAGCTGAAATTAAATGCTTAACTGTAAATAATTAAATGTAAGTGGATCGTAGTTTTTCACGACTTTTATAATTTTTCAATTAGCCATTTAAACAAAGTTGATAAATTTAATTCAAACAAAGTTAAAATTTAATAAACAGAATATGTATTGAAAAATAAACTTAAAAATTGTAATAAATCTATAATGCAAAAAATTAATTAATAAATGATAAATAAATGATTAGGTCTTAATCTTTTCAATTTTTTCAATCCAACAACTTTTTAAGTATAATAACTTTGAATTAAAAATTAAAACTAAAAAAATAATAAATGTTAAAAAATTAGATAATAAATTTAGGAAAAAAATAAAACTAAAATTTATAATAAAATTTAAATGGAAACGATACTGCTAAAATATTTAAATATATATATATATATATATATATATATATATATATATATATATATATATATATATATATATATATATATATATATATATATATATATATATATATATATATATATATATATATATATATATATATATATATATATATATATATATATATATATATATATATATATATATATATATATATATATATATATATATATATATATATATATATATATATATATATATATATATATATATATATATATATATATATATATATATATATATATATATATATATATATATATATATATATATATATATATATATATATATATATATATATATATATATATATATATATATATATATATATATATATATATATATATATATATATATATATATATATATATATATATATATATATATATATATATATATATATATATATATATATATATATTGCAAAAAATGTTCATCAATGTGCGTTTTTTTATTTTTAAAATGTTTATTTAAGCTGCTTTGTTTTATTGTTGTTAGGCCATTCTTTATTCTAAGTACACAACCCTTTATTCTATTTAAATTTTTTTATCTGGTTTTAGAATATTATTGAAAATAATGATAAATTTTTTTACATTTAGTAGTAATCAGTCTGTAATGTATTTTTTTAAAATTATCAGATTTCTATACAAACTTATAGAAAACTTCAATAAAGGAAAAATTTTTATTTAACAATAAAAAAAATAAAAAAAACAAAACAAATATAATCAACTTAAAACACTAGTTGCTAAAATTTCTTATCATTTTTATATTCCCTTTCAATATAAAGAAAATGATTATTTACCATTCATCAAAATGCTCAATTTCAAAGCCTAAATACATCGACAAAATACGCAAATAAATAATTAATGAATAACAAGAAAAATCTCCCAAGTAAGGTATTTTTCGTATGTTCAATATTAATTACGGCCAAAGAATGATAAAAAAACTAATACGATAAATCGCAAAATTTATTTAATTTTATTTTACAAAATAATAAAAATAATACAATATTGTTTTAGTTCTTTTAAGACTAGCTTGACAAATTAATAGCAATTTAAAGAAAAAATTCTTAATAAATAAAATTTTAGTAAAAAAAGGCATTTTACATTAGCAAATAACTTACTTTGGAAAAAAAAAATTGAAAATTTAACCAAATAAAAAAAAGAAGTCTAAACAAAAAGTCGCTGGGGCGTCAAAAATGAAGTATATGACACAAAGAAATTATAAAAAATTTTAATTTAATAAGACAAACACATTTTTTCAAAACATACATTTTTTTAAAAATATGTCCCAAAGAGTAATTTTAAGTTTGTAATCTTCTTAAAAACACAAGTTTTTATAAAAAGAAGAAAAAAAAATGTCCTCCTCCTTCTTTTTTAAATGCATTTGAACAAACAGCATAAAATCGAAAAAATAATGCTATATTATTATTAGAAAAAATGTACAAATAACGAAAAATTAAATTAGGAGTGAAGTAATTTTGGAATTATCTATGGTAATATTTGTTTCTAAAAGATTACATTTTGTTCATTTAAATTTTAATACTTATACATGTATATGTATGAATTTCTATATAATATTTTTTACAGTTAATTTTACGCTTATTTTAAAAAAAGGATTAACCGATTTTTAATAATAACAAAACGAAAGACACTTTTACACAAATTCTAATAATAATGTATTAATTAGTAATAATTATAAAGAGTAAGTACCAACAAAACAAATCACTTAAACAAAATATGGATTATTTACATAATAAATGCTAATCGTGAGGCTCAACAAGTCCTGCTTTAAGAAGTCCCTCGGTTTTTTGTACCTTTTCTAATTTCGAAATATGAAATTTATTATTTACAAAGAATTTTAAATGTTGACAAGATAATCTATTTGTGAAAATATAAGCTTTGAAGACAAGGAATAATAATCTTAAAAATCTTTTTTTTTATGTTTGATTAAACTTTAAATATGATATTTTAGTAATATCACTAATATCGCATTGAAACTAAAATTTATAGCAAAGTTTATACTAAAATTTTTAATAAAATTAGTGGGCTATTATATTTATGTAGCAATTTGTTTTTATTTCTCACAATAAAATATTTATTATAAGCAATTAATAAGTTCTAATTATTAATCAATGTTTCTAAAAAGCTGCTTCCAAAATTAAAATATTGTAATCATTTTTATAATACTTAATTTAAATTTTTATATCATCTACAAAAATTTAAATTTTTACTTTTTAGAAAAAAAAATCCAAAATATTCTAAACCAAGAAAAAAAAACAACGAAAAATCATTGTAGTACTTTGAATAATACGGCTATTGGTTAATTTAAATAATTTTTAATTTTTATTCTAAAAGTTTGATTGAATTAAAATAATATAGTGAATTATTAAGTCGGCAAAAAAGTATTTTTCGACATTTATTATAAAAATAAAACTACAACAAGAGATATTATCCATCATAATCTCATGGTCAATATTCATAAAAAAATGGATGCTCCTCGAAAAGAAACCCGGCCAGATTTGATTTAAGAAATTTAAACTGCCAAATTTTTGCAACCTTGAAGTTTTTGTCTCTATTTCAGCTACGGTTTATTATAACAGCTCGAAGTTATGAGAGATAAAAATTTTTTTGGGCTATTTGGCGGTATAAAAACGACTCTTGTATCTGACATATTAACCGAGTTACACACAAATTTCCATTTTAGACCTTAAAATTTTTGAATACCTCGATACTCTCATATTTTTAAAATCATTCTTTTTTATTATGATAATATTAATTAAGATTAAAAAAAGCTAAAAAATTAATTTCAAAAAGATTGCTTCAAAAAGTACATTTTTATTGCAAATTCGGCACTTTTCAATTTTGGTAACATCTTAATAAATTAAGGGTGGCTCGGGGCCGGTATTTTTTGGTCTGAGCGGCCCGTCAAAATAAAATAAAGCCCGGCCCGACCCGGAAAAGTTAGGTCCTGGCCGGTCGGTCAGTTTTGGTCCATGTTTTGGCCCTACATAAAATTTTAGACCGCCCGGAAGACCAGCAAAAAGATGGAGAATGATGATGGAAAAGCGCATAGGACCTAATTGGAGACAATTAGCAGAAGACAGAAAACAATATAAGCGGCGATTGTATGA
Source organism: Bradynema listronoti (assembly GCA_024678965.1). Taxonomy (NCBI): domain Eukaryota; kingdom Metazoa; phylum Nematoda; class Chromadorea; order Rhabditida; family Allantonematidae; genus Bradynema; species Bradynema listronoti. The sequence continues at coordinate 3,114,772 of JANLNO010000012.1, forward strand.
TCCACCCTGGGATAACAACGTGTAACACGGATCTACAAGTGTTCAAGTGTTCAAACTAAATAATAAGCTTTAAAAAATTTTGAATTTTTTCTTTAAAAATACTTTTTGCTTAAACTCCTTTGAATTATATCCTAAATCCTAATTTATAATATATATTTCTCAATATAGTAATAAAAAGAGTAATACAAACACATTGCAATTAAATAAAAAATTAAAAATATAAATACATAATAAAACAAAATAAAAATAAAGAAATATATATAAAAATAATAGCTAGAAGAACCAAATAGACCGATACAAATAGACCGAAACAAAGTTAAAGAGTTTTTAATATTAAAAAAATAAATGTTTTTTTACAAAAACTATTCTAAAAACGTATTTTTATTTTGTTGTTGTTTTGATGTTTTGCAAAATGTAAAAACTAGACATAATGGCGTATAAAGAAATAAATAAACAACCATTATAATAATCGTTTCCTCATAAAATGCGTTAGGGCCTTGAAAAATTGCTAGAGTGCATAGAGGAATAAAATATCGTGCATATAAAAAAAAGTTAACTGTTCTAAAAGAAATACAAAAACTATAAAGGATGTTAATTTCCAGTATTTTTTTTAATAACAATAATTTATTACGATAATTTGCGAAATTATTTTTTTAAGAAGTTCAAAATACTTAGACCCTATAGACAATAAATTTAAAAAATTCTTTAGGAAAAAATAGTTAATTTTCCAATTTTCCAATTAAGCTCTCCAATTAAAGTGATCCAAAATATTTTGTCCGCGTCAAAAAAAAGGCGCGTGACTAAAATTGCCATAAAAGTTTTATTTTAATAGTTAGAGAGTTTTAATAAGAAGCATTCGATTAGGGACTATTTTAGCTATCTAATACTTTTTAAATCATGAAAATCTATCCAGTCTCAAGGATTTTATAATAAATTCTCTTTTTCAAAAAAAAGTGATCCGGTGCAATTGGCTGCCACTGCCACTGTATGTATAGAAATTTTACTTATAACGTACGTATTGTTTTTGTTATAACTTTTTATTTAAAAATCAATTTTCAAAATTCTTTTTGCATTGGATTCACAATCTCCTTAAAAAATTTTGAGTACCAAAATTAACAATTTTGATTTATAATTTCGTAACAAAGTTTTTTGTTACTTTTTCAAAAATGATTTTGACTCAATTTTACTTACTTTTGATTCATGGAAAAGACGTAAAAAATTTGCGATCAATTATAAAATCCGGTAATCGAAACCAATATCAATAAGTTTGATACAAAAAAATTCGGGATTATTCCAGAATAGGCCGTTCAAATCAGAATAGGAGATCAAAGTATTCCAACAATTTTTCATTCATTTAAAAAAACATTTAAAAAATACAATTTTATGTAATTTTCAAATTATTGAATATATATTGTTTACGAATCTCAAGTAACATGCATGTTCGAAAATTTTTTCATAGTTATGCAATCTTTTGAAGATATATTGAAATAAATATGTTCAAAAAATTATATGACGGACGTCTTTAAGATGTTTTAAAGCCTATTTTGGCTTGGAAATGAATTTCATTAAAAAAAGATTTTTTTATAAAAAAATTTATATTCTTGGATCGCAGAATAGGCGGTCAAAGTATTCCAATATACACATCTATTAACCGCCTATTCTATTCTGACTTGGATCGCCTGTTTTGTCATGGACCGATTATTCTGGAATAGTCCCAAAAATTCTGAAGGAATTGTGAATCAAATGCAAAAAGAATTTTAAAAATCTGTTTCGAAATAAAAAAAAAGTAATTACAAAAACAAAACTGGACGCGAAATTTGACCACCCGTATTAAAAACAATACAAATAATGATTATGTATTGATAATAAAACAACAAATGACATAATTTTGAAATTAATTATATTTGAAACATTTTATTTTGTAGAAGATAATCCGTTATAAAAACGAGACTTTTTATATTTGACATAAATTTTTAACTTATGCTTATTTATTATCTCTGTTCTGTAACTAAGGAACATTACAATTGAAAGTGCTTTTTTTAATCCTCTTTTCGCTTTATATTTTTTTGTTTCAGTTTCATAAAAGTGGACACAAAATTTGGACTTTAACGGATCCAATACAGCAGAATGAACTCATTGGCGCCAATTTAAATTTGGCTCAAAACATCCGGCCTTATACACGCGAAATTAGAGTACCTTTTTAATATTTTATATTTTGTATTTATCTATTTTGACATTTAATATTATATATTTTATATTTATCTATTTTGACATTCAACAGTTTGTATTCAAACGTCATTGCAATCAAAATAATTCATTTTTACGAAGTTCTTTGAAATTATAAAACTGTTAGCTCATTTTTAATATTCCGTATTGTATTAGGTCTACAACAAAGTATTTTCCATTTTTTATGGAACGACTATAAAAGTTTTTGTAAAATAAGTTTATCTATCTGAAAGGGCATTTTCTTGAGAATATTATGATACAAAAATTATTTGTAATACCTCTATTTTTGGGGCAAAAATTTATATTTATTGAAATATATACCAAAAATGAAAATTTGCAATAAAAACGTACTTTTTGAAGCAATCTTTTGAAATTAATTTTTTTAGCTTTTCTTAGGCCTAAAAAAGAATGATTTTGAAAAGCTTTAAAATTTCTCATATGCCGATGGGAGTATTGAAATACTCAAAAATTTTAAGGTCTAAAATGGAAATTTGTATGTAACTCGGTAAATATGTCAGAAACAAAAGTCGTTTTGGTACCATTAAATAGCTCAGAAAAATGGCTTTCTATCTCCCATAACTTCGAGCTGTTATAATAAACCGTAGCTGAAATAGAGACAAAAACTTCAAGGTTGCAAAAATTTGGCGGTTTAAATTTTTTGAGTCAAATCTGGCCGAGTTCTTTTTATTTTTTTCATGAATGTCGACCATGAATCACGATGGATAATAACTCTTGGATTAATTGAATCTTGTAGTTTTGTTTTTATAATAAATGTCGTTCCATATAAAAACGGAAAATACTTTCTTGCCGACCTAATACTTAATAAAAATAATAAAGTTCCTCAATGTATATAGAAATTTTTAAGGTCAATTCTAAATGATATTATTTGTATATTTTCACTTCATTTCTAGTCATTCATTTCATTCATTATTTTTCAATCATCTATTATTATTATTTTGATGCTGAAGGAAACAACATGCGACATGTTCAGTTAATTTTTACATCGAATCGTCTGTACACACGACCTCCAGGAAAAGAAAAATTGACAAGCGCATTTTAACAGGCTGTCGTCTAAATTAGCAAGAAATGGACGCCTTTCATTTTTGTTTGTTTTTAGCGTTTAAAATTTAAAGTGAAATTACATTCATTTCCTCATTTGACAAGTTTTACTTTTAAAATAGGTTTGATTTAAAAAAAACAGAAAACTAGAGATAATTTATAAATGCAATTGTTTAATCAAAAATGACCAAAGATGTATTATATTTTTTCAATGTATCATGAAAAAGTCGTTGATTTCCGTTTCATGTGATTAAAATTATAGCTAATTTCGAATCTATTTTTTGTCTTTTTGGAGTAAAATTCTACATGTATCGAATATAACCTGTATCAAAACAAATATTAACAATTTGATATGTCTCTTTAATATAAAAAACAAAAAAAGTAAGTACATTTTAAATTTTAATTGTACATTAAGCTTAATTATAATAACAAAATAAAAAAAATAACAAAATCTGAAGAAAAATGGAATGAAATATACAAAAAATTTTGTAGTAAAAGTTGTAAAATCGTAAGGTGTAAAATGCATACATGCAAATGCAAATATTAAATTATGTAAAATCTAAAAAAATAGAGAAATTAAAATAATAAATTTTGTTTTCGTAAAAAATTATGAAATTCATCTGCACAACAACATCAGATATTAAAACCGTTACTATTCAAATTATAAATAATAAAATAAAGGCCAAAATGTTCTTAAAAAAGTGGAGATAAAATAAAAAGTATTTTATTTATTTGATATATGTATTTATTTTTGTACGACTGCCTGCCAATAATTAATAACAATTAGTTTTATGTATTTATGTATTAGGCTAAACTAAAAGTTTTTTCATTTTTTATTAAAAATTAAAATCGAATATTAATTTTATTGACCTTGGCAAAAGCATGAAGATGTTATACAACTGATGTCTAATAAATATTGGGGGCAATCTGCGAGTACTCATTGATGGATCTATAGTTATTACGAATTGCTTCAGAATTTATTGTTCTAGGTCGTTGCTGTTGAATTTTTTGAACCAATCAATTTACAATCTGAGAACACATTGTCACTTGCAACTTAGCATATCTTCTTTGCTGCGGCAATTGCTTTACAGCCTAATTAATAAAAAAAATTGAAGCTCAGCATGATAGTTTGGAGAGGTTTTATCGAAGATTATGTAGGCTTTAGTGTCATCAGCAAAAGATTTAATTTAAACTTTTTGAAAATTAGTGTTTTTAAGTATATCATGCAGGAATTATTAGGAAAAATACAAAGTTAAATTCTCATTTATAATAAAATTTAAAACGTTTAATATTGAATTAAAACTAAATTCAATAAAAACATAAAACATATATATAATTCCTAACTTCAAATGTTAATTTTTTTTACATATATAACTCAAAATAAAATTTAATAAAATATTGTAACAGCAATAATAATATACAGAAATGTTCCTATATGTGTTAACTCCTATTTCTTGCCTTTGTTTCATAAATTATATTTTATATTTATATGCTATTAATCTCATAATTTTAGATTCGTTGCATATTCATTCGGCACATTACCAAATTGAAAAATGTGTTTGTAGAATACTCATATAATATAGGCAAATAAATTTTATAAATGGTTTAGAATAGGCATACTTTTTTAAGATGTTTGTCATCAACATTAAATTTTTATATTTTCGAGTACGGACATCTTTAAGCATTTAGTAAAGAATGTCTTGTTTTATTTGAAATAAAGTTGACTTTGAATTAAAATTAAATTTGAAATAATAGTATACTTTCAATAAAATTAAGTATTGCAACAATAGAAGGAAATTGCTATGAAAATACCCAAAATATCGACAAAAATAACTTAAATGGTAAAAATAAAATTCCATCTATTTTAAAATTTTGATTTTCTAATTTCTAGGCATTTTTAATGCAAATGTTTAATTTTTTAATTTTTATTGTTATTTTATTTCAGTTCATTTTTATTTTTATACATTGCTATTTTTTAGCTTCATTTTCTATTTAATTTTTCTTGCTTAAAGGTGGCATTTTTAAATTTAAAAAGTTTGAAACATATGTGTATGTATATTATTGCATTTCTCTCCTATTGCTTATACATTTCGAATGCGATATATGATAAAATTGCAATATATTAAACATTAGAATATTAAATTATTAAAAATAAAAAAAGTGCGATCTTCTTTCAAACAAATTCATCATAAAATTTACATTTTTTATTTTATATAAAAGTATAATACATAGTAGGAAAAAAAATTGAAATTAAAGGTGAATATTACCTCAAAAAAATGTGAATATTATCTTAAAATATTTTACTTTTTTGTTTACTATAATTTAATGAAATTTTTTCTTCAACAAAAAAAAGATTATAAAATAAAATTTAATAGATGTTTATTTTTCAAAGCTTTTATAGTGATTCAATCTGTCATAATTTTTTTAGATTGAAGGCTTATTCAAAAGCATGTAATATGAATCTTCAAGTATTCAGTTTGAATAATTTTATTTTTTGTTATTTGTTTAAAAAAATTATGTTAAGAATGAAGAAACCTTTATCTGTTGTTTAAGAATATATTTTTTTAATTTTTATAAAGACTTACAATAATTATAAAAATTATCTTAAAAAATGTAGTTTTTTTATAATTTAAAACTTAATACATATTAAGTGTGCAAATATGAAAGTTCGTTTTTTTACGATTCAAAAAATTAAAATTCCAAAAAATTTTTAATTAAACTTTTATTAACAATAACAATCATTATTAACAACAACATTATTCCAATTTATGGGCAACTTATGGATTCCATCAAAAAAAAATTTCAGTTGTTTTGACGCAATCCATTCATCGAGCCATTTTCGCACTTTTTCTTGTTTTGTGAACTTCTGCTCCGCAAATCCGTGAGCCATTGATTGAAATAAGTGATAATCCGACGGAGCGATGTCAGGAGAATAGGGCGGGTAGGGTAAGATTTCCCATTTCAGTTCTTTTATGGCATTTTTGACTGGTTCTGCAACATGAGGTCTGGCGTTGTCGTGATGCAATATTGGGCACTCGTATCTTGTGATCCATTCTGGTGGTTTTGTTGGAACCTTCTCTCTTCAGATTGATTAATTGCTCTTTATAACGAGCCTTCGTAACAAATTCGCCAGGTTTGAGAAATTCATAATACAAAATACCCTTCTGATCCCACCATACGCAGTCCTTTTTGCTCAGGTCAAAACCGCTTTCTCTGAACCTCTAAAACCACTTTTGACAGGCTTTGGTAGTAATCGTATCTTCGCCATAAACTTCAGCAATCATTTTGTGAGAATCGGCGGCACTTTTCTTCCAGTTAAACATGAATAAGAGAACTTCCCACAAATGCTTTTTTGTTGACGCTTTGGTGGTCATCTGTAAAACTGTCCTAAAATTTTACATGCAAACTTTTTTTAAAAATTCAAGAAGCATTAGATAGGTCTTTAAACACTCTACACGATAGATACAGACAAATGTCTTGAAAAAAAGTTTATTCATGAAAAAATATTAGACAAAGTAAAACAAACTTTCATATTTGCACACCTAATAGTATAGCTTTTTTGGTACTTATGAAGTTTCCTCCATATAACTATTTTTAGGATTTAGACTAATGGGTTTTGGGTAAGACTTAGGGTTACCTTTAGACTAAGCCTAAGGTTTAATCCAAAAGCACCAAAAGCATAAGCTTAAGTTTAACATAAAGCTATATCATATTGACTTATATATAAACGTTGTTAATTATATAATATAATAAAAATTCCAAAATATATTTACTTTTAAAAAATAAAATATTTCTTACAAAATTTATTAATATACGTATCCTACTTATCGCTTATAAATTTTCATTTTCTATTAACTTACACCTGTCAAATTCTATAATAGAAATGCCAAAAAATTTGAAAAATAAAGCGTTAAATATTAAGAAAAATGCTAAAAATAAAGTGAAAAGTATTGGTAAATAATTTAACGAAATTACTTACGATAAATATAGTAAATAGAATTTAAAATTAAAAAAAATATTTTAATATTAATAAAAATTAAATTTAAATTTGTCCAAAAAAATTTTAGAAAAAAATGTTGAAAAATTCCATTGAAATATTAGGTGTAGAAGTATGACTCCGCCGTTTGGTTATTTTGTATTAAAAATAAAATTTTTGCAATTTCTGTTCTTTTTATCTGAAAGACCGTTAAAAACGCTATTTATTTCTATATTTTCATATGTTCAAAATATTTATAACGGTTTTTATAGAACTTCAAAGATGAACACTTTTACACCAGAAAAACGACATTTGCGGGAGGCTCTTCTTTTTATGTTTCATTTGAGTAAAACTGCCGCTGAAGCTCATCAGCATGCAGCAGCTTACGGTGATCGTGCCTTGTCTGAAAGAACTTGTTGTGAATGGTTTCAACGTTTCAAAACCGGAGATTTTGATGTTGAAGACAAAGCACATGGAAGGCCACCCAAAAAATTTGAAGATGAAGATTTGCAAGCATTGTTGGATGAAGACGATGCCCAGACGCAAGAACAGTTAGCCGAGAAGTTGAGTGTGACTCAGAAAGCAGTTTCTCTTCGTTTACATCAAATGGGAAAAATCCAAAAAGAAGGAATATGGGTGCCATATGAACTGACTGAACGCAACATGGAGAAGCGAAAAACCACTTGTGAAATTTTGTTGGAAAGACAGAAAAGGAAATCTTTTTTGCATCGCATAGTGACCGGAGACGAAAAATGGATCTATTTTGACAATCCGAAGCGCAAGCGATCGTGGACAGATCCAGGACAACCAGCAAAATCGACTGCAAAGCCAAACATTCACGGAAAGAAGGTTTTGCTGTGTATTTGGTGGGATCAGCAAGGCGTTCTTTATTACGAACTCTTGAAACCCGGTGAAACAGTTACTGCCAACCGTTATCAACAGCAATTAACGCAATTGAGCGAAGAATTACGCGGAAAGCGACCGGAATGGGCCGCAAGACACGACAAAGTGATTTTGTTGCATGACAACGCCCGACCACATGTTGCAAAACCGATCAAGGACACCGTAGAACAATTGAAGTGGGAGGTCTTACCCCACCCGCCTTATTCTCCAGACATTGCTCCATCGGATTATCACTTGTTTCGATCGATGGCACATGGTCTTTCACAGCAGCGCTTCGCTAACTACGCCGATGTTAAAAAATGGCTTGATGACTGGATCGCGTCAAAAGAACAAAAATTTTTCTTTAATGGTATTCATAAATTGCCTAAATTATGGGAAAATGTTGTTGTTAATAATGGAAATTATAATTGAATAAAGTTTAATGTAAAAATTTTTTGCTTTGGTTACAATAATAAGTCGTAAAAAACGGCGGAGTCATACTTCTACACCCATCAAATATGATTGAAAAAATAATATTCTCCTAAAAAAATTCAGATTTATTTTGTCAAATTCAGATTTTTTCAGAACATACGCTGCTATTCAAAACTATAAAAGCAGTACAAAAATTGTCATACATATCTTGTAACAGAATCGTCTATTTCGGCTGAAATTTTCGTGATACATTCATTTTTGATGTATATAATGCATAAAAATATTACACATTATTCTCAACAAATTACATAAAAACTCAAATTACACACACAAATATGAATTATTTATACAAATTTTACACCTAAATTCTTAATTAATAAAGGTGGTATGCCATTATATGACGATTTTTATGTTTTTATAGCGACAAATTTTTTCTTAAAAGGAAGCAAATTCTGCCAATCGGTATTAATAGCAAATAAATAAAATGCAGCGTTTAAAAGTAATTGCTTACACCCTAAGTTCGGAATGATAAGCCGCCCCCATGCATAAGCCGCAGCTTGGCGAAATGTAACAAATTCAAATATATTTCACTTTCTTTGAAAATTATTTTTGCTTTTGAAATGCGTAAAATAATTGAATGAACCCCAAAAACGTGTAATTAAAATAAAACATGCCCATGAAAATACAAAAAAACATGAGTAACTTGCAAAATACTGCAAAATTTTCAAAAAAATTTGAAGAATGAATTCGCTTCAGGACTTGATTTGTTCTATAAACCGCGACTTATCATCCCGAACTTAGAGTACCCTAATTTCGAGTGTATAAGGCCAGATGTTTTGAGTCAAATTTAAATTCGCGCCAATGAGTTTATTTTGTTGTATCGGATCCGTTGGGGTTCAAATTTTGTCTCGTTCTCATAAAAGTGGGCAAAAAATTTGGACTCAATACAACAGAATTAACTCATTGGCGCTAATTTAAATTTGGTTCAAAACACCCGGCTTTATACAATAATATAATTTATTTTTTTTTATAAAAGATTTTTTATATTTGTTTTTTTTTGTTTTAATTTTTGATTAATGCACAAAAACATTATTAATAAAAAAATTTTTTGAATAACTTTGAAATGTGTAAATTGGTACTAAAATTAAATTATTTGGTAAAAGTCAGTTAAAAAATGATTTAAAAGTGAAGTTCTATTTATATTTAAAAAATATTTTTATTACTACAAAATATAATAAAAGACAATATTAAAAATAAATATGCGATAATGATTAAGAAATTTTAATTGTAAAAAAAATTAATAACATTATTTATATTTGATAAATTTTGGGATATAACAGTCATGCTCTAAAAATTGATACATATGTATTATATATATTATTTCCTTTTGTACTTGCAGTATAAATTTATAAAAAATGTTTTATTTTTTCTTGTTTGGAAGAGAAACGCACACCATTGGAATACCGATAATTTCTCGAAATTGGTCAATTTGAAGCATTGTAAGTCCTTCGTGATATGGATTTATGGAGGTGCAAATACTTTGAAATTCATGATGAGAAACCTACAAATTCAAATTATTTAAAAAAATAAAGCAAATATTATAAGTAATAATCAACGAATAATTTAATTAAAAGTTTAACTTTATTTTCAGTTTCATGAATATGAATTTTTGGACATAAAAAAGTTTTTACTCTAACTAATTTGAAATGTGAATAACTTTTTTTATACTGAGCCTGAAAAATCAAAATAATTTTGAATCTAGTGAATAATAAAATTTTAAGATATATTTTGCGTACGCAATTAACCAGTATGCAAAAGTTATTTACATTTTAACTAAAATTTGTATATCTAGTACATTTCCAATACTTTTTTAAGAATTGCAAAAAAAATTCACTTTTAAGTTTGATATCTTCCATTCAATTGTCAGCATATTTTCCATGCCGTTCGGAATCACAAAATCGGATGAAAAGAAAGATTGCAGCGACCTTACTTTTGCTAAACGCATTTTTTCTAATTCTCCTTCAACGTTTACTTTCAATTTAGCACTTCCAGATTCGTCCGATGCTGTTTCGATTTCATCTTGTAAGATAATCTCCACGTTTAGTTGTCGCATATAACTCCGATAAGCATACGCAATCGACGATGAAACGCAATAATAAATAGTTTGCTGCAGTTTACTACCAACTATCCATATTTTCAATCCCAAACGTGTTGGTTTTGGTCGGTTGTCTATAAAACTAATGCAATACAAGTCTACTTAAAATATATTTTTTAGGAATATACAAAAATACTTTAAAGTATAATATTTTTATACATAAAAGAGATTTTAAAACAATAAAACCTTACCAAAACAAAATATTCCCATATAAGGACTTAAAAGTGTCCTATTATTCATTGATGATTTACATTTGAATTCCACTGATAAAACGCTTCCGGGTGATTCCAACGGAGTATTTGGTACGATTACATTATTTTTATTTAATTCAATAAAAATCCATTCTGTAAAGTCTCCATTCATGTAAATTTTTAAGGATTCTAAAGTATTTGCATTTTGTTGCACAAGTCGAACAATCTTCTAAATATTAAAAATCTAACTAGTAAATTTATTTATAAACATTTTTATTTTAAAATAACTAACACGATGTGTGGCATGCGTAGGAAAACCAACATTATCTGATCGGCTTCGTTCTATTTCATTTTTAAATTCTACGTTAAAATCCGAAAAGTCTGAGGCTGCAAAAAAATCTGGCTCATCGTAGCTCAAAACAATTTTCTTTAACTTCAGTTCTAAAAAATTATTTAAAATACAGTAGCGTGGAATAAAATCCGATTAACAATCAATAAATTTCGTCTTCTTTCAATACTCAAAAAATATCATATAGACCTATATCGCTCTATATAAGCTAATTTTTATGATATAATAAAGAATTTATTTTATTACCTGAACGAAATGCTGACGATGCAAATCGTTGAAATGCAATAGCTGAAGTACCCTCTCGAACTGGTCCTAAGTGCAATTCTTTAAGCGTATTGCAAATACGTCGAAAGAAACCGTCCGACGTTGGAAAAACATAGGAGAATTTAGAATCCTCAATGTAACCACAAATAGTGTTAAATGCTTCAGAAGTGGATGGTTTGTCAGCACAAACTGGCCATCGATATAGTTTATTTCCTTTTTCCTTCGTTAAAAGGTTAAAATGTGGAGTGGCATAATTCCACACGGCATCTTCTAACTCAAATCGGACGCGATATTTGCCACGTGTGGACACCTCTTCATTAAAATTATCTGGTGTGCGTATTATTGACTTAAGTCCGGAATCACAAGAAGATTGACGAGAGAATAACGGCATCGGAAGTGATTTTCCATATCGGCCATCTGTACCGACCATTAATATTTCAGAATTTTGCCATAATAACTTATCAAATCTCTCTTTAAGCTTCGGATACACAGCCTAAAATTTTTTTATTTTGTGTAATTTTACAAATACACTTATTTCTGATGTATAATTTTTTAGTGTCTTTGTTGTGTTATTAACCCAGAATTAATAATATCAGGATATACAGCTGTATATTCTGATAATATTTACTAAAGGTCTGACAATAATAAAGGCGAACACTAAATTCAAAATTTTCTCGAACGGTTATATACACCGGAAATTAAGATAAATCTCTCTTGTTAACTGCTCTAATATCATACTTCTAATCGCCAAATATCATGAAGATTTCCAAGATGTCGTAAAATTGACGAAAGTGCCATATCAGGCAAATTTAGTAAGTAAGTGTTCATTATCGAATAAATTGAAAAATAAGAATATTGCCGTGTTAAGTTGTTCTAAAATCGTTTAAAAATTTAAATATACTTTGTAGTAATAAAAAATTTTTTTAAATTAAAATAGCACTTCACTTTTAAATCATTTTTTAAATAACTTTTAGCAAATAATTTAATTTTAGTATCAATTTATAGTATCAATTTACATTTTTCGAAATTATTCAAAAAAATTTTTATTAATGAAATTTTTGTGCATTAATTAAAAATTAAAAAAAAAACAAATACCTTAAGTTGGGGTGAATAAAGCCGTTCGAAGAATTTTTGAATTTTAACTTGGCCTTCATTCTGTCATAAACAAAGCTCAAATTCATTTTTTTAAATAAAAAAAAATCAAATCAAATTTTTAGCTCAAAATTTTTAAATAACAGCTTGAGCCTGCTTTAATGAAGACGTTCATTAAATTTTATGCTTAACCTACACAAAAAAAATAACAGAATGAAGGCAAAGTCAATATTCAAAAATTCTTCGAACGGCCGCGTCTTAGTATTTACCCGAACTTAGGGTAATTTCAAAATTAAGTAAAATAAAAATAATATTTGGATGATGAAATTGTGATAAATATATTTATTTAAACATCACTACAAACTTTACATGTGAGATGTGCTGATAAAAGTGAAACTATGAAAAAATTAAAATATTCTCAAAATATGAAGCACCGGGAAAAAAATTAAAAGGCACATTTTATTATATAATATGTTCGTTATTGATAATATCAATTGTGAAAAAAAAACAATTCAGAATACAAAATATAACTGAAAATTAGTTAAACATAAAAGACTATGATAGGTTGTTATATAATTTTAGTATATATTCATTTTTTTAAATAAAAAAAAATCAAATCAAATTTTGCTTTCCAATAAATATAAAAAATATATAGGTGGTTCAAATTGTGTTACGGGAAATATAGATTAATCTTATAAAAAATGCGTTTTGTTTCAGAAATTTTATTCTTTTAAACTATACTTAATTTCCTGTCCTTTTTAAGGAAATTCATAAAATAATTATAGGCAAAATTGACAAAAAAAAACAGAAAAATGCACTCATTATCAACACAATATTAAAGTCGCATGGCATGTCAACGAAAAACTTACCTTTTCCTGTCGTTATGGCTGTTTTTGTTGTGTCCAAAAAATTATTTTTCATTAATAAATGTAAAAGCAAAAAATAAATGATCATTGAATAAATTTAAGATCGAAAACTTATGTACAAATATTTTATTTTTGTATCTAAAACAGTTGTGTTTTATTGTTAGATACAGTCGACGCCCCCATTAACATAACGTTAAGGGACTGCGCGTTAACTATGTTAATGGGAGCGTTATGTTAATGGGGGAGCGTTATGTTAAGGGGGCTAATGGATGAAAACCAACCAACCTGCCAAAACGATTATGTTAATGGGAGGTTTATGTTAATGGGAATTTATGTTAATGGGGGAGTCGACTGTAGTTGTGTTTTTTTATTAATGTTTTAATAAACGAATTTTACAAATCACGAGATCAAATACTTTTAATCTACTTACAAGAGAAGTTTAAAAACAATACACCACAAAAGTTATAATTTTTATACAGTTTTGCAGAGAAAAATTTTCTATCCGATAAAAAAAAGTTTACTCGCCACCGATCTAAAATAACAAACTTGTGAGCTAAAACAGTAATTTATCTTTAATATAAGTTTTGTTGTTAACCCTAAAATATCGAGGCAGAGTGGCCCGTGTTTGTGTTTTAGTGTGTTTATTAGGCATCCATCTTTTAAGAAATTTACGTATTCGTGCTTAAACGACTCTGTACCAGTTTTTTATTCAATCTATTGAAGATCCTTTTTAAGATCATTGTCGTTTTTGAATTTGCAATTCGAACACATAGTAGCTGGTGAGTAAGACAGGTGATATAGCAGATTTAATAATTTTTTAATTTATGATTTTAAAAATAAAAAAATTTTGAAATCAGCAAGCAATTTAAATTTTTTACTTTATGGTAGTTAATGACCAATATTTTTTAAAAATGAAATTAGAAAAATTTGGCTCACTATTAATTGATTTTACAAGGGCATTTTATGAGCCTTATAATGGTCTATCTATGCGATACAAACGGCTCTATCCCTTCAACAATATGTGAAGTGCAAGCTCATAAAAATGAATCGTTTAAAAACAAGCCGCTTATTTTATAAGCTATTGTGATGAATCACAAATGAACCTTAAAAAAATTAATAATATTTTTTTAATGTAAGTTGACTCACAACTCTGCGTCAACTAAGTCATCTAAGTTATCTGGTCTCCGATGAGTCCTGAGCCGTTTATGCTCAAGGCACAGTTTTGCTTGAAAGCTTTGGTTTAAAATTTTATTTTTTAATAAAATTTAAAATACAATAATATAAGTATTGCATGTAGTTGAATAAATGTTGTATATATAATCAATTCTTCAGCTGTTTATATTTTTTAATTCTCTTATTGTTATTTTTCTAATATTAGAAATTTCCATCACTTATTAAGTTTTCTTTTATAATATTTATAGTCATTACCAAATTTAGTTATATTAAATATTTTATTTTTATACAAAAATATCTATAAAACTTTAAATACAACATATATCACTTCCATTTCCCAATATCTATTTAGATGATTTTACTCTCGCTTAAACGCAAAAATAAAAATAAAAAAAGAAATAGGAACTACAAGTAAAAATTTCAGAGCATTTTTAAAATTCCCGCATTCTTTTTTACTTTTTTCCTTTCCTGTCATCCTCACCAAATAAAAAAAAGCCACGACAAGCAAATGAGAGAAAGCCAAGAACAAAAGAATGAGAATAAAAAGAAAAGACGATTTTCTTTTCACAGCTTTCGCCTTAATTTCCCCATTTATTTACTTTTCTTATTGAATATTTTTCTCTGGATATTGGTCGATTATTTTACTTATTAGAATTGTTTAAATTTTTTCTCAAATATTTTTAATCTATTTTGTTATTCAATACAATTTTTTCTCGTAATTTGTTATTACTCAATCTTTAACATACAGGGTGGCCCAAATTGGCGCCGGGATTTGTTTTTGTTATAACTTTTTTATTTTTCGACCAAACTGCCTAATTTTTTTTTTATTTGATACCCGAGAATCCCCCATTTTGTGTGGTACCATATTTTTGCATTAAGTTTTAAGTTAAGCGTATGCAATAATTGTTTTAAAATTTGTGTGATTTTCAGAAATGGAGTATACTGTTGAACAAAAAGTCTGGTGTGTTGTTTGGTATGGAATGTCTGGATCGCCTACAACCGTTCAGCGTGAGTATCGCAAGAAATTTGGGCGTAGTGCTCACCTTCCCAATGACAAATCTATTCGACAATGGTTCGACAAAATCATGGACACAGGAAATGTGAACAACAAGCCAAAAACAAAAACGAAGTGGGTCCATACGGAGCTCAAGGTCGAAGAAGTGCTGGCTAAATTTCGCGAGGATCCGCACATCAGCCCGAGATCGTTGGCTCGGAATGAAGGAATGCCATCCCGAAGTTCAATTCAACGAATTTTGAAGGTTCTTGCTTTTGTGATTTTTTGTTGAGTTTATGGTGCGCTTTTTAGGAGGCAAAATTTCACCCCTACAAACTTCAACACGCTCAGAAGTTGAGGCCAGTGGATTATGAAACACGTGTTGTTCACGCTACCTCGCAGCTGGACTTGACGCAGGAGTTCTTCGGCCGAATCCTCTTCTCCGATGAAGCTCACTTCCACATCCATGGCCACGTCAACCATCAAAATTTTCGATACTGGAGCGACAAAAATCCTGGCTGGTATCGTGAAGAACCGCTTCACTCTCCTCGAGTGAGCGTCTGGGCTGCAATTGGACGTCAAGGAGTTGTTGGACCGGTCTCCGTACGGACCCACTTCGTTTTTGTTTTTGGCTTGTTGTTCACACTTCCTGTGTCCATGATTTTGTCGAACCATTGTCGAATAGATTTGTCATTGGGAAGGTGAGCACTACGCCCAAATTTCTTGCGATACTCACGCTGAACGGTTGTAGGCGATCCAGACATTCCATACCAAACAACACACCAGACTTTTTGTTCAACAGTATACTCCATTTCTGAAAATCACACAAATTTTAAAACAATTATTGCATACGCTTAACTTAAAACTTAATGCACAAATATGGTACCACACAAAATGGGGGATTCTCGGGAATCAAATAAAAAAAAATTAGGCAGTTTGGTCGAAAAATAAAAAAGTTATAACAAAAACAAATCCCGGCGCCAATTTGGGCCACCCTGTACTTTTTATTCATTGAATTAATTTTTTAATTGCGGTAAGACAATAAATGCATTTTAACGTGCATTAATATATGAAAAACATGTAGAATAATTTTTACGAATAAACTGTTGAAATTAAGTTGCAAAAATAAAAATGCTCTCTAGAGACAGATTATTTTTTATCTTAAATATAAGAATTGTTTTAAAAAATTTCTTAACAAGATTAAATCTCGGATAAATATTTTTTGCAAAAATTTATATTTTTTATTTTTAGTTTAAGGATATAGTAAAAATTGGTATATCATAAGCATGTATACAGAGTGACCATAAAGTCCTTTGACAAATTTTTTTAATTTAAATTTTAGTACAGTTTTTGGTGTATCGTATCATTATGTTACACTTTATTTTGTTCTGTACAAAAAATTCTGTACAAACAATGTTTATTTGTTTTTCGCTATTGATTTTACTTTTCGAAAAAATGAGTTCGAAAGACAAGCGAATTGCGGTCGCTCAACTGTTCAATACGGGAAAAGCAGCGCCAAACATCGCAAAGGACCTGGGAATTTCCAGACAAATCGTCTATTACGTCATTACAAAGGCGTTACAAGTAGTTGGGTACGACCGCTGAAAGACGCCGCAGTAGAAGACAGAGTACCGTTACGACTTCTGAGTACCTAAACAAGTTGCGTTGCCGAATTCATCGAAATTCCGGTAATGACTAGCTAAAGAAATGAAGATTGGGCGCGAATCGATCCAAAAAATGGCTCGAATCAAGCTAAAGCTTCGTAGCTATAAGCTGGGAATGGGTCATTACTTGGATTATCGTATGAAAGCGTACGATTCGAAAACGCGCAGAATCTTTTGGAAAAAGGTTTGTTCATCGACGAAAAATTGTTTATAATTAAATGTTCAGTTAATCGTCAGAACGACTGCCAGCTTATTCGAAATTTGACAGGTTTTGTACAGAATTTTCTGCTCTTTCAGATTAATAATGAATTTTTTGAAAAGAGACCGGTTCGGCGTCGCCAGTTTCCGAAGTCCATTATGGTTTGGGCGGGCATTTGCGAAACTGGCAAGACGCCGCTCGAGCGAAAGGTCAAACCTACCAAGAACGCATTTTGAGGGACGTCGTAGTCTCCTGGAGCCAACAACATTTCAAAAACAGGCGATGGATTCTTCAACAAGACTAGGCGCCGGCACATTCAGCTTTTTTGTTTATTGATTATGTATGCTTGATTTTCATTGATTATGTATGCTTGATCTATCTGCAAAAATGTTATGCTTTTAGGACAATTATTATTTATGTCTGTAAAATAATGTGTAAAAAATATGTATTATCGTTTTTATCGAACATTTGTTTCATAAATGTTTGATCCTATTTTTTTATAGATTTAATGTAATGTAAAAGTATAGAATTAAAAATATTCCTTTTTAAATAACAAAATATGATATATTTTTCTATGTGGATAAAATATGTTAGAAATGTCATATTTAATTTTGTTGAACCACATTTTAATAAATTTTTAACCATATAAAATTTGAAAGATTTTGTACAAAATTTTCTGCTCTTTCAGATTAACAATGAATTTTTTGAAGAGCCAGGTTCAGCGTCGCCAGTTTCCAAAGTCCAACATGGTTTGGGCGGGCATTTGCGAAAATGGCAAAACGCCGCTCGTTTTTGTCGAGCGCGAGGTCAAAATCAACGCCAAAACCTACCAGGAACGCATTTTGAGGGACGTCATAGTCCTCTGGAGCCAACAAAATTTCAAAAACAAACGATGGACTCTTCAACAAGACTGGGCACATTCAGCGCGCTCCAACATCAATTTTTGCAAAATGCAAAATATCGATCCGTGGGATGAGAGTTTGTGGCCGCCTAACTCGCCCGACTTAAACCCGATGGATTTCGCGATTTGGTCCATTCTGGAGCAAAAAGCCTGGGCTACAAACCACAGCTCAATTGAATCCTTAAAGCGCGCTCTATAGAAAGCGTGGGACGAAATCTTTGAAAAAACGCTCGCGACCATCGTCAAAAATTTCCGCAAGTGTCTCGAGGCCTGCGTGGCGGCTAAAGGCGGATATTTTGAAAAACTTTTAAAATATCTTATATAAAATTTCCTTGGCTTTCATTCAAATGTTTGTTTGTAAAAATATCTTTTTAAATAAAAAAGTTATGAATAAACAAGTTTGTCAAAGGACTTTCTGGTTACTTTGTAAGCTTTTCATCTTATTGAATACAGAAACCCCGCTTCAATGTCACCCTCGGTATAATGACACCTAGGCCCGATCCCGAAGGTTGTCGTTAAACCGAGGTTTGACTGTAATGTCAAAATTTTTAAATTAATTTCAAATATGTCAATCTAAAAATTTTCAATTAATTAGTTGGAAAAATATTGCTCTTCGTGTTTATGAAATATTTAATTTTAGGTGTAAGCAAGAAAGTAACATACAATAGATGTGTTTATATTGAAAGTATCCAATTGCATTAATGTTAAATAAATTTTTTAAAATATATTTAACACGCTCATCTTTAAGAAAGAAATGATAATAGTCGCACAATTTTTAAGTCTTTATTATTATTATTATTATTTATTGATCTAAGAATCACGAAATTATCATCTAACAATAGACATTTAGGAGTAGTATAAAATGGAATTTGGCTAATACATTGTATTCATTTACACTTTGAGTTTTAATATCTCAAATATTCATAATAAAAAATATGCCTTCATTTCTATACAATTTAATATTTTCTATTAAATTAATTCTCTCATTTAATATTATCGCATTGATCGGTTTTCAAATTGTACCAGAAAAACCGCTCGAGTTACGAATCAAAGCATGTACACATGCCTTGCAACCATATCTTCTTGACACGATGCTTGTTAGTTTTTTTTTAAATATTGGACATTGTTTTCAAAATTAAATGACTTAAAATAGATTTATTTTATCTCATTAACAAGACAAATAAGAAAACAAAAAATATTTTATATATATAATTTATCTTCAAATTTTGATTTTGAAAAACAATGAATGAAAAATTTATAACTTATAAAATAATTTAAATTTTATATAGTTTTTTCCATCCGACCTAAAATATTGTATTGCGCTAGAAACATCAAAGAGTGGCTCAGCACTTGCTAAAGATACTCGCCGTACCACATTTTTACAATCAAGTGTTATGATAGTGTTACGAGAAATCGGATCGCCTTACAAATGCCAAATAAATTTTATGGTATTAGAATTTAATATGAATTTATAATGTAAATAAAATAATTTAAAAATTAGGGTTATGGCGGGGAATATCGTCTAACTCCCGACTTTGGCTATTACATTCATTGCCAACAATCACTCTCTCATTTTACAAATCAATTGATTAGTGCGCACAATTCAAGTGTCAACAAACCAGATATCTCTAATGTTACACCTGCTTGGAATATAAGTAATCAAAATTGTCCTATTCAAGCACTTCCTACTTCATACATGGTAATGAATTGAGTTATCAATTTAGATATTATTTAAATATAAATTCAATACAAATATAAAAATTTTAGGATTTTCTTTCATGCGATTTGCATCATGAGAAATGGTATGAACTTCATTATAGTAGTGCAATACAATATGAAATCTATCGTGATAAATATTACCATCAGCTTTGGGCCAACTATTCTACAACTTTCGTTTTTAAAACTGAAAAATATGTAGAGCGCTTTGGTTCAGAACTTTATTGGCTACAAAGAGTTGTTCAATTAAGAGTCAAGTGAGTTTTGTAAAAATTAAAAAAATATATAATTAAAAACTTTTTACTTTTATTATAAATTTTATAAAAGAAAATCTATATAAAAAATTTTTTTAGACTTTCTCGGGATTGTTCAACAGTACGATATTTGTTGAATGCAGATGAGGATTGGCCTCTACGTATTCATGTATATGTGGACTATCAAGTACGCGAAAATGCCTATATCAAACACTTGCGGCATATTGGTAACGGTTCACTTGATAAATGGTTTAGTGGCATATTTTCAGTATGGCCTCAAAGTCAGAGAACGCATGAAATTTGCGTACAGGTAACATTTAAACGCTTCTATTTATTTCTATATGTAAATCTAAATTTGATCGACTTTTTGTCAAATATGAGTTTGTGTGAATTTCAATTAAAATTTTAGTTAGTTTGGCAAGGATCACAAAATCGTTTTCGACTTTGTCGCGTTTTTGCAAATAGTAACGACTGTGCACATTTTCCACCAACATTCAGCGCTTCGAAAGCATTTTCATTTATATATACCCTCAACTTTTTTATAATAATTTCTATTTCCATTTTTTCTGTTTTTCTTAATGTTAAATGTTTATAAAGATACTACTATTTAAAAAATTTGTGTATATTATGTATAATGAATTATTTACATAAAAGATTTTAATTTTACCTCCAAAGCTTTTTTTCTTATTTAACTTTTTATGAAATTCTGCCATTTTTAATTTGTATTTTATTAGTAATTTTAAAGATTTATATAAACAAATTTTTATTATGTTTTAATATATATTAAAAATAAAAATACCAAATTCTAATATCACAAGTTCATTAAGTGCAATAAAGTTTTTAATCAGTTTTTTAAAGAAAATTTTTTATCTCTTTATATTCTCACTGAAAAATAGTAATAATTATAATTCAAAAGAAGATCCCAATTTGAATTCCCCATGGTCCAAAATTACGGTGACTAAAAAAGTTATCCTCCCCCTCTTACCTGGATTTTAAGATATTCGGCTACTATAAAACTATTTTTACTGCATATTTTGTCTATATTTCTGACCTTAATGTGTTTCGAGTCGGATGGACGTCGTGCGGCGCCGTGTCGTTGGCGACCGGCGGTGAGTTGTCAGACGGCAGTTCATCATCTTCGGTGGTTTCCTGGGGTGCGTTGTTGTCGTTGTTGACGACCGAATCCAGCAAAATAATTTGAAAAGCTTTTTTGGACCTCCCAATATGATGAGATTCGATGATAGCTCCAGTACTGAGCATCCAATGCGACGATCTGCTTTTTTTCGATTTCGGTGAAAATGTTCTTTGCCATATCTCTATAAATAAAGCAAAACATTTTTTTCAGAAGTGTATATATTACGGGAAAATATATTGCACGGCCATATACCTATTTTTCCGGCCATATATGTACGTATTTTTCAGGCCATATACATATTTCCCGCCAATTCCCGCCAACAAAAAGCGCCAATATATACGTATCGTCATATAAGATTTTTCTCACATTTGATTATATTTTGTTTTCTATTCACTTTTAAACGACACATTTTTAAGATTTTTTTTACATTTATTTAAATTTTGTTTTCGATTAAGAAAAAAGTTACTTAAAAACATTAAAAGAATGATAACGTCATAAAAAATGTGTTGTTTAAAAGTGAATAGAAAACAAAATATAATCAAATGTGAAAAAAATCGTACGTATATATTGGTGCTTTTTGTTGGCGGGAATTGGCGGGAAATACATATATGGCCGGGAAAATACGTATATTGCCAATTCTAAGAAATTTTGTTGGTTTTGTGCCAATTTTTTAACAAATAGAAAAAATGTACAAAATATCGTAAATTGTAACATTTTTATAAACTTTTTTTAAATGTAACAAAACTAATAGTAAAAGTAGTAATCGTAAAAATTTTTTTTGATTTCGAACTTTTAATATTGTTGTCAATGTTTACATGTAAAAAACAACAATTATTTTAAAAAAATGTCGATCAAAATGTCGATTTTTTGGCTTTTTAATGAAAATAATATTTTTCAATTAGGATGAGAGCTAATAAAGTTATGGTTAACAATATATTGGGTATAAGGAGTCCGAAAATCGGAATAATTTTTTTATCCGAGCGGCGCCAAACATATACGTAAACTAACAAAATATGTGCACAACTTTTATTGTTTTTTTGACGAATTTTACTCAAACACAAAAAAACAATGACTGTAATTTTTTAATTAACATTACAAAATTCAAATTGTTGACATTTTGCAACATAAATTTTTGCTTCTTAAAATTTCATTCGTTCATTCATTTTCAAAGCATATTTACAATTGAAGTTCTGCCAATTATTGTGACATTCTGATAATGCAATTGCGTAATCAGTTTACGTCAAACCGTCCTCTTCAGGATGTAGTGGGGGACCACTATCAAAACATTTATGGAATGTGTGGTAAGAATTTTAATGAGGACGCATTCGATCCGCTTCGGGCGTCGATCGCTTTCGTTGAAATTGAAGCCAATTACGATTATGATAAATATTTTGATAAATACGAATTATGATAAATACGAAATTTTTGAGAAATCAAAATTGAAACTAAAAACAAGTCAAAAAAATTTGATGAAAATGTAATAAAAATCATAGAAATATTTTTAGGAACTTTTTATTTTAAAGAGGTATCAATCTGAGGATGAGGGAGCTAGCATGAATTTAATTTTTGCTTATTGCTGTATATTGGCAATCGAATCGAAATACAAAAAAGTTTTAGTTTTAGATGTTGATCCAGATTGCAATTATGGTTATTATTTTGGAAAAAACTATTTTGGTAACAAAAAAGACTTTAATATACAGACTTTAATATATATATAAAAAAATGGGTGTCCGTAAACTTATTTCCAGCAGTGTAGTTATTATTCCAATAAGTTATGAAAATCATGCCACAATTGCAATTTATGAAAAAAATACAAATATGTTAAAATATTATGATTCTACAAGCAGAAGTCTAAAATATATTCCTGATAAAGTTAAAAATAAAATAATTAATTCAATATAAGACCTAATTGATGACAATTGTTTAAAATTAGAATTTGTTGATTATTCAATTCATAGCAATTTTCAAGGCCAAAACAATTGCTGAATATTTTACTCCTATTTAGTGGCTGAGTTGTATTTGTTAAATAATGTGCAAATACATATTTCGGTGAGCTCGATATATTCAAATATAAATATGATGTTCTAGAATCATTGTTAACATATCCTCTTGATTATGAAAGTAGTTATACAAATAAGGATTTTATTAAAGTTTGCTGCGACAATAAAAAGGTTTCTCCAAGCGACCCCCCATTTTTAGACTTTCACCAAATGGCAGTCTTTTGGGGTTTTTCAGATT